>CM072875.1:20092500-20580000 GCA_036937835.1 Pampus argenteus
TTACTATATTTCATTTGTAAAATAAACTACAGATGTGTTAAACAATCAACACAATGTTTTTTTTTTTACATGCATAGTGTTTAATGTGAAGTGAAGTCAGAAACTTTCATATGAATCAACGTGACGTGTGCAACAAGATGAAAGTAAAACAACAAAATCAGTGTTACTGAAGCATTAAAGCTGCTAAAAATATTCATTTTCTAGCCCCATATTCTACAGACTAACACACGTTGGTCCTCAGGAACAGAAAACAAATATCCAGTAACAGGTTTCATCATCATCAGGTGCATAGTTGTTCATCGGATTATTACAGGAAAAAAAAACAACAACAAACAAACAGGGTAAACACCACAACACTGTAAACAACCCTTTCCAGATAAAAGCAGAACTTCACAGTTTTATAACTGATAGAAAAAGTAAAGAAACAAAAACGGACTATTTCTACCATTTAAAGCTTAAAACACAGAAAAACATTAAACTCAGGATTTATTGTTCAAACGTGACCTTAAATGTTTTAGTTTCACAGTTTGTCCTCTTAAAGCTCATTTCTCATATCTGTTACCGAATCAAATTATAAAAACAAGACCTTAAGATAAAGATTTGATGGAAAAAAGGAAAACGTCAATGAGAAAACATTTCAACGTTAATGAATTATACTCCAAAAAACTATCGATTATTGTCAATATGGACTTATCTGTTGATTATTTAAATCGATTAAACGTTTGTTTTTGTCCTGGCCATCAGTCCACAACCCAGAGATATTAATGACACAGAAAATATTCACATTTAAGAATCTGAAACAATAAGATGTCCAAAAAAAAACAAAAAACAAAACAATTAAACAATTATAAAGATAGCTGGAAATCATTGTAGCTCGACACTGAATGTCATGAATGATGATTTCATTTTGTTTCAATCAACAATAAGTAATTAATTAAACAAAACGTCCAAATTTTTGAATATGTTTATGTCCTTTTCATTTGGTTGCAGTCTGAATATTTTTTAAGTTTGAGACTTTTTGTGAAATAAAACATAATTTCAATCTATACCCAGCCATAAAAATAACGTGATCCGCATCGTGAAAACTAAACTACAGCTTCATGCTGTAAAGACGCTTTTTGGGGTTTGTTTTTAATTTTAAATTTCAAATTATTTTTTTGTCTCCGGAGAAGTTTAAAAAACAAAACAAAACAAAACAAACAAGCTGTAAACTAATACCTATATGTATATACAACTATTTCAAGTTGTAAACATGTACAGACAGTGTGTGCGTGTGTGTGTGTATGTAATCATGTATGCATGTATGTATGCATGTATGTATATGAGCTGTATTGTTTTCACAGTAACTAAAGACGTCCTGACGATCCCTCATCATCTCCGATCATCTCAGACTGAGATCAGGAGTTTAAGGCACCAACATTATCCAGATTGTCTTGTTATTTAAGGTCTTTCAGGTAACATCAACACTGAGGAGAGAAAGAAACATGAAGAAGAACCCAATTATTACAACCTTAAACGGATCCTCCATGTTTAACCTCATCAGAGAAGGAAGCAGTTTTACACGCCTGCTGTACACAGTAGTTGAACTATATTCACTTTTTATTTGACGTTTGGGGATAACTGGTGTTTTTTCTTTGTGTTTCACTGTGATTTTAAGCATTTTATTATTTTGTTGTTTTCATGGTTAAATATTTCCTGAAGCGTTTGTCTCACTAAATGTTTTTTTTTTTAAATCATAAGCGAGATGAATCATGATAAACAATCTGAAAAATCTGTAAAAAGGAGGAAATAACAGAGAAAATGTTAAACTGTGAGTCACTACTTACTGAGATCTAATCAAACTTGATCTTCTTTTTGGGTTGTTTCTTTTTCTGGAAATAAAAGAAAAAGAAGAAGAAAAGATTATTTTGTGAAAAAAAAGTGTCTTTTCTGTGTGTGTGTGTGTGTGCGCGTGCGTGTGTGTGCGTATATATGCGTGTGTGTATATATATGTGTGTGCGTATATATGCGTGTGTGTATATATGTGTGTGTGTGTGTGTATATATGCGCGCGCGTGTGAAGCTGTAATCATATTAATCAGCGTCTTACGGTTGAAGCAGCTGTTGGAGTGTCTCCATCTGCAGCAGGTTCTGTCTCCTCTCTTAGTCGGTTCTTTTCTGCATCGTGTGAATTTCAGCTCGTCATTAAGTGATAAATTATTAAATCACATTTCATAAAGACAGCCTCCAACATCTTTACTTACTTCTCATAAACTATATGGCCAATATTTAGTATATAATATATTTAGTTTAAGATACCATAAAAACATTTTAATGTTACGATAAGGACTTTTTATCCAAATAACAGTTCTTAATTCTTACTTTTTTTCTTAGCAGACACGTCGTGGCTTGGAGTGATGGGAGTTGAGCTTTCAGTCGTCTCCTCGCCTTTATCAGCCTTCATTTTCTTCTTTTTCTTCTTCTTCGCCTCCTTTGAAAGCTCACTCACCACGACTTCTTCCTCCTCCTCCTCCTCCTTCGCCACGCTGCTCTTTTTCTTCTTCTCCTTCTTTTTCGGAGGTTGGTTTTCTTTTGAGGAGTTTTCTTCTTGTTCTGCGTTTGTTTTCATCTTTTTCTTCTTCTTCTTCGGTGTGTCGGCGTCCTCCAGAGCGGGGTCCGGGTCAGGTTGGGTTCTTTTGGATGGTTTTGGTGGAGGAGTCTCTTCGGTCTCATTGTCGGTCTGTTTTTGTCTGAAAAATAAGTATAAGGTTGGATCATCTCTAGTTATAACAAATGTCAAAGTAGTAATTTAGGTGTAAATAAAGTGACGTTTTTCAATTAAAAGCTGCATTAATGAAGTGCTTAAACTGCACTGACTTCTTGCTGCCTGTGAGGTCTCTCCTCTGGAGCCTCAACCGCTTCCTCAGGCTGAGTTTCCTCCTGAGACGACGCTTCTTTTTGGATGAGGAGAGCAGAGAAAAGTCGCCCTCTACAGGAGACATGAGGAAATATCAGTGAACTGACCTGTAATAATAATAATAATAATATAACACCATGATGGAGAGAGAAACCTGTGGGTTAATTATTGGCGTCTTCCTGATAATCAACTACTACTCATGATGAAGAGTCGCGGCCTCTTCAAATATAACATGGTCACATCCTGAGTAAATATCTGTAATAAAAGTATTTGAAGTATTTCTGGGTACTTTCTCTCTACCTGAGACCTCCAGTGTCTTTTCTGTGTCTTCGTCGCCCTCTGCTGGTCTTTCATCAGACTGCAGCTCCTCTTTCTCCTGACCTCCTTCCTTCTTTCTCTTTTTCTTCTTCTTCTTTTTCTCATCCACTGTCTCTGCTGGACTGATGAGATCCTCTACCTCTTTCTCCTCTTTCTCCTCCTTCTCCTCTACTCCTCCAGCTTCTTCTTCTACATCTCTAACCTTCTTTTTCTTCTTGGTTTTACTTTCAGAAGGTGTGACAGGAGTCTCCTCATCTTTCTCCTCCACTTCAACTCTCTCCCTTTTCCTCTTCTTAGCCTTCTTCTTCTTCTCTGATGGAGTGGCCTGAGTCACCTCCTCTTCCTCCTCTTTCCCCTGAGCTTCCACCTCCACCTCCTCCGCCTCCTCTGCCACCTCCACCTCCTCTTCCTCCTCCACCTCCTCTGCCACCTCCACCTCCTCTTCCTCCTGTCTCTTCTTATCTTTCGTTTTCTTCTTGCCAGTCTTGGGGGAGAGAGGAGTATCACTGGGCGTATCTACAGCAGATGTGTCTGTGCAGCTCGTGGTTGGTGAATCTTCTTCCTTTTTACTCTTCTTTTTCTTCTTCTTGGAGGTTTTGAGGCTTTTGCAGGACTCCTCCGTCTCCTCGGGGAGCAGCTGGCTGGTTTCTGGCTCTTCGACTTGGATGTTGAGCATAATGGCGTCCGCTGGCTCCTCTGCATCCGGCGCCGTCTCCTTTACTGTAACAGAACAGAACTGAACACACTGAGGCTTTGACATTATTTTTACAACACAGCATGTGTAAACAATCATGAATATCCTGCGTTACCAGCGTCAGCGCCGTCTTGCTCCTCTGGGTTCGTTGGCGTCTCCACCTCCACCGTCTCCACCTCCACCGTCTCCTCAGGCTTCAGCGGGGATGTGAGGTCACCGTCCTCTGTTCTCTAAGTGAACAAACATAAAGCCTCTTTTCTATTTACATTCGTATCGTCTCTCTGATCTTGAAAAATGTCTGAGAGCAGCGTTCATTTGTTTGGTTAACAAACGACCAGCCCACATAAATCTGTCTCAGTACCTCAGATTTGTCCCCTTTTTCTGCTTCCTCCTCGTCTCCCTGTAAAGTCTCAGACGTGGAGTCAGCGTCTAGACGAGATGAAAGCAAAGTCAAAATCTCACGTATGTTAAACTTTATTTACATTAAAACCTGATTCTGTGTCTGAATATGGAAAAATGCTTTTTTTCCAATTTATTTAGACACCAGGAAGTCACAGCTAAACTTTGATTATTCTTTTAATTAATCCTCCATCAAAATAAGTGTTTGTCATTTTTTTCAAAGATTCCTCCAACATTCACAAAATGATTTAAAAAATACTTAAAAATGTATTTTGAAAATCCAGATGACTCTGACAAGCTTAACAAACCGAGAGTGAAAAAACTCTGCTTCTCTTTACAAGTGGCTCAAGGTGAAAATCTTTAACTTTCTTTTGCTTCAAATAAAAAACGCTCCAAATGTTCGGCACTAAAACAGCTTCTTTTTTCCTCTCCAGGATTACGTGAAGAAATATGTCCACTGTAAAAAAAAAAAAAAAAAAAAAAAAAAAAAAGATACCACTAAGGGCGTCTCTCACCCCGCAGATCATTTTAATTTACCGTGCTGAGGTTTATTTAATCATCTCAGAGGTTTCTGCTTCCACCCCGATACAAGTTTTGTTTGTTGTGAAATGCGTGAACTGATCCTTTAACTGGGCCACATTTCAAATGTGTTTTCATTTCTCTTTTCAGCTGTGAAGGATTTGTGTGTCAGCCATGTTTGTAGTTTTCTTTAAAAGTTTCAGTTCCAACATCAGCAAGATCCGAAGTTTTTCTTAAATTAAATAAAGAGACGGGGTCCTTTTTTCTTTTACTCTGAAAGAACAGAGATGAATGAAGCTGCTTACATGTGAATATGTGAAAGATCCAATTTACCTCTGAAAAACTGCAAAGCATCTCTTCAGCTTTATGATAAATGTTAAATTATCACAAGGTCTTTCATCTGCTGCAGTGAAAATCAGTGAACCCCGACTGCGGCCTCTGAGCAGCTTCTTCACAACAGCTCGTGAGTCTTGTCGGCGCAGTGAGAAATACAAAAAAAAAAAAAAAAAGATGCCACGCATAACATGTAAAGAACAACCTGCTTTTCACCATTGGTTGCTGATACCTGCAGGGGGCGGGGCTTCACTCTCTGCCGGCTGATCATTGGTCTCCTGAGCCGTCAGCTCTGACGCGGTAGGCTCGGCCTGGTTGGACTTCTGCAGAAGAGACTTCAGGTCAACAACAGCCTCCAAACACCAGACACAAAGTTTCCCCTGATAGGAGGTTTTTTTTTCTTCTAATGTTTTCCATCAGTTGAAACAACAACAACAACAACATTTTTTACATGTTCTGTTTTAAAGATGTGAAGCTACACAATAAGAAGCAGAGACGCTCATCAGTAGTACTACAACATACACGTCTTATATCAGTCATCTAAAGCAGATTAAACCAGAAATGATACACAGGCCCCGTTTCCCATACTGCACCTCTGCAGCGCCGCCGTCCTCCGTCTCAACCTCACTGGCTTCTTGAGTTTGATTGACAGCCGTCTTTTCATCTGTGACTTCAGAGGCGTCGGTCGCAGCTTCTGACTCCTGGAGAAAGAAACGAGAGCAGAGAGACGATCAGCTACAAACTAAACATGCAGTTTCTCATCTGCAGTAGATTCATTAATATCACAGAGTATCTGGACGGAGACAAAAAGCAGATTTCTGCATGAAACTGCAAGAAATCAAATCACGATAGAAGTTTATTTTTTTCAACTTAAAGTTCGTCTGAAGTTAATCGTTGCAAGTTTGACTCGTTTTATCTAAATAATCATCTGCTGACATTTATTATACTTTTGTGTTTTTGTTTTTTAAGGTAACCATGATCATGATGGTTATTTTCATATTTGGTTAATCAGTTGAATATTTTTTTTAAACTCTAGATTCAGTTTGTTTTCTATAATATGTCAAACAATAGTGTGTTTTTTCTGCCCAACAAAACATAAAAGATCTTCAGTTAACCATCACGCATGACAAGAAACATTTTGTTGTTTAAAAAATAAATAAATAAAATTATTTATCTTCTGACAATCGTGCCAGATTATTCCTGAAAACCTTAAGACTCGGCAAAGAAAACTGCTTCCAGTGTTGCGTACTGGAAACTAAACGCCACAAACAATCCTGCAAAATAAGTTTCAGATGTGAAGCTGCTGAAGTTTTTATGACTCGTGGTTCAAACCTGATTAACATCATTTCTTCACTCTTTAGTGCAGTTTAGTGGATCAGGAGGAAAAGTACTTGTACACATGAACACATAGTTGAGATTCAGCCTCGGGTCACTAACCTGCTTTGGCTCATCGTCGTCTGCTTTGTGCTCCTTCCTGCTTTCAGCCGCTTCCTTTGAGTCGGAGCCGTCGGAGCTGCAAGTTTCTGCCTTACAAGCCTCAGCAGAGACTTCGGTTAAAGTCGACTGCAAATAAATAAATAAATAAATAAATAAGACAGACGAACGATGTCTCACCTCTCTGCCTCCTGCATCTTCTTAGTAATGATCTGATCCTGTAATTATTGTGTTGTTGTTTTTTATGCATACACTACTTAAAAATGGGGCATATTGTGCATATTTTCAGGTCACTACTGGATACTCTTATATTTATCTTATATTAACTCTTCATGCAGCCCTTCAGTTCATCCTCTGAAACCATTTTAGCTCAGATTTATTTATTTTTTTACTCAAAATGTCAAATACTTCACTATATGTTTGAGGCCAAATCTGATTTAAAATATGCAAGAGGACAACGTGAACAACCTTCACAGCAAAGACGGACGGCGGTTTGTGGGATCCGTCATAAAAGTTTGAAAATAACAGTAAATGACAGAAAAAGCGAAAGTCCTCTAAACAGTAAATAGTGTGTTTGTTAGGAGCTCACTTCAGGCGCAGATATTTACAGAAGCAGGTCCGTGCATGTTGAAATTGAGTCAAAACGAACTACACCCAGTGAGCTGTGTGTCATAATGTCTCATTAGTGTGTGTACAGTAGTTTGTGGGTAACAATGGAGCTCTATGATGCAGGAATGTGGAATCGATCCATGTCCAACATTGTGAAACTACAAATCAAAAAGAAAAAAAAAAAAGGTTTGATAAAAATGTTTTAGACTCATGGTGACACATGTTGGGCAGATTGTGTTCAATCCTGACTTCTGCACGCCGGCTGGATTTAATTTGACCAGCTGGAGGTAAAAAAAACAAAAAGAAACTAAAAACAAAAACTGTCTGCTTTTAATTTGGTTCAGAAGGAACGTCTTTGTTCGGTTATAACTCGCTTAGTGGAGAAAGAAAAAAGAAACAGTTTCTGATGTCGGACACAAAGTAAAGTAATCAGGGCGTCCAACGAACCACACACACACACACACACACAACGAGCGGTTAACACACACACACACACAACGAGCGGTTAACACACACACAACGAGCTGTTAACACACACACACACACACACACACACAATTTGTCTCAGAAGATTATCGTTCTGTCACACACACACAGTTTCTGTCCAAACAACATTATTCACTGCATCACTGGGCAAACACAAAAGAACAGAGACAAGACTTGAAAACACACACACACACACACACACACAGGACAGGATACAGGACGGACGGTCTGTGTATATTTCATATAATAACAGTGGAGCTACTGTCCATCTATCTGCACATTATTACAGTGACTGGACATCAGTTATGTGTGTGTGTGTGTGTGTGTGTGTGTGTGTGTGTGTGAGATGGAGGCTGTTTTTTCCGGCTGCTGTAAAACGTTCGGTTACTTTTAGTTTGAATTCAAACACTTACATACCGCTTCTTTCTTTAGCAGTTTTCAAATCTTAACAGCTTTGAAAATACAAAGCCAAAAAAATGTACATAAAAAAAACAAACAAAAAAACATTAATATATCAGGAAAAAAATAGTGCATAAATAAAAAATAAAAAAATAAAAAAGCAAAACGACCTTCTGCTAAGCTGCACATTGTGACACAACCGTCATCGCTGCTAAACTGTTAACGCACCGAAAAACGTGTAAATACAAAAATACAGCTAACATGAGGATTTGTTCCTACAGCGCTAGGCTAACTGTCTCCCTCTATTTCTAGTATTTATGCTAAGCTAACCAGCTGCTAGCTGTAGTGTGTCATATATTTAAGGAATAGTTAGATATTAGAGTTTGATGAAAAGTTTGATGCCACTCTCATATCTGTCTGCAGCCAGTTAGCTTAGCATTAGCACCTTACGCTAACCAATTAACACGTTATATCTCACTTATTTAATTGTACAAATAAAAAGCTAACACATTTATCTTTTGCTGCACAAACAGCAAAGTCATGTTGTGATTCATTTATGGTGAAACGAGAGAAGAAAATAAATGCATTTGCCATTCGAGCGTGTCTGATGCAGACAGACTGAGGAAGTTTTACTTCTGCAGATACGAACACGACTGCACTTTCATTGTTTTCCTGCCAATCTTATCTCCCTGGAAACCGCGGTTAACAGCTGGACTTTGTTGACGTAAAGACGTCATAAGGAGCACACAGATAGAGAACAGTGGTATGAAAGCTTGAACCAATTATTAGGGGAGAAAAGGGACGTTATCAAACTCTTCAAACTGAAGTAGATCTTGTTCAAAACTTGCTCAAAGTTTGAGGAAGGGATTCAAACAGATGACCCTCCAATCATTATATCTATCTATCTATACAGTATATATCATTAGTTATGCCTAAACCTCCTCACCTCTTGCTCCATTTTTGTTTCCTCCTCCTCTTTCTCTTTTTCCTCTTTGCTCTCGGAGGATTCAGGGATTTCTTCGTCCAAGCTTGTTGCTGCGGTTTCATTTGCAGGATCCAGCAGCTGCTCAGAGACGGCCTCAGCATCTTTCCCCACACAGGGGAGCTCTGCATGGGACAACTCGGCACCATCTGTCATCGACTCTGAAGCAAATGCACATAATGATTCATGTTAAAATAATAGAAAATTGGATAAAACTCAACCACCGCCACCCCGACGGCTCAAAAATAATTACCGGTACTTACTTTTCAGATGTTTTTGACAAATTATTCAAGAAAAAAAAACGACTAACCAAGTGAAGGTTTGGCATCCATATTATCGTTCTCTGTGATGATGGAGAGCTTGGTTTCCACATCGCCGCCACCTTCTTCTTCTTCTTCGCTGGTGGTTGGTTCTGGTTTGATGCTCTTCTTCTTCAACGGGATGGAGTCCTCCGTCTCCTGCTTGGCATCCTGGGCTAGCGAGCACAGCCTACACACACAAACACACACACACTTAAATTATACTTCATTTATATGCATGTTGTCTCATTACATTGCAGGTGGTCTGTAGCATAATGTTGTAGATGTCCGGTTTAACCTGCAGGTGTTTCTGATGCGTTTTAGAGGGAATAAATTCCTGACGAGTGAAAACAAGTCGAAAGTGTCTCTTGACATCTTTACTGCAGAAACTGACGGGGGACCGAGTCGTCTGTCAAGCAGCCGAGAAATTACAGCCGTCATAAGTCACGATGAGGAGCTTAAAGATGAAACGGCAACAGCCAGAAAACAATCATCTCGACGTGGGAATGTGTGAATATATGACTGATGAGCTGATGGAAGAATTATATCAAGAAGCAAAGAGGAGTTTCTGACCTCTAGTAGAGCTATGGAGCAGTTTATTTTATGAGTGGGTCCCCGTTGTGTGTCTCATACACTAAGACTCAAAAGGATGTCTTTTCACTGCTATGCTGATGATACCCGAGTTTACATCAAAACTGGCCCAAACCCTCCTGCAGCCACGTCTCACCTTTAGCACCTGTCTTAATGATATAAAGGCCTGAATGAGCACTGGAGCAGAAGTATTTCATCGAGTATCGTGGGGAAACTTTCCAAACAGGACGAGTCAAAAAATAAATAAATAAATAAATAAATAAATAAATAAATAAATAAATAAATAATCTTTTCATTGGCTTTAATTTGAATGATTTTACAGTAGAAGTCATAGAAGGAAGTCATAGACATGAGGTGATGTCATTCGTTCAGCCACTCATCTACTGCCCATTTAATCCTTTTCATGGCGGCAGGGATTTAAAGTCAATCCCAGAATGCACTGGGCAGAAGGCCAGGCAGTCATTCACAGGGAGAGCGCGCACACATACACAACTAATCACTTCCTGTTCATATGCTCAATTTGGAGTCTCCAATCAGTGTAAGCTGTGTGTGTGTGTCTTTGGTTACCTGCTGAGCTAACGTTATTCCAAAAAGCAAAGTCGTAATATATTGATATATTTCCTGCTTGAACCTGTAAAGCTGCACATACTGTAGGTGAACATATACGCGTTTCTTTAATGTGTTTAATATGTTTTGCGTCAGTTTCAGATTAAACTGGTTTGATGTAAACAAGCTGCGTTGTTGACGTTTTGGCTTGCCATGATAACTACATTTGTTTGACGATATATTGTGATATACAACATTATTGTCATTTTAAAACCATTTTATGCCTGTTGCATCAACTGGGTGACATTTCTGACTTACTTCATCCAGCCTGTGTAGATATCATGTAGACTGGAGCTCTCCTCAGGTGTCTCCACCTAAACAAACACACACACACAGAGAGGAGCATTTTAAACATATTTTACCACTTCAGACCAAATACCTGAACGTGTGGTTCCTGTGACTCAACTATGATCGCATGGATAGAAAGGAGGGAGGAAAAAAAAAAGGGGGGTTAAAAGGGGAAATAGCAAATTTCCTGTGCATGCCACATGCTCCCGGAAATTAAACGCATCAATGGAGTGTGTGAGGGACTCAAAGATCAGATGGGAAATGGTGCTCACAGTATTAAAAAGAGAAAATTGGAGAAATTTCCTGTCAGATTAAAGCTTGAACTTTGAGTGTTTATGAGACCATTTATTTTAATCTATTGTGGTTTTTCTACAACTCGTCAGCAACATTTATGGATATTTTTAGCCTGAAACTTGACACACTGACAGGTTTCCACATGGCAGACATAAAAAAAAAACAGAAAAACACACATGTAATATTCATGCATGTACAGTAACAACACAATGACTCCGCGTATAGGTTTGATTTTGAGTTTATAGATATGTGAAAAGACTTTAATTGGACAGTGTGACGTCTACAGTGTGTCTGACTCAATCATGACTGTGCAAAAGTGAACTGGTTGGACATTTTGTGCTTCAACTAACAGCTATTATCATTTAATCTGCCAATTATATGTTTCAGTAAATAGCCTGGCCCATCAAATCCATTACAATTGGCTTCAAATGACTTATTTTGTCCAACAAATAGTTAAAAATAAAAAATAAAAAGTCATTTTCTTTAGTGTAAGACAAGCACATTTTCACATCTGACAACCTGAACACATTAAATGTTTGATAAAAAATATGACCTGACATGATTAATCGATTGCAGATTAATCGATTAATTTATATCAAATCGATTAATTGACTAAAAGTTGCAGCTCTGAGGCGTTTAAGTAAAAGAAATACTGACTTTTATCACTAAATACTGTTCAAAATGTGAGGTTTTGAATGAGGGGGGGTCGGTGTGCAGCAGCAGGCCTGCAGCAGCCTCCTGTAACATAATGTTCTTTTCCTGCAGCAGGCCTGGACCTGGAGCCATGTGCTTTTACCACACAGTCTGAGGCTTTTACAGGCACATAAGATGACCTGCAGCTTACTGACAGCAACACTGAGGCTCAATCATCTAATATTCACACTTATATTTAATTCAGGGGGGCTTATACAACATACAAGACACACGTTTCCAATGAAGAAATAGCAATAAAATGACCAAAATGATTAGATTTAAATTACATGAATGAGGTTTGACTCAAGTCAGGTGAACACTAAAAAAAAAAAAGCAAATGTTGAAGAATCAGGTGAAACTTCTTACCTGAGTAACGTGTTTTTCCAGCAGTTTGGCAGCTTTCTGGTAGCCGTTCACCTTCAGGTGTTGGTAGATTAGAAACAGCAGCACGTCGTCCTCCTCTGAGGCCATGCTGTCCACTCACAGCGCCGACAAACTGGACGAAATGTGCAATATTATTAACGCGACTTAATAACAGCTCAGTTCACGCTCGCTATTCAGCGGTCGCCCATGCGCGCTGACGACGCCCCCCTCGAAATGCAGTATGGGAAATGTAGTTTTTGTTTTTTTTTTGTTTTTTTTGAAATAATTATTTTATTTTGTAATAATTATTTGTTTTATTCTATTTTATTTCATTTTAGGCTAAAAAATTGACCTTTTGGACACATTTTAGGAGAAAATTATATCTATAAAAATGTAACAGTAGGCTGTGTGTACATATTATTGTTTTTTAAAAAAATCATATTTTCTATCATTGTTTTATTATTAAAACAGGACACATTTATTTTAAAATATTTTTTTTTATTGAATGTCAGCCAGACAGTATTAAAAAAAATGCTAAATACATTAATGCTGCCTTTTTTTAAACAACTACACTAATTTTCTGATATATTTAAAATATTCAGCCAAAGAGACATGAAACGTCTTCAACAACGAATAACCAAGTCCAGTTCAGTTTGATTTAATTTCCTTGAGATTCTTAATAAAGCTTTCAGAGAGCTGTATATTATTTAGGTTTTACACTGTTTGTTCACAATTACACTATACTATGGACATAAATAACAGCCATCATGATTTCAAATAACTTAATTAAATCAGTGACGTGTTTTTGAATAGTAATTTATATTTTTTTTAAATTAATACGGGTCAAATTTAACCAAGAACACTTTCTATGTACAAAAAGTTCCACAAAAAGTTGAAATTCTTCTGTTTTTTGACACTTTTGGAGTAAAATAAAGATGTTACGGATGTTTTTACTGCTCTGTTTGACATGAACAGTAAGTGTTAAAGGCCTATGATAATAACCATGAATTATTGTCATATAAACAAATAATTAATATTGGTTTAATGGATAAATTCAGACAGTGTAAGGTATAAAATTGTGTTTTAAGTGTGGATAAACAACTGTTTCTCATGTAAAGGAGCTACAACAATGTCTGGCTGTGTGTACCGCTCACTGCCAGTGAATCAGCCTTTAATAAATCACACACCGTCTCATCTACTGCTCCGTTTGTTTGGAAACTTGGAGCTTGACATGGTTTACTGCCAGATCTCCAACAGAGGGTCCTGCTCACTGTCTGGACTGGTTGCAAATATCCAAATAAGGAGAAATTGTTTTTAAATGAGACTTTAAAAGATGTTAGAAGAAGCTTTTCACCTCCATTATTTAAAAAAAAAAAATCACTGCTATCAATCATCTATTCATCGATTTCTGTTCATAACCTTTAAAATAAAACCACAGACCAAAACCACAACAACATCTTTATGCAGCTCAAAGGAACACATGAAAATATAACTTTGGGCCTTTAATGTTGTGTTTTTTCCCCCTTCATACATTTCCTTTGCTTGACCTCCAACCAAAATATTTGGACTCATTCTTTCCGTCCTTTTTATATCTTACATCAAATCTTTTATTGTTCCTAAATATACAGTAAAAGGTGTAAAAAAAAAAAAAAAAAAAGTTCACAAATTTCACAATTTTCTCTCAAACGTAGATTTTCCAGCATAAATCAATAAACTCTAATCTAATATTTTAAGATACCATATTATCATGCTTTGAATTTTCCCACGAGTGTCTATTGTTCATTTTAATTTCTTGTTTGACCTGACCTATTTCCGGTTATCTCTGGATGATGTACAGTGCGTTGCGTTAAAACAGAAATTCCGGGTTTTTCTTTGGAGCTGCTTGTTAAACAGTCCGTTTAAACCCGCTACAAACACGGAGTCTGTTGTCATGACAATCAACAGGAAGCACAAAAAAACAAAGTAACGTAAACCGCTAAATAAATAGTCTCAACGGAGATGTATATTCCCGTTTTTCCCCCTTGCGTCAAGCCACACTATTAAAACCAACCACAGCGGAAGTAATTTATCCTTCAAAATAAAACTGTTAAGTTAAAAAAAACTAAATGTAAAATGTGCCAGTTTTTATTAATGGAATTGTGTCCATATCAACGGTCTGTTAATAATAGCAGCATATAACAGACTGTAGACTGTAATTGACCAATCAGAATCGAGTATTCAACAAAGTAATATTGATTAGTAACAGCATGATAATTGTCTTCATTTAGGCTACCTTGACAGTAAAAGTTATTATTAATATTTATAATATTTTCTAAAATATTAATTGAAACAATCCAACAGTTAATTTTGCATCGTAACTTTGGTCTCTAATTAAAGCTAAGTCCAATTTCCGACCACATTTTTACTAATACGCAGGTGTTTTGTTTTGGCAGGTCACACCGGTAGTGTCGCCGTGTTTGTTGCTGCTGACTTGACTCCGCTCGTATTTCATTGCGAGTGCGGACGCTCAGACTGAAGCAACGAAGGTTTTGTTGAAACTTGAGGACATGCGGCTTCTTCTGCAATCTTTCCGCAAACAAAAGTCGCTGCGAGCTGAAGAAAAAAAGCCCAAAGTGTGTATAATGAACTGAAGTAGCTGAGAGGACAAGGAGGGAGGAGAAGAAGCCGTTCACTCCCATTGATCCTATATCGAGGTACAGTATTGATTTAGGCCTGGCTGTGAAATAATACAACTGTTGTGAGGAAGAGATGTGTTCAATTAGAAATGTGCAGATTTTAAACACAACCTGAAAGTGTTGGGATTGTTTGCACCTGGATACACAGTGATGTCACACTTCAAATCCAAATGAATAATTATAATAACATAAAGACTTCATTATTTCTAATAGATCAGACCATTAACAGCAGTATCTCAGTATCTGATGTGGTGGGAAAAGCTCTGCAGCCTCATGACAGCTGCTTTTACTCATGTTTAGTCACTTTTTGAACTTTATAAACATGTAACAACTCAGCAGGCTTCAGTTCATTTCAAGATGGATGCTGCAAACTGAGAAAATACATATTTGTCTTTATATAAAAAGTCTCATTTTAAATGTGCATCTATTTAATGAGGTTTGTGTCATTTACTGGATAAAACATTAAGACATTTCCATTTGGCTATTTGATACATAAACTGCTCCTTAATCAAGTTTTTCAGAAGAAAAAAAAAAAAGTAAAATGACATTAACTGTGATACATTGTGCCTATATTATATATACTTATAGATACTCTGCTGAATTATAGAAATGTAAAATGATGCATAAAATGCAGCAGTGAAAGCTCACAGATCTCATCTTTCTGCGGGGGTATTAATATTTTCATTATTGCTTTTCCGAAGCCTATAAACAGTTAAAGATCCTCTGAGCTTTCACCCGCTGACAGATGGATGCGTTTCATGTTGCACTCACAGCCAAGCTGGCAACTGTGGTTTTATGATCTACAGTTTGTGTTAGTTTGTGCTGACTCACTGTCGACATTTCCGAGCTTTCCTTCATAGAAAAATCTCCCTGTTATATGTTTGGGGTTTGTTTGTTTTTTTTGTTTGTTTGTTTGTTTGTTGTTTCTTGCAGGGCTCCGGTAGGAAAGATGCAGACTGTTGCTGTGGCTCTGACTGTACTGAGTACTGTACTCTTCAGCCTGGACGGTCTGTCCGCTCAACGGCCCAAAACAAACCACACACGGCACCAGAGTGGCGGAAATGCTCACAAAGAGGAGGCAGCGAAGCGGAAGGACCAGCCGCACATCCTGTTCATCCTCATAGACGACCAGGTGTGTATTACAGAATAATGATGAATGTTTTTATCTGCAGGAGAATTATGATGCAATTTTCCAGTTTTAGTCAGTTTTTCAAGATCCTGTTCAAGCTCCGTTTAGATAATTTATTACAAATGAACAAATAGCAGTATAAATTAAAACACATGTTGTGTTTGTATCATGTAATTTAAGTTTTATTACGGCATTAAAATTTAGAAAAGTAGGCCAAAACAAACAAACAAGAAACAGATGTGTATAAAGTGACTTTAGCGTGTGTCTGTGAGTTTAAATGTGAAACATTACAATATATTTTTTGCATTAAAACAGATTTACAGACAGGTTATTTGTAACTTTGTTGCTCGGCAACGGCAGCATCCACAGACGTTACAGTCACAGCTCATAAGGAGCCGCTGAGACGCTGGTACTGTGAGGTTTAGTAATGATTTGTGTCTGACAGGATTAGATTGTTCTCTCCTGAAACACGGATACATGTCGAGCTGTAAACGGCTCCATCTCTGTGTGACAGGGCTTCAACGACATCGGTTACCACAACCCGACCATTAAGACTCCCACTCTGGACAAGCTGGCGGCGGAGGGCGTGAAGCTGGAGAACTACTACGTTCAGCCCATCTGTACACCGTCACGCAGCCAGCTCCTCACCGGCAGGTACGGACACACCTTCACCGTTCACCTGCATGAAACCTGAGCAGTAACACACACACACACACACACACACAGTACTGTGAATATATATATTTATATATATATTTTGTTAATCAGATGTTTTAATTGCTTAACTGCCCTAAAATGTTTTATCATGAATCTTAATGTCAGTAGGATTCATCAGAGGCTATGACTTGTGTTGTGCATTTGACTTCATACGCTCGAGTCTTATTTTTTTGTTTTTTTGTTTTACACCTTGTGATTATTAATTAATAATAATAAATAAGACTTTATTGATCCTCAAGGAGTAAATTCACCTGTTACAGCTGTTCAGATCATGTGTTACTCCAGACTCATCAAAGATGTTTGAAACTGACCAGAGATCAGTTTCACATATGCTTTGAACAATGTGATTATTGATTAGTCTTTACCCTGAACAAACAAACAAACAACAACAACAACAAGTCTATTTCTCCCAGATATCAGATCCATACAGGACTACAACACTCCATTATCAGACCCAGCCAGCCCAGCTGTTTGCCTTCACACATGGACACACTGCCCGAGAGGCTCCGCGAGGCCGGGTACTCCACACACATGGTCGGCAAGTGGCACCTGGGCTTCTACAGGTAAGATGCACAGAATATGTCATTATTATGAGGGGATATTAATATTTCAGATTCAGAAGTTATAATCCCAACTCTGCTCAAAAACATATGTGGATTTAGATTAAATATTGTAAATATTGTTGTGATTAGGTTTCTTTTTCTTTAACTTTTCTTCCAGGAAGGCATGTCTGCCCACCAGAAAGGGTTTTGACAGCTTCTTTGGTTCTTTAACAGGAAGTGTGGATTATTACAGGTATGAGTATTATACATGCATGTTTGCCTGTCTTTCTTACTCCATTTACACCAAACTGCTAGTAGCTGTATGAGTTCCCTCTTTGCATTTCTTCATCTGTCTGTAGCTACGGGTCCTGCGATGGCCCCGGTTTGTGCGGGTACGATCTCCATGAAGACGAGGGCGTGGCGTGGGGCCAGGAAGGAAAGTACTCCACCACGCTCTTCACACAGCGGGCTCGCAAGATCCTGGAGAGTCACGACCCGACGGACAAGCCGCTCTTTCTGCTGCTCTCCCTCCAGGTGTCACACCGACGTTTGACAGCAGAAAGATGAATCATAAAGATCTGAATCTTGAAAGTGTTGAGGGGCATTCTGGGAAATGTAGGAAATCACTAATTGATGTAGAAGGAAAGATACTGTTGCTATAACGACGTTAGTAGTGATTTTTTTTGACAGTTTAACCGACATAAAAAAAGAAATTTTCCACAAATTGCTCTTTAAACTTTACAAAATGAACAAATGTGTGTAAAAGAAGTGTGTAAATGTCTGTTTTCCACCAGGCGGTTCACACTCCACTACAGTCCCCGAAGTCCTACATCTACCCCTACCATGACATGGCCAATGTCGCCAGGAGAAAGTTTGCCGCCATGGTTTCTACAGTGGACGAGGCGGTCCGCAACGTCACCTACGCCCTCAGGAAGTACGGCTACTACCGGAACAGCGTCATCATCTACTCCACCGACAACGGTGCCCAGCCGTTCACAGGCGGGAGCAACTGGCCGCTACGAGGCCGAAAGGTGTCATGAATTTACTTTGTGTCACACGTTTATGAGCCTGAGAAACGTTCGTGTAGATTTAAGATAGTTATGAAATTTGGTCGATATTCATGTTCTCCTACTATCTGATTTGTTGCTCATCTGCTCTGTAATTTCATACTAAAAGGACAAACTTTCATCTGGATAACTCGGACTGCAGCATTGCATTTAAAGTGCATTAGGAAGTCATTGTGTACTGATCACTATGAAAAAGATGAAGATCTCTGCTGGCTGTGTTTCTAGGGTACGTATTGGGAGGGAGGAGTCCGCGGCGTGGCGTTTGTCCACAGCCCTTTGCTGAGACGCAGGAGGCGGGTCTCTAAAGCTCTTCTCCACATCACTGATTGGTTCCCTACACTGGTGGGTCTGGCCGGGGGAAACATCAGCCAGGTCAGTGCAACTTTCTTACAACATAGATAGTGAATGTCTGTTATTTTCTGTCCTCTTTTTAGCTCCTGCATTGACAACAGGATAGTAAAGATTGACTACCGTTGTACTGTTTTACTCTGTGGTAATCTGACTCGCTCTCTGTCTGAGTTTATTTGTTATCACAGTTTTGGCCTCAGATTTTATTAAGGTTCAGGTAACACTGCTACCGTGAAACTATCCTACTTACAGTCATGTAGATAAATGTGCTCTCTGTTTTGATCAATGAACATTGACCCCAAAGACACTTTGTTTTAGTTCAGACATAAGTTATATATTTCTAAGTCTGTGCACAGATCCCAAAAAAGCTTTGTTGGCTTCGTATGTCCATGGGATCCACTGCCAAAGTAGATAAGTACAGATATCTTGGCTCACAACAGTATTTGACTAATACAGCAACTCAGTATCCTCCTTACCCAAGAAAATTTGTTATCACTTATTCTTTTTTGATAAATGTACAAGTATTACTTCTGCCAACACGAATGCGGGAAACACGTAGACAGTTTTGATGGATTGACAGTACCTCCTGGGACCTCTCGTCTTTGCGTTGTACGTACTTGTCTCCCTCTTAGAGCCAGGGTCTGGATGGTTTTGATGTTTGGCCCACCATCAGTGAAGGAAGGGAGTCACCTCGTCAGGAGATCCTTCACAACATCGACCCGCTGCACAAACCTCATGCTACAATGAACAGAGACGCTGCCAGAGCGGACGAAGCCTCAGGTAACCAAAATAAAGAGAATAAAAAAAAAGGTTGAAGTCGTTACAAGTCCAACTGTTTACTCAGTGTGAGATGAATTATTAAAATACACAGAAAGTCATTTTATAGTTGTATTGTCATCATTTTCTCTCACATAACATAACAAATATCTGCAAAACTAAACAGCTACAACTATCCTAGTGAACATGCTAAATGTTATACGTGTTGACATTAGCGTTTAGCTCAAAGCATCATTGTGCAGCCTAACAGAATAACTGCTGCATACATGCATTCAAACCACAGTTTGGGATATTTTGGAAGATAAAAACAGAGGAAGGAACCAGGAAAAGAAGTAAACACAACTAAGAGAAACAGGAAAGAAGGGAAAACTGAAATTAAGATAACAAGGAAACATGGGAAGGATGTTTATGGAAGTAAGACAAAGAAAGAAGACAGACATGTAAGCAGCAGGATCCCTTATAGATAAATACGTAACATAAAAATGTTCTTTTATCTAATAGGGGTTTTTACACAGCTACACAAAACTAAAAGCAAAGTTTACTTGATTTTCCTCATTTACGTGTGTGTTTATCTGATTTGGCAGTGAGCGTATCAAAGGGTCCTGCCTTTAAAAAGCCAAAGAAGGTTCTGAAGCAGCAACCAAAGCAGAAGTCAGCGTTCAAGTTAAAGGCCGCCAAGAAACCTCAGAGGTTTTCCCATCATGCTGCTAAACCTAAAGCCAAGCCTAAATCCAAGCCCATTCCCAAACTGAAGCGCAAGTCCCTCCCAAAGTCAAAGCTCAAACCCAAAACCAAGACCAAAGTCTACTCTCAGCACCGGCCACTGTCCAATTACAAATCACATCTGAAGGTCCACTCCAGGGGCTCTCCATACGGCCACCAGAGCCCGCCAGAGCCAGGAACATCTCGCCCCAAATCTCAGCCTCGGATCCAGTCACGTTCAAAGGCAAAATCCTGGAGGACCATATCCCAAAACCAGAAACTGTCACGGTCAGGACCACGCCCGGTAAAATCTAAGACACGGCTGAGCTTACATTTAAAGGCAAGGCCTAGGAGGACGTTATCTGAATACCAGAACATGACCCAGCCGGAAAATACTCCACCCAAAACCCACCCAACGCCCCTGTTTAGGTTCCAGCCCACCCAATCAGTGTGGGACACATCAGTCCAGGCTGCCATCAGAGTGGGAGACTGGAAGCTGCTAACAGGAGACCCAGGCCATGGAGACTGGGTCCCTCCACAGGTACTGGTACTGCGTTTTAAGGACTTTTTTTTTTTAACTCAGGTAGCCTAATTGAGATCACGAGACTTGAGATCAAGAAACATTCATAGTGAAGAAGTCACACAACCGTCATACAAGCACAGCTAACAAACAAGCAACAAAATATAGTCATAAAAACATCAAATAGTGAAACTTTTAAATGTCAAAGAAAAATAAAAGAGTTCATCTTGTGGGAAAATTTGAGTTAATTCCATTTATAAGGTGCATGATACCTGAAATTACTGACAAGATTAGTACTTATCAAAGGATACGTGTTTATCAAATATTAATTTTAAAACTTGCTTTTGGTTTTTTTGATGGAATTAACAAATAAGACTTATGGTGCTAATAAGTCAGGTTTTGAGGGGCCGGTAGGGGGATTGTTACCATTGGATAGAGCCAGGCTACTATTTTCAACTTTTCTAGTTTAGTTTTTTAAGTTCAGACAATCTAACACTCTGCAAGAAAGCAAATCATTTCCCAAAATGTTGAAATATTACTTCATAGTTTAAGTCTCTTATTAAGAAGAGATATCTGGAAAGCATCAACGACAGAAAGAAGATGAGTAAGTTAGAGTGGAAACAGGAACATATAAAACTGTGTCATCTGCATAGAAACATTTACATACTGATTTGATAATGCTATTTACAGTATGTATACTATAAATAGTCATTTAAATCCATTATGTGGTTCAGATCCGTAACTATAACACATTTACAAGTACCTATACAAAGCATAAATAATATAACGTTTGGATCCCCAGGTTCTTCCTAGTCTCCCTGGTCGCTGGTGGAACCTCGAACGGGTCTTCACGAAGTTCCACAAATCCTCCATCTACAAAAACGTGTGGCTGTTCAACATCACAGGCGACCCGTACGAGCGGCAGGACCTGGCAGACCAGAGGCCCGATGTGGTCCAACGGCTGATGGCCCGGCTCGCCTACTACAACCAAACCGCTGTGCCGGTTTACTTTCCGCCCGACGACCCACGAGCCAATCCCAACGAGCACGAAGGAGCCTGGGTCCCGTGGGAGGACGAAGAAGAGGACGAGGAGGGAAAATATAGAGGGGTCTACAAGAAAAGTAAGAACAATAAGAAGAGGAAGAAGAAGAAGTGCCAGCTGTGCAAGTTGAAGTCGTTCTTTCTGAAACTGAACACCAGGATGATGTCCAATCGGATCTGATTCAGATGGGTGAACATTTTCAGCCTTTCAGAGATGAATGACAAACAAAATGTTTTGTGTTTTACATTTTCTGCAAACTGGTGAAAAACTGGTTAAAGTTGTTAGTTTTTTTTGTTCCACTCGGTTTAGCTGAATCTCTTTCAAGAACTCATCAACATTCAGTCCTTCCACTGGTTTTCATTTGCTTTTTATTCAAGCCAAAACAGGTGATTAGTTTTTATTATTCTGAAACATTACTGTCATTACGTCATGTGATTTATAGAGGTTTTCAGACTGTGATCAACCCCTCCCCCCCTCTGCACATTGAGAGCTGAAGGGGAAGACGAGGAGGGAGAAACACGAGGCTATAATAACGCCTGAGGTAAAAGAGACGTGTACGCAGGTGTTCAACGCAACAGGAAGTTGGTTATTCTAGTTTGGCGGCTGATTTGGCCGCTTATCTACACAGTCAGCAGTTGGAGCTTCAGCTTGTGGAGGCGATGAATCCATTTGAACTGCTCAGGGTCATAACTCAGACTATAAATCAGAAACAGAGCTAACATGCTAACATGTCATTCGGCTCACTTTTAATTTGCCTCTGATTAAATCCCACAGGTAACTGTCTAACTGTTGGAGGAACCTATGTAGCATATGTGTTGTCAAAGATCTGATTACTGAAAATTTAAAGGGCCAATCACACATTTTCTCACTTTTAATCTGCTGCTTCCCCCATATGATGGAGGTAAATGGAGTTTGGCTTGTGAGGCTCAAGAAATCACAGGAAAAACTTGAAAAGCTACACGTGTTTCCAGAAACTCAATGTGAAAACACACAAAAAAAAAAAGTATTTGGGACACTGTTTCTGAGCTTTCCTTCACTGTTGAGACAGATGCTGGCAGGCATAGAAAACAATAAAAACCTCACTAAATGAGATGGAAACTGTCTACATGGCTGGATACCGTCATGATTATGTAGGAAAGTCTTTTTTCTTTTTTTTGTGGTTTTGGTTGAACTGACTGTATTTTGGCAGATTTGATTACATTCGTCTAATTTTTGGACCAGAGATTCATTATTTTTCTGCTGTGATGTAGACAGGTTTTTAATGTTTTACATGTGAAATGTGTTTTAAAAAATCCCAAACAAGGGATTTTAAACCAGACGTTTACTTATTTCCATAGTGCATGATCATGTTATCGATAATTAGAAACACGTCTCCAGTGAACATGGAGGTATTTTAATATCTAAAATACTTGTGATGTACTGTTTGTTTCTGTATTTCAGGCCTTTTCATACTGTGGTTGTTATTATTCTCATCCAATGTTACTGTGAACAGCAGAAACCATCATGTGAACATGGTTTTTTTTTCATATTCAGCCCTATATAAGAAAAACATCACATGTTTTTTTTTTAACATTTTTTAAAGCATTTTAAAGACATAAAGTGATTTTGAATGTTTCTGAAGACTTTTGGAGGAAATCTGGGCAAAATTACAAACTTTTACAAGCAAATTGAAAGTCGACTCCAAGTTGTTTTTATGATAATTTAAATTTATGTGAACCATCTTTGAGTAGCTTGAAAAGCGCTTTAGAAATACAATATTATTATTATTATTATTGTATGTCAAAAGTGATGTAAAAATGACACAGCACTTGTGTTTTTCACATAGCTGAGACTCAGTACTTTTAATATATATGACTAATAATTAAATATGCAGTTTTTTGTCTAATCATTTTTTTTATTCTGGGTCCAAATAAAGTCTCAAATCCTCGCTTTAGTGATTTAAATCTAACTTGATTTCAAGTCTGACGTCTACAGATCTGAAGCAAACAGCTGGGATTTCTAATTATTGCCAATATATATTTATTGGAGATGTTTATTAAGGATCTATTTACTTACTTGTGCTAAACATCATCACATTATATTGACTTACTGGACATCAAAAAGGAGAATTAGACGTGTGTGGATCATCTGTGTGTGCGTTTATTTGCTTAAAAACAGGACTTTGTTGCGTGAACAGGAAGACTTTAACCAGCAGGGGGAGCCAGATATCAGGTTAACTGCAGACAGACTGATGGACGTCTGCTTCTCCTCGTCTGAAAACCTCAGAACAAGCAAATGTTAAAATGGGATTTTCCACGCTTGCCTTCCTACTTCACAGTTTCCACGGAGGAATAATTTAATTGGGTTCTTTTCTCTTTCATCTCTGCACACTAGTGGGATTATGTAATCCTCTGGGATTAAAGATCCTAGGATTCAGGAAGCGACTGATGCTCAAAAGCAGCTTCTTTGATGCCCACTACCTTAGTGTAATATATACAGTTACCAAAGCTCGACAGACTCGGAGCTCATCACTTTACAAACATGTCAGCAAAAGAAAAATGAACCAGCTGCCATATTTACAGAAATATAAATTAATGTTCAATGTAAATAAAGAAGTGAAATGATGATGAACACAATGTTAAAGAGTTAAAATGCATCTGTGTGTTTGTGCAAAAATAGGACAAACATCCCATAATGCTTCACACACACACACACACACACACACACACAGCTTGAATAAGCAAGCTCATACATGAATAACACTCATTTCTCTCACACACAGTCACACTTTCTCTCATCTGTCACACCTTGAATTAACAGGTTCACATAAAAATATCTCCCTTCTCACCCTCCCTAACACACACACACACACACACTCACACACACACACACACACAGACATAATGCAATCATCATTTATCCAATAATCCTGTCTTCATCTTGTTCCCCCTCCAGGGAAGCAGCAGGAATATGAGATCTAGTGAACAGGAGCACGTGGGCGTCTGTGAAATTAGGATTCCCTCAGCACAGAGCTGCTTTCTGCTGACACAATCTAAAACTCATAATTGAGTTGTGTTGTGCGGTCGCGCTGACACGCCGAGTCTCACTTTGTTCTATTTTAGTTTTTTTTTTTTTTTTTAAACAAATGTTCTGTGTGAATCATTGATGCTTTCACATGATACAACCCAGTCAGACCAGTGTGACGTAAGACATAACACTGACACCACGTCGCCCCACCTCCAGGATAAACACACACACACACACATATATATCATTTCAGTTTAAATTCTCTCTCATCATCTTAAAGCCCTCAGTATGATTCAAACATTCACACCATCAGTAATCCCTGCATGAAGAAAGCCCGTCAGTCCATCTGAATGAGGCCACACGAGAGATTCAGCTTCGAAAAAGTTGAACCTGGCTCACTCCTTTAATGCCCTAAATCCATCGTGATCAAGATTAAAGTTTTTACTTTCTTGTCATCTGATAATCCTTCACGGATCTGTTCATTCTTCACACAACGAATGAGAAGAGACAATCCAAAAAGTGCTCATCACGTATAAAATACGAAGACGCTGACGTCTTGGAGAGAGATTTGTGAGCTGGTGGGACGCCGTGTCACATAGTTCGATTAAAGCATACTGAGGCCTTTAAGCTTTGATCCTAATATGATCCTGTTAGTGTGTGTCTGCTGTGTTGGGCTTTTGCAGACAACCATCCCTGCTTGCTCTCTGCCTCATCAGCCTTAATGAGCACTGAGCATGTCTACTGTTCATTA
The DNA here is from genome assembly GCA_036937835.1 of Pampus argenteus. Classification (NCBI taxonomy): domain Eukaryota; kingdom Metazoa; phylum Chordata; class Actinopteri; order Scombriformes; family Stromateidae; genus Pampus; species Pampus argenteus. The sequence continues at coordinate 20,117,979 of CM072875.1, forward strand.
GGGCTCTCCCTGGTAATTGAAAGCAGTGTGGGTGAAGACTTGATGGTGGCTGGGAGAGATTAAGTCAGTATATATGGAAGCCAAGAGCGCCGATAATGAGGCCGGAGTGTGTGTGAGAGAGTCTTCGTGCCTCGATCGCTTTTCATTTTTGATAAAAAAATAACCTCAAAGCAGCTGAGCTGACATCACTGCTGTCAATTTAACCCACACGCATGGAAATATGCAAATTAATACCGTTTCCTTTTTAATATTCTACATAGAAATGATCAAGTTTTAAAGAAAACACCATAAATAAACAGGTTTTTTAAAGGATGGTGTTATTGAACATTTTTCTAATTGCCAAGAAATTGTTATTAATTCAGCCTTTTCACAGGATTTGTTGGAAAATAAAATGTTGAATCTCACCAGATTTATTCTTCAAAGGAAAATCGCAGCTACGTGAGTTTCATGCACTGATGGTCAAAGAGATTTTCATTTCGAATACTACATTATTTTTAATAAAAAGCAATAATTTTGGCCACATCTGACCCTAAAAACCAACCACATGCTGAGCAGACTGTATACATGCAGAATAACAAGCTCATAAAGTCAAGCTGCAGTTCACATATGGAGCAAATACTTGGATTTGGCTTCATCAACATGAACAGGTGGTGCAATCTGGGTGCATCATGTTTCATGTACACATATGTTATAAAGTCTGAACCAAATTTCTGACTTTCTGTGTATAAAATGAACATGAACAATAAAAAACACACACATATGTTGTTGAGCTGCAGCTTTAACTACCAGGTTCACTCATTTAAACACAAACACATCAACCGTTTTTTTTCCTGTTTTACTCGTGAGTCAGTCACAGTTTTGTTTATCAGTTGATGTAAAATGTGCAACTTGCTGCATCACTGCAATAAAACTGAGACATGACGCCAGATTTATGGCTCCCAGACTCCAAACAACTGTTGTATCAGCCTCTTTCACATCTCTTGAAACTTTTTTTTTTCGCTGTAAAGATCCAAATATGATGAAGTCAGACACAAAGCGAAGGCAATCTCTCTCTCTCTCTGGGAGCCGGACTCCGCTCCGCTCATTTATTTTCCAGCTCTTATCGACTTGCCTCTTTTCCTCCTCCGAGAAGTAGAATTTACATTTAAATGTCATCTCTTATCCGAGCCAATTTGTGTTTACTCCAGTGAATAACAGCCACGAGTAAACAGCTACAGACTTCCTGGCTGGCTTTTTTTTTTTTTTTTTCAGGCCGTGAGAGAAGTGAGAACAAAATTTTTAGCTTTTTTCTAAACTTGTATTTATTAAAGTTAAGGTTTATGCTGCAATACAGCAGCGTTCAGTAAAAACTGGAGATTCTTTTGTGCTTCAGGTTCATCACAAACCACCTTTAAGTCTGCAAAATGTGTATTTAGAGAAAATATATATATTTAATGGTCTGTGTGTCGACAGTCTTGAGTCGGCATCTTAAGCAGCTCAACTAAAGGTCAATTCAGTGAATTAAAAAGATGAAATGTGGACATTAAACAAAGATATGAAGATATTTAACATTATACATCAACAGTACAACATAAAACACCTCGACATGTTTGTAACACTGGAGGCCTTTTTCGACCCAGTTTCCTTTATTTAGGATTTAAAACACACAGACGTATTTTTATGTGTTTCAGATAAAGTTATGGAGTATATGATTTCTTTAAATAATTTCACCTGTATTTTTCTAAATAAATACGAAGTTTTACAGAAAATTTATTTAATTGGAGCAAAGAAACGTTTTCTGTCCTTTTACGCACCGTCTGCTCCCTCAATGGACACAGAAACCAGGTAAAAATAAATAAACCACATACGTGTTTCAACACTACTAATTAAGGACATATTGAGTAACATCCTCATTAGCTGCCTTCGAAGAGAGAAAATAGACAAAAGTTTGCTTTAAATTAAATTCCTACATTTTAGAGGAAGGCTCGTTTACCTCAAGACACATTAAAGACAGACAAGAAAATAAAGAGACATGTTGGTCCAAACACATTAATGCCCTGGATTTTTATTTCATTTTGTGACAATTCAAGAGGATTTTTAGTCTTTCCCGTGTGTGTGTGTGTGTGATGAAGGGTCTACAAAAACAAAATAAACTCATGAATCAACTGGGCCACTGGAATGGGCATTGGGATGGTGGTACAGACAAAGAAAAACTACAAGTAGCCTTGTTCAGTACCAAACTCTTCACAGAAGAGAGCATTTCTTTTTAATTTTTATTTAGTTTTTTCATTTTTCCCAAATGAAGGCACCCGATAACTTGTGGTTCATGGCCTTGCAGCCTTCTGGAGAGTTTTAAAAGTAGAGAAAACTGTTTTATTCTTTTTTTTTTTTCAATTAATACATGTTTTCTATCTTATGTAGAAGCTGGAATGATAATAAATGTCAGTTACTGCATTTTTTTTTTAACTCCCTTATAGTTTTTTTTTTTTAATAGATCAACAAGTAACAAAAGAATGAAGTCTTTTGTGAGGAAAAAAAAAAAAAAAAAAAGATACAAAAATATTTATTTTAGAAAATGATAACGGGGATGGTGGGAATTATCTTTGAGAAAAAAAAAAAAAAAAGTAAATGGCCAACCAGAGGCCAAATCATACAAAAGCAGCAATCAATTAAAAACAAAATTATATAGTGCTTAGATAAGTCAGAAGCAGCAAAGTCTTCTGGGAAAGTCTTCATCCCCATTGTTTTGTTACTTGTCTCAGGAATAATATACGTATGGAAGAGCTTCGTGGAAACTGATTAACCCAAACTGACAAACTGATGCCAAACAAATTCACACCCGTCGTCTTCTTCTACTGCCCTGCTGTCTGTATGAATGCACGTCTCCATGGATTCAACATGACACATTATGGAAGAACGGCCACCGTAAAAAAACAAAAACACAAACACACAAACAGGTGAGCTCCCGGCCATGTTCACAACATACAAAAAAAATAAAAATAAAAATAGAGAGTTCTTTATAAATTGAGCTAAACACGGACTAACATCACAAGGAACCGGTGACGGGTACAGTGTATTAAAACAAACAAACAAAAAAAAACAGGAAGAAGGAAAAAAAAATATGTAAACACGGCACAATAAATAGATCCAACAGCAGGTTCCGCACCACATTTTTCACACCTCATACTCGCACCAGTTGCAGTTTGTCGTTTTCTCTTTTTAATTTCTTTTTTTTTTAGTATCTCGAGTGCAAAACATCACAAATGAACAATTCTGTATTCAAGTAATGTTATATACAAGAACAGGGGTGGGGGGGTGGGGGTATTACAAATATGCAGTACTGTACATATAATTGCCATATTAAGAATTTACAGACGATCTCTTATTAACAGTAACAAACAGGGAAATTTAGGGAGAGAAAAAAAAAAATAATTGTACGAGACGAGCATTGCAATTAAGTCCCAAAACAGTTGCCATGGAAACCCAGCCTTGCTGTGCTCATTCCGCCACCACTTGCATTCACGACTAACAAAAGATGCATAGCACCTAAAAACAAACAAACAAAAAACAACAAACAGAGTTCCGCTTGTCCCGACCTGCGTACGTACACTACGTAACCTCCATGGCCATTGTGTTCTCTGAAAGACTGTTCAGTGCTGGCTTGTCTTGTTCGTGATTCTCCCTGAAGACACAAGACACAAAGTCAGCAAGAACCAGTGAATATCTGAAGCATTTATTTAATATGCTGCAACATCATAAACCTTTAATCTGAACTGTTAGAGGTCCCTCCTTACATTTACACCTTTATGGAAAAGTTTTGAGTTTTGAGAATTTGTTTGACTCAACTTAGGACAGGAGCTCCAAACTACGTATAACTGTATCCATGCTATAAAAAATACAACTTTAAGTAAATGAAATAAAATAGGCCGGTACTGAAAGTGGTTGTTGACAATAGAGGCTCGGCTAGCAGACGCATTGTCTGTGTTTGGTTTTGTGATGTCATGACATTTGTTTGACCAGATCAACAGCACTGCCAGTAATCCCTGCAGATGCCTGGAAACGGCATTTAGAAGAAATTTGACAAAGCAGAACCCATTAAGTTTCACTTTCTACTCTTTACGAACTAATGAAGGCAAGAAACTTAATATAGGTCATGTAAAAATCAGATGTTCCTGTATGTTACAGTAAAACATTCTTCAGAATAATAAACAAAAACATTCTTACAAACAACAACAACAACAAACTGTCTTGTTCTGTTATAATCCTACTAATTTAAAGTTTCCCACCTCATCGTCCGTCCATCTATTGCTCAGATTAAACCATTTATTGGCTTTTTATTCGCAAAGCTTTTATTGCACCTAAAGTAGCTTAACAAATGTAGTTATTAACTCGAGTACTTCACCTGGTTCACCGTCTCTCTCGAAACTTGTGTGTGTGTGTGTGTGTGTGTGTGCTCCGCAGAGGAGAGAAACTAGTGCGTGTGTATGCGTGTACTCCATAGAGCAGAGGAGAGAAACTAGTGTGTGTGTGTGTGTGTGTATGTGTGTGTGTGTGTGTGCGCGCTCCACAGAGCAGAGGAGAGAAACTAGTGCGCGTGTGTGTGTGTGTGCGCTCCACAGAGCAGAGGAGAGACAGAACCAGGACTAGACTCATGTTACTGCAAGCGCAATAAAAGCTTTACAAGTTAAAAGCCAATATGAGTAATTTATCAACATGTCATTTCATGAAGTTAATCAGAATAATGACATCTGATAGAAATGAACACTGACCAACTGTTAAAAAACCCAGATACATATTAGAGTTCCTAATGAGTTCCTTAAGTTACAATAAATTATATTTTCCACCCCAATAATCTTGAGTATACATCGTGGTCCCTCGACTACATGCTAGCTTCGTCTTTTCCTTCTTTGTGTCCTCACACCTGTTTTTCTCACCTGGGCACTATGTCGAGCGGCGATGCCGCGGCCGCGGTGACCTTGGGTTTCTGACAGTTGGCGGTTGCGGCGGCTGCGTGGGCAAGCTTTAAGGCGGATGTTGACATGGTGGCGCTCAGTGTGCGCGGGGCGTGGACACGCTTGCCGGTGGGAACACCCAGACGGAGACTGTTGTTGTTTCCCAGCAGGACCTGAGTGGCGGCGGTGTTAGTGGTAGTGGTGTTGGCAGGGTGGGCGGTGCCGTTGTTGTTACTGGTAGCGGAGGTGGAGCAAGGGCGCAGTGAGGCGGAGCTCGGGGTAGTGGTGGAGGGGGCCGTGGCGGCAGGGGATGGGGACACTGTGCTCGAAAGGTGCAAGCCCTTGTAGACACCTGAAGGGTCAAAGAGGCAGGTGGTGGGTGGGGATGGGTGGGGTGAGGAATTGGTTGGTGATAGGGGTGGGGTTTGAGATTGAAGGATTTAATTATTAACTGTTCATCCAAGAAAATTTGTTAATTGGAAATTTGAAGCACTAGACACATACTGTATTATGCAGGTTATCACTAAGCATCTTAAATTTTCAAAGAGACTAAATCTTTCAAATCTACAAAAAAAAAAAGTAGAAGTTGAGAAAGTGAGCAGAGGTTTAAAAACATCACATCAATAGGTAAAAGATTAAACGTCTACTGAAGGCCAACAGTCATTTATGAGCAGGATTTATTCTCTTTCATCAGAGATCATGCTTTAAAAAGAAAATGTTCTCTCACAATGATAATCTGATTTTTCAGTCATTTTATGGGCCTTGGCGCAGCGTATTTCATCTGCAGAATCATCTCCACTGAACGGTACTGCGACAGTGCTGCAGGTTTTTCTTCTTTTGTGCAGTTATCCAAGTCTTTTAGGACTGTCATTACTTCACCCTCTTTGTTTGCTTTGAATTTGAAGTGCTTTTACTTTTTATAACAAAGTGCTGTTGTATACCTGAGGGGGAGAGGACGCCATTGACTCCGCCTCCCAGGCCTAGCTCCTCCTTTGTTTTGAGAGCCAGTAGTTGGTCGGCGGTGACGAGGGCCGAGGCAGCAAACTGAGCGCTGCTTTGGTTCAACGTATTCGCCGGGCCCTGTCGGCAGAGAGGAAAGCCGTTAAAGGGAGGGATGAAGAAGGAAAACAAAAAGACCTGAAAGGCGAAAGACTGAGCTGGCTTAACCAACAGGATGCTGACCTGTGTGCTGTTGGCAGTGGCGGTGCTGTTGGCGTGCTGTTGGAGCTGGATTTGCTCCAGCTGCTGTTTCTGCATCAGGGCCAGCTGCTCCTGATGCTGCTGGTACTGTTCGGCTGTGAAAGCTGAGACACACAACAGCTGGTTACAAATCGGGAAATGCACCTTTTTTTTTGGTGAATCGTGCTTTATATCATAGGTTATACAGTTTATTGCTAAATCCAATAAAAAAAAATTAATCTCTATATATTTTTGTTCAGTTGTTTTTATATATATTCAACCTAAGCTGGGACGAGGAGAGACATGTTGACACGCTCTGCGTCTTTCATGCATGTAGATATTTTCTGGCTCCTTATATTTGACTAGCTGGTCACACCTGCTTGAAATCTTGGCATCTCCAGGGGCTTATAATAATAATAATAATAATAAAACACCACCCTCACGTTAAATCTCATCACTGATCCACAAATCCCTAGACAATACACAAATGTTCATAAATGTTTGTTTTCAATTTCTTTTTCGGCTTGAAATGTGTCACGATGCAACTATGAAACGTTTTCTGATGGTTTCCTTCAAGGTGATTTTACAGCTGTGTGCCCACTTGGTTAATTTATGCAGTCACGCAAAGGCACCGCAGCATCTCAACCATCCAACACACACCCCAACGCTGCCTTGTTTGATAAGGTGGCATCCAAGAAAATAAGGCTGCAGGCGAGAAAAGAATCTGAGACATCTCCCTCAGCTTAGCAGAACTTAAAACCTCCGATAGTCTCCTCACCATTTGACAGTGATAGTGCGCCTGTAGTCAGCCAATGAAAATGATTGACCGTCAGGCCATTCGATGAGACCGAAAACTCATTTTAGTACTTGCCAATCAGTATTGAACTTTAGCAATTACATGTCACAGAAACTAAAGTGTTGTTGCAGACAGCACATTAAGCCAGTCTGGGCATTATAAATGCAATTTTCTGCCATTACCAGAGACTCGTTTACAGGTTTCCACTGCGCTTGTTTCGTGGTCTCATTTGCACATTAAGAACAACGTTGGGTTATCAGGTTTTTTTGCCCTGGCTTTCTATTGATTATGTCCTATTCCTACATTTCAAGGCATTATGTGGCCATGGCGGAGGCACACACACACACACACACACAGTTTATTTCATGGACTTGATCAACCCCTGTTTTAACTTGTGGACTCAAACATGCCACGAAACAGCTGGCAGAGAAAAAAAAAAAACAACTCAAGATTTCACAACATAGCTGCTGGACAAGACTGATCCTGCAATAAAAACACTCCCAGCAAACGAAGCAGATGAAGTGAATGGAGAGTTATTACTTATAAATGTTCACTCAGTTTAATTAAATTACTCTTTTTACTCACGTAGACATCTGTGTTTTTATGTTTTTTTGATAAATAAACCATAATGCATTTATGGAAACTACTGTCTATATAAAAGTCATTTGGACATAGCTTCTGGAAAAGAAACTGTTATATGTTTTTAAATTACTTTTTAAGGGTTTTTCAGCTGACTAAACATTTCATTCCTCTCCATAGTAGGAGTGAGAGGAGGAGGGCAAATGAAAGCCATGCTTGCATTGCTGGATACCACAAGGGTCGAGTGATGTTTCTGTCACAACAGAATATTTTTAAAATGATGTTCCTGCTGGTAGTAACAACAACAACAACGTCTGACAGAAGGAATCCACAACGTGTGCGTTTGAAAAGCGGCCGTGCCACTTCCTTACCAGCAGTGGGTGGGGGTGCCGGGACGACCCTCACAGGGCGGTGCGAGGGCTGTCCTCCGGCTGTGGAGGCAGAGACGGGGCGCTTCAGGCCTCGGCTCAACCTCCTGAACAGAGGGTGGGCATTGTCCAGCTCGTGTAGTGGTAGTGTCCGTGGTCTAAAGTGCCTCCACCGGCACGACTTTATATTCAACAGTATCTGACTGAGGTCCGTGGAAGAGGGAGAGGAAGAGGAAACGGAGGAGCTGAAGGAGTAGGAACTTCTGTCCGAGGTATTTGTTTCTGAGGTACTGGCAAACTTGTCGGCGGCCGGTGTGCGTGAAGTAGTTGTAGGAGTAGGAGGAGTAGGTGGAGACGTGGGAAGAGGCAAGTCGAGCATCTGTGGATCCAGTCTGTGGAAAACGTCATCGTAGTCCGTGTACGCCCTGTCCAGCAGCACCCTGAGAGAGAAGGGGAACGTCAGATCTTCTGGGACACTTCAGTAAAGACAACTGGCTTCATTTGTCAAGTATTCTTATTACTATTCTATTAGTACTCTTATCATCTTACTTTCATATTCATCCAGTAATCTATCCATTATCCGAACAATGAATCAAGTAATCAATAAGAATACTCCTGTAATGGATGGTGAACTGACCGTCCGCCTCGTCCCACGCGGCGTCGAGCCATACCCAGGCAGCGCCGCGGCACGGTCAGCGTAGTGAGACTGTAGCGGTAGCGAGCTTCTGCCAGCCCGTCCTCCCAGGCGGCGCACCACGGCCAGCTACCCACACGATCCTGACGAGCCTGCACGCAGAACAACGCACAGCTTTACCCACTTCATTCATATTAGTTCAGAATCATAAAGACTTTCTAGCCAAATCTACATCACTGCAGCCACCTACAACCTCAGGCCACCGCTGCTGGGACCATATATGTGGATGATAACAGCACTTACAGCATAGTACTGGCAGCCTGCCTTCCTGCGAAAGGCGTAGGCACCATCTGGGTCGTTCTCCTCCTCTGCTTCTGATGAGCCCGAGTGTAGCTGTGGACACAGAGGTCAGAGGTGAGTCTCGGGTCACTGGAAGGGCAGAATTTAGAAAGCATATATTTCCCACCCACACGTCTCATGTGGATTTGCAATTCTGAGTGGGTGTTTCACAAAGGGAAGAGTGTAGTGACAGCGGTTGAACTCAAAAACCTGAAAGGAGAAGTAAAACTACACGAGTGTGCTTTTCTTTGATTGGCTCGGTGCCTGTGTACCTGGGACATGGGCTCGTCATCAGAACTGGGGAAGTCATACTGGTTGAGGTCCTTGGCATTGAAAACAGCTGGACCCGGATGGTGCGGCGTGCCCGACGACAGAGGCAGTGCCGCCTTCTGCTTCTTCTCATACTTCCTCTTTTGCCGGGGAACTTCCATCTTCTCGGGCTAGAGGGGGAAGAAGAGACGTCACGGTACTGTGGCGCACCACTAAAAACCAACAACACTATCATTTCCACTTCTATTTCTAGACATTTCTAGACAGCATTTTAAGACTCTGGTGAGAGTTAATAATGTGTTTTTATAGTGAAAATACACACTTTTCGTACAGTCATGCGACTGAGTTGCGAGTCTTACCTTGGACTTGTAGTCCTTGAGGTCCATGTGGTCCTGGTGTCGGTACTGGTTCGTCAGGGGGACCAGGGGGATTATCTGTGGCCTCACCAGTGCCCGTTCAGCCAGCACCTCTGCCATCACCTCACCACCGTAGTCTGACATGACGTTTCTGGAGGGGGGAAGATTGAAGCAGTCACCTACTGATAAATCGTCTGCACATTTCAAACTACTGAATTCAGCACAGTGGGAAGACTTTTCCTCTGAAACTACATCAATGAAAATGAAGGAGAGCTGTCACACTGCTTTTTGTTTTATTTCTGTACTGATGCATTATGTGTGCAATCCCTGAGGCGAACCCACCTCTTCTCAAAGATCTCCAGTGTGAGGTGCAACAGCTCTCTCTTGCTCTTCTCCCTCCTCTTGATCATTTCTAGGATGGTGACGGCTCGGCTGAGATCCCTGCGTAGCTTCAGCATCTTCTCATAGGACGCCTCGTCGTTCTTACGGTTCTGATTGTTGACGAGTGGAAAAAGAATAAATGAAATACAACACAAAACTATAACAAAAGACATAATTTGATGCTATGACAGATTTTGATGCATTAGTACAAAGATCATAAAATAAACGTCTATGGCAAATTCTTCAATGACCACATGGTGGCATCTACATCCTTTATATGAGGTTTGGTTGAAACAACACAATGCATGAAGGGAGCCAAGTAGTGTGTGATTATTTCATGCAAAGAGGAAACCCGTCTAACGTGACCAAATATTTCCTGCGACGAGGTATGAAAATGCATTTTTCTATCACAGCTCATACAGCAACAGAATCAAGTAACAGCATGTCGAACCGAGGTAGCCAGCATTCAACATTATCTGAAAAATGTTGAATCTTTTTAGCTAGAAGTAGAAGCAGGAATCAGATTAAACTCTATCTCAAAACTCAAGCACCAGAAGCGTAGCGGGATCACCAACCTTTCTGGTTTGCATCTTCTCCGTGCGCCGCCTGAAGGCCACATAGGGGTCACTGGTGCTGGAGCCGTCCCGCTTCTCCTGCTTGACGTTAGGGATGAGCGAGTTGGCCTTGCTGTTTTTCCTCTTGCGGCTCCAGTAGTCAAAGACCTCCTTGATGAGCTCGTCATCTTCCTTCAGCAGCAGTTTGGCCTCAGGAAGGCTCACCAGCTAAGAAAGCACAGACAGGAGTTAGACTTAGATAAACAACATGCTCTTACACAGCTGTCGGGGCGAGGGACGCTTACACTGAGGCCGTCTTACCATTAATGCTTTCAATTCTGTGTTACCGACTATTTAATGCAGGTATCTCACTTTGCAACAAAGCTCATTGTGCATTGGTCTGTAACGTATGTCATGAGCCTTAGCGGGATGTGTTTGGGGGGGGGGGCGGATGGAGACACAAACGCTGCCGACCTGCTGTCCACTGCCTTTCTCCAGCCGATCAATCATCTCCTCAAACTGCAGGAAGCTGATCTCCATCTTCTTTTTCAACTTGTTGATAAACGCATCGTCGTCCGAGTCCAGGTCGTAGTCGGGCTGCTCTGTGTCCAAGCTGAAAGCTGCAGAGAGGAGAGGAAACCGACTTTAGACATGTAGCGATAAATACTGAAGCTTTGTAATCAACGGAAGAGAATTAAGATACAGACAAAGCAAATTTATGAACATTTGAAGACATTTTATATTTTCAGAAGGCTTCAGCGTCTGATCTGAACAATATTTTTCCACTTTGCATCTTTGATTCTCTGTTAAATGCTCGTGTTCAGTTTCTCTCCATTGTAATCATCAAACTAATAAGCATGTTTTCAACATTAAAAGTTGACCGTTATTGCTTTTAGCTAATCAACGAACAACTACATTTATTGGCTTATGGATCCGTTTAAACTATTGATGCAGAAAACAAGAAAAAGTGATGAAGGCGCACAGACTTTACAGCAAACACAGCAGCTGCAGTCAAAATCTAGATTAACTGGTCTAATCTGGAAGTGAAAATACAACACAGGACAAACAAACAAACAAGAATTACCAACCGCTCCTGCTACTACAGACATGCATGATGGTGCCAACTCTGAATAGATGCATGTTCAATAGTTTCCTACGCTGTCTAAACTGTACAATGATTATATATATGAATCTGACACAGTTCCTCTCAGCAGCAGGTATAACACCACAGGAAGCAGCTTCACAGTCAGCTGAATAAGAAAGCGTTCCCAAAACCTTCGACTGCTGCTGTATGTATACGAGGGATTAATAAATATTTATTCAGCTCAAATATACATCAGTTTATTTTTACGTTAAGTGTAAAATGTGACTCTGACCTTTCTTAACGGTCCAGGTTGAGTACATTTCTCTCAACTCCTGAGGCAGAAATATATAAAAGCAATCCACTCACTACAGTTTAGCTTTCCAGGTGCGTCTCAAGCCTCAGTGAAGGATGAAACAATCACGCCCAACCAAATAAAATCAACGTTTCTCCTTTCTAACCGTGAATGGCTCTGAAGTCACAGCCAAGTAGTATTTTTATTTTCCATTTTAGTTTAGCAGCAGCGTGGCACCGCAGCAAAAAAATACGACCACAGCCGTTGAAATTCAATCAAACTAGCTGCCACCGTCTACTGTACTTACAATTACAGAGCAAACAACGTATAAAATCGACCTTATTTGAGATTTAATTAAAAATCGCTTTCATCTAGAGCTGCCGTCAAGGCGGCAGAGCGACACCAGATGGGATATACGGTTATTGACGAGATAATCGGTTCGTGTTCAGGAGTTTTAAAAAGATATCTTTGTTTGGACACTTGTTTTTTACTGGATTTTAATTACGGTTGGATCAACTGTGACCGCTGCATAAATAAACAAACACCACATACTGTACAGGAGAGGTTTTTTGCACAAACACCAACCTTTAAAGTCTGGAAATGATCTAAACTGAACTTTTTTCCTCCAAGTTTCAGACAGTCTAAACCACTGTGGAAACCCTGCAATTAGCCCAACAGCAATTTGTCCGGATGAAACAGCTTCAACTGAAAGCAGCGTCTGAGTTCAGGGTACAGCAAATTGCTTTTCTTCAAGAAACAATCACGGCAACCAGTTGTGACACAGATATAGTTCCTGAGCTGAGCAATCTAGCAAACTCATTTTCTTTGATATTATTACTGAACGAGGCAATTTCACAAAATTCATATACTTTGACAAATATGACAACTCAGTGAAGGCTCGTGGAAAAACACGTCTGATGCCATTAAATGGATAAACAGCGGTCAGTTACGCAGCCGACCGAGCAGAAAGCTCCTGTAGCCAGAGGACATCTTCATCAGCGGCTTCTCTTTTAATGTCGTGTGGGTTTAAAACGGCTCTTCTGATGTTTAACATGTTGTTTCAGTCAACTTTTAGACAATAAAACTGAGCACAATCTAATGAAATGACAAAAAAACACCTCCTAAAAACTACAGTAATGTGGAATATTACACTCATCGCCTCTTATGTTTCCAACGGCCCAAAAGAGTCATTTAACACAGAACACCATAATGAAACAGCTGAGGTCCCTAATCTGCTAAATCAAAGTAATTTTCTCTGCATCACATATTTGCCATTAGAGAAGAAGACTTACGCTGTATGTGAATTAGCTGCTTTGGCATCTTGTAGTCTCCGGGGTAGAGGGATTCGTAGTAGGTGATGTTGCTCTCCGCCTCGGGGACCGGGATGACCATGTTGTCCCGCTTCTCGCCATATACCTGCTGTGCCGAGATGGCCCGCTGGAGATGGTGTTCCTACAGAGACACAGACGGAGGTGAGAAACCTAAAAGAGGACGCGTTTGTGTTTTTCTTGAAACCCTACAGCTTACGAGACAAGCATGTTAAAATAAATAAGGCTGATGCTTCATGGGTCAAAGATCTTAACAGTTTTAAAACTATGTTGGAACAGATTTATTTTAGTTCAGACACACTTGAGTCAAAGAATTAACCATTTATAGGAAATGGTCGTTGGAAACGCCTTCATAAAGGAGCTGAGAGGATGTACGTACGTACCGTAACGTATCCCACATCTATCAACAAGATACTAAACAATACCACAAATACAGCATGAAGGGACGAGGCTGGAAGTGGCAGGTTATGATGGTGCATGAAGCCGATTGGATATTACTAGTCAGCTGATACCCATACTCCTTTGCTCCACTTAACCCTGTACTCCAGCCATTAAAATTATTAAAAAGGTTTAATTTCTATAGAAAACATCTGGACATTATTCTCTACTTTATTTATAATAACCTGACAGCCAAAACAAACCTGTGACATTCACAACAACAACAAGACGTTTCACAGAACGAGAGCCAAATCTTCAAAACAAGAACCTGTTCAAGCAGCTCACAACAAAGAAACGACTAAATGTTACCCAACTGAAACACAATATTAAGCCAAGTAAACAATAGGCTGACTCACTGTTACAAGCCAAATGTACACCTGCAAACTAAGTTGCGGAAGGAAACCGACAATTATCCAGTTACGCAATTTGGACAACATTTGGCATCCAGACCTTATGACAATCTCTGAAAAACACCCTGTACAGGAACAGAAACAAAACCGCCGGCACAAACAGAACCACATTACAACATCTGAAGCTTTTCCAAGCCAGCTCAAGCCTTTCAATAAAACCTCAACCTGCGATCCCATCAGTAACATCTCTAAAGCACAAAGAGGGAAAGTTGACACCGTTTTTGTCAGTTGGCCTTAACTACACGCCACAATATGACGAGAGCCCGACGCTGCCAAGCCTGCAAATGAGGGGAAAGTGGTGGAAGGACGGCAGACGAGCCAGCCTGCTGGCAAGCTGCTAGTCAGTCGTAGTAGTAGTAGAAGAGCCTTGGGCCCAGAGCTGGGCACCGAGCCACCGGCAGGCAGTCTATCAACAAGGCAGCGTGCTGCCGGCCTCGTACAGCAGATCTCTGGAGAGGCGCGTTCAACGTTTGCCTGCGGCTGGCAGAGACAGAGTGCAGGTAGGAGGCGGGCAGCGAGACAATATCGGCGCCTGGAGAAGGTAGAGTGACTGAATGAGTCGGGAAAAAAAGGTACCAGTGTGTGGTTAAATGAATAAGTGACTTCTGCATACAGTCACTGTTATACAGTAGTGTTGGCGTCTACTGCATGTTCAAAGCCTATGGAGGTACTCGACATTTGCCACATACTGGAAAGCTCTGTTTACACTGACGGGCAGATGTGAGTGTTTGAATATGTTCACCAAGTAGACACCTGATGCCGTTTCTTCCAGTCAGACTTATGTCACTGCTTGTTATTCACAGATGAAGAGAGCCGTCTCACTGGCTGTACTTCACGCTCCACGTATGTAAGCGTCTGCAGTACACGCGTGTTCAGCCTCAGCGTGCAGCTGGCCGACTCACTCATCTGCTATAAATGACTCAGGTGTAATTTTTTTTGTCACATGGTGCATTAAACGTTGTGCGACTGCATTAAGTTCAGGGGAGGGTGATATGGACGAGGCATGAAAGTTTCATGTCACAATTATCCTGATAATCATCAAAATATGGTTAGAGACTCTTAAAACATACCAGAATCACTTTACCTTACATTCAACTAAAAAATACAATATTTTGTAAACATCCGTTTTAATTAAAAAACGCTTGCGGCAATTCAAAATAAATCAAGAAATCAATACAGGACTGTATGTTAGCAGGTGATTATCCCGATAATGAAAGATTGGTTTTTTTTTATCCTGATGTGATCTATATATGATATGATTTATCCTGCCGTCTCTAATACGGATACTTTCACACAGCATCATGATTATAGTTCATGACCGTGATAGTTCATGTAAAATATCAGAAACAAACATCACGAACGCCTCGTTATAAACCGGATGGTAAAATCTGACAGTCAACTTTCTAATCTAATCTAATCACAAAGCAATGCACATGTCTGGGTTTCAGTCAGCTCTGATTACAGCTGCATTTCCACACAGAAATTATTTAGGTGGGTACATAACAGACTATTATTGGTTTTAAATGTTCCCATAGTACACTTATAATGTGGTCCATACATCACCAACGTTCATACACATTTCTGGCAGTGCTGGGATTTGACTGAGCAGTCCCATTATATCAATATGAAAGTTTGTTTTGTAACATTCATGAGCTTCTTCAGCTTAGTGCTTAATGTCAACTGGATGTTTAATGTAAGCTGCTGCTGGTTCAACGTAACAGGAAGAAGCGTTTATTGTGACAGTGATTTGAGCCGTTTTTACTGGGTTAAATCAGGTAGAGAGTGTTGCTTCTTCCAGCAACACTGAAGATCAATTAGTTGTTAAAAAAAAAATCCATCCACATGAATATCGTATCAGAAATGATTTTCTTTGTTTATTGATAACCCAGCGGAGCCCTCAGCGAAGACAAAGATGCTTTCAAATTGATTAAATTAATGCAGTTAACTTATTGAAATAAAAAGGCTGCAGACATCAGTGAGATGCGGCCTCATCTTCTATTCATTCAGTCAAGAATCTGTTTTGGATCAAATCGATTCTCAAATATTCACTACATAAACTTTTCAAAGCTACTGGTTCTTTGGCCAGAGGGTCCTTCACACTTTACTTGAAGACCTTGAATACACAAAGTCCAGTTGTGCTGTTATAACTAGTCTACACAGTCACGTATTCTTCTATAAAAACACCACATTCAGGTGAGAAAAGCTGCTTTTCCCTCCATTTACTAACCAAGCACGCAAAAATATGGACAAAATGTAATGAAGCTCAAATTATTTTAAACTGTTTTAGCTACAAACAACATAGATCATGTGATCCAGTTTGAAATTACATATTCGACAATGACATTAATGCCCATTATATAAAAAAAGAGCAGTAGTATTACAACATAGGCAAACAGACGTCTTGTTTATGAAAGGTTTAAAATCAGCATTTGATTTAGATGACTTTGTTCAGACAGTGTAACTACACAACACAGTAACTACTTAACAACAACAACATTATATTACTCGTCACTGAAAGTACCGTCCCACCCGTCATGGTGTTAAAAGCAAAAAGATGTTATCTGGCAAAGAGGAAGAAATGTAACTTCAGTCTATTATTTTAGACTCCTGGAGCTAAAATATTTCATTAACACAGTCTGTTATACTCGAGGCAAACGCTTGTATCTTACATTTACTGTGCTGATGTGTTTAGAAGATATCCTCCCTTTAGTTGAAGCTGCTGTGGAGAAGCCTTTCAGTCTTATTATTAGAGCTTCCCGGGCACACATATATACACACACATCATTCCCCAGCGAACGCCTAAACGCCCTCGGGCTCCTCCACAATGAGAGAAAAACCTCATGAAAATCAAAAACGGCCTTGAGCCAAAGCACGTCAGCTGCCAAACCTCATCAAGCAACGTGTTGATGTACTTTGTGGGCCGTGGCTGTTTGCCTGAGAATAAACACTCAGACTGAGGTGGATACTGAGCATTAGCTGGTACCCTCATAAACACGCTTTTTTTTTTTCTTAGTCTCGCTTTCTCACACATACAGGAGTCCAAAAATAGTCTCCTAAAAATAAATAAATAAATAAAAATGACCACATCGATCACTGTCAGGTCTGCTGAGGCAGCCGGAGCCGCCTCCACCTTCTGCCGTCTCGCCTATGACAGCTACTGTCCCCGACACTGTAAATGCCACTTATGATGGACAGCCGCAGGGGACGGTCTGGCAGCGGCTGTCGAGGGATGCGGTTCAATGCACTGCATGGGATGCCGTGATTTCTAGACTTTGAACTCTGTCAGGAAAGTTTGAAAAGTGAATTGAGAAACTTTCCATTCCACAAACAAATTTGGTTAGCAATACAGATACAAGGCCGTGTGCAGAGGTAAAATGACTTCTCCAAATATGCTCCATCTCACATAAATATGAGTGTTATAATGCATCCATTTGTCAGCGTCCTGAACTCGTAGGTCTTTCTCTTGTTTCCTACCTACCAAACCTGCCTGGAGGCTGGTGTTAATTTACCACGCTGCCCACATACACGTAAATTATACGTGTATGTGGGGTGGAAGTCGACACGAACAACTTCTAAATTTCAAAGCACGTAGGCTGCAGCCACTTTGGAGAGGTGACATCCTACATTTTGTCTTTAAACTCGTGGCCGGACATAATGTGAGACACAGAGTACAAGATCTGTGTCTGGCAAAAGGCAACAGATGCCTGTGGATTCCCACCAGGGCTGCAGACACTGACCTCACTTTCACCCAAATGTCAACACAAGACAAAGTGTCTGGCCCAAAACAAACACGCTACACGTGCTGAGGGAGTTCCAGGGATGACAGCCTCTTTAGTCAAGCCACGCTACATACACACAGCCTGTAAATTACAAAACCACATGCTGGACTGGACGGCGAAGCAGCAAAAGAAAGCATACAGAGCGTACACAGAGGACTAGACCTACTAGCAGCTCTGTGGTCGCAGTTCAACAGTTCTCTATTAAGACAATCAGGAAGCACAGGGACACCACACATTTACCCAAGCAGACCACTGAACATGCTGTGGGTAGACGATGTGGTTGAGGAGGTAGTGCGAGGGAAACACTTGAATTTACCCTCAGCAGGTTGAGCGTGGCTCCAAAACTGACGGGTCTAAACCTAAATACATGACAGCTGCAGAACAACATCCCAGATAAAGTTCAGTCTCAGAGATTTCTTCTTTTTTTTTGCCATTTAACGTGTGAGTTTGAAGTTAAAACAGGGCGCTGCACACACTGCGGCGTTGGCATGCAGGAGGCCTTGGCCTACCTCTCATGATAATACGACTGTTACATAACCCAGCACTCCAGCTGAGCGGGGCACAGACTTTGAAGTGACAGCAACCACCCGCCGCCTCCCCCACATCTCCTCCTGCTGCTGCCCTGATCTCCTCCACGGCGCCACGTGCTGCTGGTCTGCCAGCCTGCTGTGCCATCTGACACACTGAACCCCTGACACGGAGCCTGCAGGAGAGCAGACTGGCTCCAACATGCAGACACACGGCACACTGAACGACAACGATGAGCGAACGATGAGAGATATTCTGCCTTTTACACGTTAGCGGAGACTGTTGGGTCAACTACAAAACAGTGTCTCTGAAGGCATTTATAGTGCTTAAGGGACCCAGAATAAAACTCCCATTGGGCCACATCTAGCTTACAAACAATCCCTTAAATCATGCACATAACACTTTGTTTATCTACCTGTCTGCAGACTTCACCTGCACACACACACACACAGTTTAACTTTAAATGTCAAAATACTATTAAAAAGAAAAGGTCCAATTATCTCTTGGCTCTGGAGAAGTTAGCGTTAGCATCAAAAACAGACCTACCTGTCTGACAGGCTAAAGCCTTCACTGTTTAAACAGTAGCTGCTGTGATAAGTGACATCAGCTGCATTATAAACAGTGTAGTAGGTCACATGATCCATGTAAGTAAATATGACAATGTGCTAGTAACCAACTAACCATGAGGGAGGTGCACTAAAGCAGAAATACACACACACACACACTGGATCCTGTTTTTACCAATGCATGGCGGCAATGTTGACATCTGTCTACCGGCGATGCCACACACACCGACCTGAAACCACTAGCTCCCCCTTGCCCTGATCTTCCGCAATTACGCCAACACAAGGCCCCAACCTGACAGACGAGACAAAATGTCGGAACTGCTCAAGTCACATGACTCCTTTGTACTCAGAAAATCACCTCACGCACAAATAAGCCGACCAAAGCGGGCAATTTTACCCAATAATGACACAGTGCATCCCCGCTCTGCCCACACAATGCTCCGAGTGTCCCGTAAGCGCCATTTGCAACAATAATCCGTCGTGTTTCTCTTCAGAAAACTGGCGGCCATTTTGTGAAAGCTTGCGCAGGAGGAAAAAAAAAAAAAGAGGGACGCCTGTGATCATGTAAAAAAAATAAACCAAAGCGTATATTTGCACATTTTTTTAACGGTTAAAGCATACCGATTCCTCTTCTTTCTCCATCCCCGTAGGCATCTGCGGCACTGCCCGGTTAATGGATGCATATTCGTGTAGGTCGGGTAAATCCTCACAACGGAAGACGGGTAGTGGCTTGGTAGCGTCCAGCGCCCGTGCCCGAAACGACAATTTACTCATTTTTTTCACAATTCGAGATGCAATATAAATCTATCCGATCTCCTAATATTCCCCACGGTAACGAGTGGAGCTTTCATGGATGTTTCTGTGCGGTTAATCTCTATTCTAACGTTCGAGTGGTTGTAGCTTGTATTTAGGGCGTCGCCAACGGAGCCGGGGGAAGGCCCGGATCTTGGTCGCTCTCTCTCGGACTGTTTTTTTCTGACGCTCCGCTCCCTATCGTTGGTTCAGTGCGCCATGGACAACATGGCGGACATTTAAAACTCTTTTGCTCCGTTTCGCTCGGAGCGGTCCAACCCCCAGTTCGCGGACCGACCATTCCCACACGGTCCCGGGCGCTTGCGCGTTGCGAGGGTGGTGGGGGGAAGGGGGCATTTCTAGCAAACTAACTGCTCTTCACACATAAATTATTAAATAAATATATATTTTTAAAAAACATTAAGCATGACCGAAATATATATTAAGTAAATATAAGAATTAAATTAAATGGAATACATTTTATATAATATTAAAAAATACGTAGATATTAAAGGTGCAGAATATCCAAGGTGAAATAAAAATACATAATTAAAAATTGATAATTAAAAAAATATATAATTACTGAATGGAAGAAGAACCAAATAAATATGATCAAATAATTTATAAATCAAGCAAATATACCAATTGAAAATAATGATTTTCTTTTTATAAATTTGCAATTTATATTCTATAAGAAATTAATTATTTATTAAAATTAAGTGTTGAGCATCATTTACATATCAGAGACCTTTTAAATATTAAATGTGTTAAATTAAATTTATGTTTACAATTTGATATTAAGTGTACATCTTTCAGATCATAAGAAATCAAAGTGAGTCTATTTGTTTCTGTCCTATAACTTTACTCTTTAATAATTCATTAATGTTATTGAATCTGGTTTTATTAAAGGTTAGGAAATAAAACCATCATAAAATACCTTCATTTATTACACACAAATCTTAATTTTTTTAAAATTACCTGTTTCATTAAAACAATATTACATCTTATAAAGTTTTATTTTGTGGAAGTTTGATGAATCTGAACATCCTTAATGATTTTATAATATTTATATAAATGACACATTATCCATTACAGGCCAACACATCAAATACCAAAATATGTAAATGTTTTTGCTAATTGACCTAAAATTAATACTCCAATCCACTGAATATTATCTATCATATAACAGTTCACAGTAAAATAAATAAATAAATAAAATTGCAAAAAAAAATGTTGATTCCAGGTGAGATGCTTCATTTTCACCATGTGAACAATGTCGCCCTCTTCTGGGCTGAGAGGCAAATGACCGGTCTGACTTTCAGGACACCAACATTATGTTTGTTTGCACAAACGATGAATATTTACACCAAAAAATAAAATCACTGCGGCTCTGCGAGTGCTTTAAATATTCAGTCCTGACGTATCAACACCTGAACAATATTTCACACTCATCTCAGTGAACTGAAACCTGTATTTCTGTGATTCGATTTCACACAAGGTTTTTTACCATTTCCTCACAACCACAGACAAAAACCATTAAAATGTTAAATAATATTTATCGAGGTCAGAATAACAGCCTACTCACCTATTGATGACATTATGTTTAGCCGGGGTCCACCCAAACCAAGCGAGGCGCTCTTTTCATTATTAAATCCATTAAATCCACTGACTGCATCACGAGGACCTGAAAGCAAATTCACAAGAGCAACATGGTCAAAAACAACAAACTGGTCTCCATGAACACAGAGATTAACGATAAAAACACTTCCTCAACGTAACAGTACAGTAAACACATGTATACATACAGTCCTGAGCAGGTGAGATTTAAAAAGGTTTTTTTTTTGCTTCTTAATACCTCAAAGCAGGTTTGAGAAATGGTTGTCTGGGTGGAGCAAAGACAGACACACAAAAAGTTTGTCCACCACCTGGTCTCAACGACCACACCTGGCTGTGACAACGGCTTTGTGCGCCATTACAGAGTCCGAATGAAAGCAACGTCGTGTAAAAAGGTCGTTTTATCTCGTTGCTGTTTTAGTGAACGCTTTAAAGCCGCTGGAGGCTGAGGCCAAAACAAGTTGTGGGTGGTTATTAGTTTTCTATAAAATACTCCAGAAAAAAAAGGTCTGCTAATCATTTAATCACATCAGCAACGATGGTTTCACGAACACTGGATGTATTTCCATGATTTTATATATATATATATATATTTATTTTTTTTCATAAATCCATCGTCTCCAGAGGAAAAACCCACCCGACTCTGGTGATTCTGGCGCTGCTGCAGGGTCGAGACGATCTGCTGGACTGTCGTTAAATTTGGTAAATTTCTGGTCCCCAGAGGATGAATCCTAATGACGCTGGAAACTAACAGCATCCCCCTTTAGCTTCAGCTGTACTTTGTGTTTAGGGTCAATTTGCAAATGTTAGCACGCTAGCACCCTATTCTAGGCAAATGTAGCCTAATACCTAATACCTAATTTGCTGCTTTTCTCTTTACGGGTGGCGAGCAGGTTGTTGGATGGTTTTTACCATTTTATAAAACACTTAATCCATTAATGAAGGAGCGCTGTGCCTAAATACGTCCTCACAGAGCTGCTAGCATAGCCGTACACTGTGATTTATGTTAACACTGGATGAAAGGACCTATAATCTAAAAGTGACCCCACCCAACTCTGCAGTCACCTCAACGCCGGATCAGGTACGTTTTTACCTGGAAGTTGTTCTGTTCTGCAAAGCAGCGTCGTGATCGATCATCAGCACGGTGGCAAATAAAAGCACAACATGTGAATATGTATATATAGCTATAGGTTTTCAGTTAATGCGAAGAGTTTTCTTGTAAACAAACAAACTTTTAGTTCATATTCAGGGTCAGTCACCAAAATAAAATGTAGAAAAATATAAGCATTGTAGGCTTCTCCTTCCACTTTTTTTGTCGTCTTTACATTTTGAAACCTGCATTGTTTACGTCCATGTTTACCAACTAGCAGTTTTCTTCTTCACTTTGTGCACGGCTGCATTTGTGGGGCGAACTACTGCCACCTGTGGATCAGTGGAAAACCTGTAGCAGAAATGTGTACATCGCTGACTGTGTGTGTGAACGCAAACGTGCAAAATATTTATATTTATTAACACTTTTATTCTTTCTTATTAATTCCTCATTATTTCTATTCATTATGGTCCCATCTATGACACATTTATGGCTGCAGATACAGATTATTTTAGCCCAACGTGACATCCTCAAATTTCATGTTTTGTCAACAACCCAAAACATATTATATTTATATTTACAGGTTACACTGATATAATAATGTATTATAGAAGAAAACCCTGCAATATTTTATGATTTACAGATAATTATCAACCGTACTTTTAGTTAGAAACAACCAGCTGCTGTCCTGTGATAAAGTGATAAATAAAACAATAAAACAACAAGCTGTTTATATAAATACTTATCAATACGCAGCATTTCTACCTTACACACAGTACTTGTCACGCCTTGCATTCTTTGTGTTGGCCTTTAAAAAAAAAAAAGTGTCATGTGGGTGGGGTTTGTCCCACAGTTTACACAATCACAGGAAAGCACCAGGTTATTGTACTTTTCTGGTTGAGGACTTACTCAATTGGTCTAATGTAGTAAAAATCATATGTATCAGTATTTTAAAGTAGTAATCAATACATTTGAAGTATTGATAATGCAGCTACCATCGCTCAGCAGCTTTATCCTGACTGGATGCAGGTTTTATCTTTAACTAAAAGGTGGCTGAATTAGTTATAAAAGTCCTTTTTCCTTCAGTCCATGTAGGGAGAGTGTTTGAGGAGGGGGGGTTAGATAATACAGAGGGAGGGGGGATCCAGACCCATGCAGGCCAGGGCCAAGCAGTTCCCTGTCAGACCACAGGAGCTGCCTGGCACTGTTTAGCCTGTGATCCAACAATGTAACATTTTCAACAAAGATGATGAAAATCCCTAATGTGAAATTATATATCTATAAATATATATATAAAAAATGATATCTGAATCTCTTCTGGACTCTCCACTTCCACCTTTCTACTGAGACTCCATTAGCTACATCAGACTTCCGACCTTGTATTTGAGCCATTAATCTCACGAATAATCAACTATATTTTGTTTTACACAATGAAATACATTTTACCCGCCTGGATCGATGGATATCACAAGCTGCTCGTGGCCAAACTGATTGGGAACTGGTGCTTTTATTGCTGAATTGCATCCAGCTGACCAGCTAGGAATTTGATTGCGTGTATGAAATCATCTGATGCCAGAAACACACTATTCACGATGGGCCTTTTTTTTTAAGCGACCATCGATTTAAGTTAAAAATATATATATTATTTAAAAAAAATGCTCACCGTGTCGATATTTCAGCACACGTCGGGGACTTTGAGACAGAAGTAAAAAAAAATAAAAATAAACAACAACAAAAAAACAAAAACAAAAAAAAAGAAAAACAGGCAACACGACGCAGCTAGCCAGAGAGGGAGCCAACTAACATTAACGTTAGCCGCGGCTACTTCACCTAGTTAGCTTCACAATAATAAAAAACGACACGTTAAGGCGGAAACTCGGCAGGAAGAAGCCGCTGACCGCATTCAGTCCTCCGCGTCAAACAGCGTTTTTCAGTCGATGAAACCTCAGTATTTCCCTGTCGATGTAAAAGCAGGATGAAACTAGAGAGGTGGACACTAAAGTGCTACTGTTGGGGGTTAACAACTTTGCTGTACAAAGACGACCCGTGATTGGACGAACGGAGCCACCAATCACCTGTGGAGAACCCTGCGCCGGTGACGTCACGTTCCACAGTGGATGGAGCGGGACGTGATTGGCTGACGGTGTCACGGGGATGTTTGCTCTTTAGCTCATAGCTAGCATAGCTTTTTTTTGTTTTTTGTTTTTAGCATGATATTCAAAACAGACGTGCTCCTATTTTTGTTTTAAAAACCTCATTTTATTATCAACTGTTGTCTCCTAAAGTAAAAGGTGTTTTTTTTTAAACACTCACACACTTTACACAAGTCATTTAATAAAGTGACTCAACACAGAACATTTGATATAAAATACTCATATACACATTTTATTTTGAAAGGGTAGCCAAATTAACTTTATTTTACTTCATGGCAATGTTTTCCAGGAACATTTTAACCATAAAAAGCCACATTTCAGGCTTTTTATCCTGGTGGTGTACACATGGGGTAAGCACACATTTACATATGTAAATAGAAATCCAATGTTGTTTTAAAAAGGCCATTTTTCATAGACTCTGATTGCTTAAAACATGCTACATTCTCTACTTTTCTACATCACAGGATCTATGGAGCAACTGAAAATGATTGAATTTTAAACAATTCATCTGACTCATCTGATTTTAACCAGCTCAAAGTTCCCACTGCTTCCATTTGTCAGTATTATCTACAAGTCATAGATCAATAACCTCCTTTGTCCTTGCTTCTGAGTTTGTTGTGAGGCAGATCATTTGTTCACATCCCTGCTGACAAAACGTCTCCAATCAGGTTCATACACAACAACAAACCTGGTAACATCTAAAGATGGCTACAGAGACCCATTAAAACACATCAGTGAGAAAAATAATGATCGCATAATAATACTTTCACAATATATGGGTACATTGTTTTGAATCTTTATTCAATAAATAATATACAGAATTGCAAATGTGAGTGTTGATGAAATTAAAAAAAGGCACTTTAAAAACAATGGTGAAAAACCTTTCTTAACACAAAAGAAAATCGTAGACATCTCTACAGCATTCCCATACCACTGATTTAAAAAAAACAAAAACTTTCTGTTATAGTAGCACCAACAATAACAACAACAAAAGAGAGTTGGTGGAATTACTGACATATAGAAACAACATGGGAACAATCCTCAGTTCATATCCTACAAGTAAAACAAGGCATTTCAATATAAGGCAGGTTTATATGTATTTGGCATTGCTGTGAAGAATTAAGGACCTGAGTTGGCTTTAAAATTAAGCAAGTAAAACCTGGAGCCAAACTGCTGTACACCGACGTCCAGCCCAAGATAATATTCTTCTAGACAAATAAAGATTTCAATTGATTGTTCAGATGGACTAACTCACTCAGAAAAAACAACAACAACAACAACAACAACATACTACCGCCTTCATCCCTGTTCTGTGAATACATATATATGGCTTTACACAGAATCCAAACAAACTGTACATAATTCACTGCTGCAAAAAACAGCCAACCTGTACTACATTTGAAGAGTTTCAATCCAAAGAGACGTTTACTCAGTCAAAATGGTGACTGACAGGATAACTTTGCTCATCTTCATTTTTTAAAGTTATTTGGACTGAAACTTTTCTTTTTTTTTTGTCCATTATCAACGTTCAAATCCAACCTTCAACAAAAACACTGATGGTTTGATGGTTCTATTAAAAAACAAAACAACGTATAGTTAGGCGTCCGGTTATCTTGCCAGTCCTGCGGCGGAAAAACTACAAATCAACACATTCTGCAAATGCAAAAAAAAATAAAAAATAAAAAATAAAACCCCACATTCATACAGACTGTACAAATTACAGATGATGCATAGAAAATAAAATGAATTAATAAAACAAACTGAAATAGTGAGAAAATGCATTACTACTATTTGGTGACCACAAAAAAACAAACAAAAACAAAAACAAAACAAATGGTGAGAGCATTATAAAAACCCGCTCATGTTACAGTGATGTCACAGTGAAGGCAAAGCTCCATCATTTGCCTTCGTACTTTGGATTGACGACAGTCGTTACGGCACTTTTGTAGATCGGATTCTCACCCTGAGGAAGAAGAAGACGAAGAAGAAGACGAGTGAGTGAAAACTTAATAGTGAATAGTGAATATTAGTGAACTTTAACAAGTCAACAAAAATCACAGCAAAGTCGAACCTTCGTGTGGTTAAAGTCTTTTGTTGTCACAGTAACAGACTTTTGACAGCAGTAAGTTCAACAGCTCAAAGGTTAAATAAAACAGTATCAGTCCAGCGAGGACGAGCGGCCACATTCATCATCTTTTTCCACACGTGTTACATGAACACGGGTGAATCGTTTGACTCTACTGCCATGATTTTAGCAGCTTGACTGCTGCTTCTGTCTATTCTAATCCTTAAATACTCTGCATAGTGTCGTCAGCGTGTGGACCCGCCCTGGTGATGTGACACACAAATAACATTTGGTTTACGTGTCCAAAAGTCTGAGACCACTCCACTAACTGAACTACACGTCCATTATACATTTATATTTCTATTAAACAGCTTTTCAATAAAGCAAATTCCAATTCAAATCAGTAATCTTCAGTTCACAGAGTCATAAATTTATCCTGTAAGTAATCGTTATCGACTTCTAATGATTATAGAGCAGTTTAATACCCAGAGTCTGCTGTTTACAGGGATTATGGGCACAATGGTGACGTAGTTGATACAAAGAAGTGTCACAGCACCACAGGTTTCCTCCAACTTTATGGAACAATTACAATTGCTTGTGTATTTCCTAAAATAAATAAAAATTTAGCTAGTGTAAATATCATGTCTTAAAAACTTTGTCCAGTCAAATATATATATAAAAAAAATCTGAATCATCCCTTTAAACTCAGTTTGCTCCAGTTTAATTAGGACTAAAATAGAGATATTCCTCTAAATATATTTAAATATGAATGTTTTCTTACATATATATTCGTAGCATAAAGTCACAGTTCTGTGAAAAATGAAAATGTCAACTTTTTATTAAAAACAGTCCTGTATTCAGTTTGTGATCATATGTTTTTACATAATCTAACTGGCTTTGAAATATCTTATTGATCTTAAGACGTGGGAGAATATTCTTTATTCCATCATTTTATCTGAGAAATTCAAATATCACACAGCGACTTATACTGCATGAACTGAAAATTCATATTTATGATGAAAATGGTCTTAACAGGTTTTTTTTATAGAAAACCGGTAACCACCAACAAGGGAGAGAATAAAAAACAACAAAAAAACAATCCACAAATATTAAACGGACTTTAGCAACGAGCAATTCACACCTCAACACGACTCCACGGGTGGTTAAACATGCTCATTTCACACCATGTAGTCACCAAACGTTTCATTTCCTTGCTGCACTGCAAACATTTATACAACACTGCACTCTGCACAGAGGACGTACATGCAAGAGGCCAACAGGTGATACAAACTTTGACCTAAAACGCGGCGCCTTTATTCCCATAGCTGGGATTGTGGAACTTGTTAATGGGACTCTTGTAAATGGGGTTCCCTTGCTAAGATGGACAAAAAAGGAAAAGAGGAAGATGAACAGGAAAAAGAAAAATTAAGAGATGCAGTAAAAATCAGCAGAAAGGACATACAAGAAAGTATGAAGACGAATGTTCAGAGTGGAAAATGTCAGGAAGCAACAAAGACCTAAGTTTTGTGTTGTTATGGTAACTATAACCCAGCGTTTTCTCTGTTTCCATTTTGGACCCTGATAGATAGTTTATGTTCCCAATATTCCTTTTCCGCTGTAGTAGTATCGTATTTCTAGCTTCCTGTGATCTATGTTGCTGTTATCTGTGTGTCGGATCTCTTATTCTGCTCTTTTTCTTTCATGTGGTTTCAATTTTATTACCAAAAGAAGAAAAAATAGTATGTGGTACAAGTGGAAGAAAATCTATAATCTATAATATACAACAATCTGATATACTGTAAATAAAGAGGCTTATGAAGACAAATAGATAAATATTTAAAATATTCCTCAAGCTTTCTTTCTACACTATAGTTTGTTGTTTATTCAGTGGGAATACAAAAATAACAAGTTACCCTTTGACAAAGATTAACTCTGAAAACTATCTACTTTATATATATATATAGTGAATAATTATATCCAACAGTATTGTTCCCCAGACACTAGCTGCATGTAATGTTTGCCTCCTCCCATAAACACTGCTGTTTGTGACTAACACGTAATGCTTTCCATCAGAGTCGCCCAGCAGCCGTCTTTCTCTGCTTCATGGCCTTTTATGGTTGTGCAGTTGTACCGTGTGGACAGTGAGAGGCAGCACTGCCAGCTGCAGGAAAGCTGCTCCCTCAGCGGAAAAAGACTGAACAAAGAAACACGGAGCTGATCGAGGACAGAGAGATTCGCTCTCTACATCACACCAACGATCCCTCATCTGACCTTATTTTAAATCTCTATTCTCTGCACCTCAGAATAATAAATAAATACTATCAAGAAACTTGCAATGTGCCGTTTACATTTGCTGCTTTTTCATACATACACAATTTTACATTATGTTATGTTAAATTATCCTTGTTCCATCCTTCTCAAAGTTAAACTACTTAATATAAAGCCACTTCAGGTGTCAATCATTTGACCTGGTGAAGGTCAGGTGACTTATTTCTCCAGGTGCTCTGGTGTGACTCACTCACCGTGTCCCACTTGGCGTTCATCTTCTCCTTCTCAAACTTGGCGAACTCGCGGCGGTCGTGGATGATCATGAGCAGTTTCCAGATAAGCAGCAGGGCGAGACCGATCAGCACAATGCCTGCTACCACGCCAGCTACGATGGGGATGATGTCAGGTCCTGATGGGCACTCTGAAACGACAACAGCCCGAATGAAAGCCACTGCTGAGCTCCATCAAAATCTACATCTTAAATGACAAGAACTACATTGAGCAAATGAATGGATCACAGCTTTCATGCAGATTAGAGCCTTTTAGTAATTGTTAAAATAAGGGTGCAATACTCAAGGTATTTTATAAGATTTATTTTTTGTCTAACAATCCATTTAAAGCCTTCCAGGCACATCTGGCACTACAGCCAAGATATCTTGTAGAATAACTACGTATCAGAGAATGATAAAATGCCAATATACAATCGTACCCAGGTTCTCCACCACGTACACCTCCTTGGTGCCATTCCTGATGGCGTAGGTGTAGTAGAAGAAGCAGTCGTTGGCGTCTCGCTCTTTGCAGTGTGACAGTGGGAAGGACTGGTCTGTGGGCTGCGGCAGCTTGTCGCGGTCTTTCACCTTGATCAGCTGATAGTAGCTGCAGTCCCGCTCACAGGTGTCCTTCTTCTCGCCAGTCTGGAAAGCTCGGCACTCCACGCACTCTCTGCATGGACACGACACGGTGACAGATTGATGCTAACCTGCACTGTCACTATAAAGGTCTGGCATGTCTTTCTTTCAGACTTACTTGTGCTCAGTGCAGATGCCGGGGCAGGTCGGACAGATCTCACAGGTCGGACCTTGAAACGTCGGGCTGTTACATTTGCAGACGCCGCATTCGCAAGCGCCACGGCCGTTACAGATCTGTCCGTTCTTGGCGAGGCAGGTGGACGTGTCCAGGGAACAGTCGCAGGCACTGCCCGTGTAGTTGGCGTCGCACTCGCACATCCTGCATACACAGCGTCCATGTCCTGTTAGACAACAAGAGGCACATGTTACCACATAATTCATACATTTAAAAATAGATATATACACATTTAATTTCTACCATCCTGACCTCCACAGAGCTTGTTGTTGGAGCGATCACAGTTGAAGTTGTCGCACTCGCAGTATGTGCCACTGTAGATCTCTGCAGGGTTCTCCCTCTTCTTGCATTCACAGGTGCCGCAGAGACAGTCGCCATTATTGCTGCAGATGTCCGTCCCGTTGTCTTTTCTGCAGTTGGCATCCAGATCCTCCGTTCGTACGTCGTCTTTGCTGCACTCGCAAAGACGCCCGATACGTCCAGCATTACACCTTAAACACAAGAGAGTACTTCAATAAGGCAGTAAAAGTATCTCCAATGTTTGGGAGGTCAAACCCATCAACCCATTAGGCTTCATGGTACATTCAGTTCACCAGCACTGATCCGCCTTCGTTCTTACTTGCAGGCTCCACACTCGAAGGTCCCGTTGCCCTCGTGGCACTTATCACTTTTCTCTTCGCCGTATTTAGAGCACTCGCAGTTGCAGATGAAGTTCAGAACTACCTCCACCTCCTCAGTGAAGCCCAGGGGTTTGATTTTAATAACCTCAGACTTGCCGTCTGATGGACACTTCTGGGATTCAATGGAAATCTCAAACAGCACCTGGGAACCAGAAGAGCGTTTATAGGGTCATTAAACCTAATCAGGAGGATGTCTTGAAGCTTACTGAAGCCGCTTTCCAGACGTGACTCAGTTATTAGCCGTCTTGAGAGTGATTATATCTACCTCGTCTCCGATGGAGATGTTGGAGCACTTCCTGCCGTTCTCCCCGGTTCCCTCCACGCCGTTCTTACAGATGGACTTGTAGGTGATTGAAACTCCCTCCGGCAGCCTGCCGTTTTCCAGAATGACTTCAGATGACAAAGACTAAGAAAAAGAAAAGAATAATATTTTAACTGACTTTGATAATCTCGGTTTGCAAAGATAATGAACAACTAGATCAGGGTATTTCACTTTGGTTTGTGTAACTATGTATAAATATAAAATATAGAAAGATATTTTGAATTAAAGCAAATAAATTTAAATAAATTTGGTGCGGTTTGACTCACATTGTAAGCATCAATAATGAGTTTGATCACGTTGCTGGAGTTGGACGACAGCGTGCCAACAGCAGATTTGGGAATTAGATTTTTCAACTCCTGTATGAGACACAAAAGGTTCAAAGTAAGAAAATAAACAAAAAAATATATGAAATGTGCATCTTGGTTTTGAAGGTATTTGCAGCTCAAGAATAAACACAAAGTTTACCTTGTAAACAGGCTGAAACTCGTCAGTGACGGCAAAGATGGTCTGAATGTTGTGGTCACTCAGTTTCTGGACCAAATGGGCGATGGAGGGGTAATCCTATCAAAGAGTCAATCAATACAGAATTATCAATAGATACACACCGTCTGAAAATGTATCACTCTTAACTAGAGCTGCAACAATCACTTGATCGAGTGAGTGTTAGTTACAGACCAAGGGTCAAGCTTGAAGCAGCACACATGCTCACTCAACTACCAAAATAAATGATAAATGATAAAGTGCATACGTAATAGTGGCTCATGGTGTAGATGTTGTTCTCCAGATGACACTTTCCATCATTGGGCAGGACGATGCCGCCCAGCTTTCCATCTCCAGCAAAGTGGAAACCAGCATCGGTGGAAAACACCAGCAGGCGAGTCACGTTCCTCCAGCCGATTTGCTCCTGCGAAGATCATCAACTTATTAATATTTTACATATTTATAAAATGCCTCCTGGATGCACTGCAATGGCAAAAAAATAAATCTATATTTCCTGTATTGTGTTGACTCTTTCTCACCTCACAGACTGCCACCTGCATGATGGCGTCGAACCCTCCCTCTGGAGAGTCCAGGTTGCCTGAGATCTGCTGCTGACTGACCAGACGATTGAACTCATCTCCCTTGTTTGTCAGCTTCAGGACGTTCTTGTAGCTGAAGGGGCTGGTGCAGTTCTCGTTCCCCGTGCAGGGGTTGAGGAGCCTGGCCGGTGTGGTGCTGATGTAAGGCATGACCGTCTTCTCCACGAAGGAGCCGAACCCTAAACGGGGGAAAAGAAGGTGTTTAAGCATAAAACATATTTGGAACGCTTCGGTTTTTCTTTTGATTATAATCCCTCACCAATCCTGAAATCTGAGGTAATCCCCTGCATTTCCTTCATGAGGTCGGTGCCAAGGTTCTTGACGTTTTCCAAATCGTCCTTCATGGAGAATGAGAGGTCCATAAGGTAATACAGGTCGATGGGGTAGTCCTCAGCACGCTTGAATTTCAGCTTGAACGTCTGGGGTTCACCTGAGAGACAAATATTACACAACTGAGATATGAAAATTATCCCTTTAGTCTGTGACCAGACTGACTACCCACAAAGTGAAATATAATCCTCTCAATGAAGACAAGTTTCCCCACATGACAGCAGCCTCAACCAGACGTCACTCCTGCAGTTATATTTACCAGATCTGAGTGTCAGGGTGAGTTTCTGGGGCTGGATCTGTGTGATCTGGTCAGCGTTCAGTTTCTCGCTCACGTCCTTCTTGCGGTTGGTGACGGGCGTGTCCTTGTTTATGACGATGCGTCCACGGGGGTTCTCGATTTTGGACACGTTACACTTTCTGTTCATCAGAGACGTGATATCATCGCAGCGGGCTGACTTGGACTCACCCACAGAGAGGAAGTTCTGCAAAATTAAAAAAAAAAGTGTTATATAAAGTGAAATCTTTGCAACACATTTGACTGATTTTCTACATGCAGGTAACCGCAGCGCTGTGCTGTTATCACTAACGGACACAAACACCCCAAAGAAAAAAAATTATGAGGTCATTTTCGTTGGTGATATATTTGCAGAAACATCTGGAAAGATACTTTTTCATGAAGAAACAACTTGCAAAGTAACACAGCGACAAAAACAGGAAAAAAACAAAAACAAGAAAACTTTAATCACTTTGCATTTTCACAGATCTCAAGATTCATTTTAAACTGATCTGATGATGATGAATAAAGGTTTATGCAGATATGCAGACACAATTTCCAGGATCTCTGACATGATTTAGTATCCAATGGAATCTATGATGAAGTCAAAGCACATTTTCAACCAATGAAGTCCCTGAAATAAATCCGTTTTATGACAAATCTGCTTTAAACTGTCTCTGGTTTGTTTCTAGTTGTTTCCAGGCAGCAGGAGACAAGGAGAAACAGATGAGGAGGCCCAGTTAAGAATATACTGTAGATTGAATGCACATGATATCCCACAAGGCACGGCGGTGGAGAATATGAGACAATGAACTTAGTCAAAACAAAATAGAGCTTCGACCTGATTCTTTCAAAACCACATGAGCCACATCAGTCTGTGCACACCAGATAAATTTATTCGAAAGTATAAAAACCACAGTTGTGTAAGACTCCTATTGTTCTGAAGAACATTCATTCGGCAGAAAACAATCATGAATATATCTCATGAATGTTGGAGCATGTTTTTCCTGCTGCCATCATCCCTCCTGTTCATACTGACCTTTTATAGAGAGAAGTGACGGGGAACAAAACCCAGTCCTCATTTTGAACAGTTAGACCCTTTTTTCTCTGTGTCTCGAGGGACAGTGTTTTCCTGTCCAGCTGCAGCGGAAGTATAGTAACAAAAAAACAGGCAATTTGGCACTAAATACTGCAACTTAAAAAAAAACTTCAAAAGCTTCAAATAAACTTTTAAATATATTTGTTTTTTTCTGTTTGATTGTGGATTCTGTGTGTATTATTAAGTATGAACGGGAAGAATGATTATAGCAAGAAAAACATTAGACTATTGTTCAAGACAGGCCTAAAAAACTGTGAACGTGTCCTTTAAAAAGGAAATTCCACCATTTTTTATGTGGAAGTACAATAAGTGTTGATAGTAAATGTGGCCCAGTGGAGCCATAACTTCCTCAGCGCGTTACGTTGACCAAGAATGTGGAGTTTTTCCGCCAGCTGTGCCTACATGTACCAGAATGCATTGCACACATCTCGTCCAATCAGAGACTCTGCTGCAGGGTAAGTATTTCGTTGTATATTTTAGTGTCATTTTTTCCTGTTGCTGGCATTACATGGTAGATTGCTGTGTATTGGAAGACCCACATTGGATTGTCCTTGAAGGCACCACTACAGGAAACAGCAGTAGTTTTGCTGCTTTTTACACTGCGTTGGATCGACAGAGAAAAGGTTGAAAATCAGCAGAATGGTCCTTTAACCTCTTCTGGTAAAATGGCGCGCAACCAAACACGGCTGTGTTGTGATCATATTGTGATTTCATAAGTTCAGGGTGGATACCATACAAGATTTAATACGAACGCAGCAAACACACCCAACCCTGGAGAAGTTTTCAGCTTCTCGGTTTCAGAGGAAACACTTATAACGGCTTTATGGTCAACAAATGAGTCAACAACGAAACGGCATCTCGGAGATGACAAACGATGCTCAGATGTTAAAACATAAGAATTTGGGATCTTAAAACATAATTGATGTTGATACCACGACAAAATAAGTCGAGGCAAGTTTCTACAACAAGACAAGACATGTTTGTCATTTCACTGTGTCTCAGCTTTTAAAAAAGGTCAAGAAAATATTAATAATTTAAGATATAAAAGCAGCAGCGGTGCAATGACTCTTTCACATTATTTGTCCTGCAGGCTACTGATGCGTCCCAGCTGTGAAGGAGTGGATCAACACTGAATCCAGCGGTCCGCTAACACGGCGGCGTGGAGCCACCGCAGCGCGTAAACACGGCCTTTGGTGCAGAAAACATTTCATTTAAAAGGATTATTCAACTGTGGTTTCCAGTAAAACGTGATGAAGCTGTTTTACTGTTGTTATTCTAGCCGTTTACTTGCCTTTGGAGCGAGTCTCCATCTTTCCATCCATCACTTGTATGTATATGTTCATTTAGGGTGAATACGGTTAATATGCACGTGTATGTATCCACTATTCTGCACAACATGATGAGAAGCAGCTGCGTTTGTGCAATTCAACGCCACCACACAAAACCACAGAGAAAATCTGAGTGTGCCACTCCCATAGTTTATCTTCAAGGTAAGATCTTCATTCATAAAATAAAACACTTTGGCGGCAGCTTTGATAACTCACTTCATCTGAGCACCATCCACACGTCTTGGCGACCTGGATGCATTCACCGCATGACTGAGCGTTTGCCTTGATGCACACGCTTCCCTCTGCAAGAGACAAAGCAGATGACAAAACAGTTTTTCCATGAGTTCACTCATTCGAAACAGCTTTTTGGCTACAAACACCCACCCCATCCCCACTCTCAGTTCAGAAAACCACGTCATGCTGAGAAAAGCTTTAGGCCTTTTCATCAAATGATGGTAAAAAAAATGTTCCCACCATTAGCCAACAGGACCCACACTGTCATAAAACAACAAATAAACAATATACAGATTTAAAGAGCAGAGCAGACGCTTAAAAAAAAAAGGGAAATATTTGGCCGAATGCTGCTGACAAGTAGTTAGTACATGATAATCAAAAGGATGATAACAAGAGGTGAAAATACAACACAGGTGAGCTAATATTCAACAGTTCAGACAGAACAGATTCATGAGATCTGCAGGTTCTTACCTTGCTGCGCTCTGCTGCCACACAGGACCGCTGATAACGTCGCTATCAGGAGCAACCGGAGATCCATCTAATGACAAAAATACAGTTTAGTGTTGGAAGATAAAGTGGTAAACTGAATATCGTTTGGTTTTAGACTGTTGACTGGACACAACAACGTACGAAGAAATAATAACAAGCATTTCTCACGATTTACACACATGTTAGGCATAAAATAATTCATCAATTAATCACAAATGAATCTATCCAGACCTCCGTTACCGTTACAATATGGAGCAATGATTAACAGTTCAGCCACTAACTTTCTGGTTGTGGTGTGGAAACTTTTCATAATGTTACAGGTGTGTGTAAAAAGGCAGTCGGTTATCTCGACGGGGCATTTCAGATAAGAGTTGGTTGTTGAGTTTTGTCCAGAGTGACTCACAGTGAGTCTAACAGCAGACATGTAATGACTGGAACAGGACGGCAGCAGCAGATTCAATGTACGTATATGGTCCTGAATCTCTGCCATTACCCACAATTCCAGGGAAACCACTTCCTCGACTGTCTACCCAATCCTCAAACTCAGACCAACTTTCTATTTGCCGCAGTAAGACACACACACACAGGAAATAAGGGTGTGTTGACAGTAGCTTAAGTCACCAGCCCCAAAATAGACCAACCCTGTGTGATATTACTGGGCTCATTTAAGAACAGACAAATGTGTTATATTTACGAGAAGGGTTGATTTTTAGTTTTATTTTTTTGAGATGCAGAAGCTACGCTGGTGGTTGTTCTCCCACAGACGCAGCGCCGCGGGTCGAAGGATACAGACCATCAACAAAACAACAACAACATCCTGTGAAATGAGGTTTAATGACCAGTTTAAACACGAGTTTCCTTCCCCTACGTGCTTTAGTGATCATGCTGCTGTGGGCATGAAACACACAGTGAAGTATACAACAAGAGTAACTAAGAGACACACAATCGTCATGCTCATGGTGGCGAAGGAGGACGAGAAGTCAGGAGGTTTCGTGACATTTTAGGGCAGCCAGAGACGGACATACCCAGAGAGACACTTGGTTGTAATTAAAAGGCGACACCAACGGAGGCTTTCTGCAGTGTAAAGCTCCTCCCAAACATTCCTGAAGACCGGCTTTGTTTGCTGCACACGGCTGCAAATTGCAAAGAGTTGACAGCTTGGAAAGCACTCAGGGTCTCTAATGTCTGCGTGCCACATAACGGCACTGAAGAGGCATTCGTTTGTTGAGGGTTTCTTTCACATTTGTCCCTGAATCAAATAGAAAAGTCTTCCCTCTTCTATCTGATTCTCTTTATCCGTCTATGAGCAGCTTCCTTCAGTGATTAAATGCTCACTTCCTTTTTCAACGGAGACATTAAAGTCAGTCCGTCTTCCACCCTGTCGACATCACAGCTGATAAGATCTGATAGCAACTCGAAGCAGACTATAAACACACTGTAATAAAACCGCTCCTCATAGGAGTTTGTTAACACATGTACCCATTTGTTGGTATTCGACACATAACGCCGCGTTATAGACGCTCAAGTTTTGCTCCATCAAGAACTTTTACAGAAATACTTTGAGGTACCAGACGCAGCAGATTCCTGCCGTTCCTTTAGAAGAGGACAAAGGTACGAAGACGTGGATCAAATCTTCACATTTGAGCCAAAATGTGACGTTTCTGCTTTAAAAGTGACTCAAGTGACCAGCTGTATTTCATTAATATTATGTTAACACATGAAACAGTTGAAGCTACTGTATCTGTCCTACATATCAGTCGGGGGTGGCCATGTGAGGCCATCACTTCCTGTCTCACAGTATCATGATAACATGTGTGAATATTGCGGTTAAATCTGTGACTCAGGCGAGTGAAGTTTTAAAATTCACACATTTTTCTTTCACAGCGTCTGAGCCGCCATCGTTCCTCTCTCTCTCTCTGTCGTCATGCAGAAACTATCTCCTGTGAGCAGTCGAGATGACAGATGTGAAAGCCTAATATTTAGTTTCACGGGAGTAAAGTGGGTCGAATCATGACTTTGTATGGTCACACGCTCTGTGTCTGTGGTCCTGGATGTCAGCGTCACAGGTTTTCATTTATAATACCACCTCTGTTTTATATATATATATATTATAATAATAGCTGCTCAAGCCCTTTTCCAACACAAATACAGTAACCAAGACAGTGATTTTGGACTGACATGAACATGCTCGGGTTTATAAAGTCTGTCTTTTTGGGTTTAAATGGCGCCATGTTTTCCTGGTAACCCAGAGACCAGAGACCGATGCATCCTGGTTTATTTCAGCAGCAGTGAACCACTCAGACTCTGCAGTTTCAGGCCCAGACGAATGTGTTTTTATCAAGAATTTCTTCCAACAGCTGCTGGAAAAGAGCCGACTGAAACCCAATCCTGGTTACGGTCCGCTGGCTGCCGTCAGCTCCAGACAGGTCAGAGGTATTCAGATTCAATCTGCAGGCTTGAACTACGCCTCCGGGAACCAGAGTCACGCTTCCTCTGATGTAAACTCACAGATAGCATTCCTCAGATGGCACGTCTCGTTGTCTCGTAAAGGATCGGCTCCGCATGCGACATCTCTGCCGTCTTGACATTCCTCCGGTGACGTTTCTGAACACGCGGTTCTTTAGTGTTTTAGTTTTAGTAGGTTTTGTGTGAAATATCAGAAACAAGAAAGAACAACGGATTTGATTCGACCCGTGCAGACGTGTGTCACTGCTACCTCTTTGTTTACTCCTTCCTCTGTTCAGTGATGCTGTGATTGCTTTGTTGTTTGTTATTAACCAAGGAAACACACAAAGTCAAGTCTGTGGCAGGAGACTTCCTGTTTACTGTTGGCGAGAGCTTGAATATCACACCATTAGTTTTATGTACATGTTAAATTTAATCAAACCATAAATATATCTTTAGCGGAGGAGCAGCCAAAGAAAAAGTCTCTTTATCTGAAGGTCTGTGTGCTAATAGATGGTTGCTGTTATATGATTAAGACCTAAACATGTTTAAAGGCTGCACCTTCCTGACCTCGCTGTGACTGCAGCCAATATGACTCTGAACAGACAAGCCTGATGTTGTGTGAAACAAGAGCACATCTGTGTGCGGTTAGTAATCCTTAACACAGTGTATGGTCAGACTGTGCTGCACAGTTCAACAAATAGGTCTGTTTATGTTAATCTATGGTATATCTAATGTAATGTCACTAAATTTGAGCATAAATATATATTAAAACACACAGTTAAAAATGATAAACACAAACAACTCAACACTAAGATGTCATTAAATGTCACGACACTGCACCTTCAGCCTCTACCATGTTTCCTGTTGCACACACTTATTACTACATGAATATTTTAATATGCTCCATGTTGTTTCTTTAAGTTAATGATCAACCAAAACTCATCATGCGTCATATTTCCTGTCTGGTTTTATCCAGCTGACTACGTTGCACCACGCTGCTTTTATAAGGGCGTCCTCATTGTCCTACTTTCCACCTCACTGGTTAACACCTGGCCATTATTAGCACATGGAGGTGGGGGGCATGTTGTAGATTAATGAAATATTAATAATTAGTTTAGCCAAGTAGCATTTCTGGTGCCGACCAGTGAGGGCAGCAACACCCCTACAACGTCTACATTTGACTCACAAAGCAATTACTTTTTAGATTAATCGTTAAGCTCATAAAAAAAAAATCAGACGGTGGTGAATAAAACCATCAGGTCTTCAAAATCCCGTATTATGTCTGACCAACAGTCCAAAGTTCAAAATTCACCAAGACGCCACCATCAAATGTCTTCCAGTCATATTTTACCTCAATGATTAACAACATAACTGATTCATATATACTGATTCATATATATTGATTCAGGATCCAGCAAGGGCCGCGTTTACAATTAATAAATGTAAAAATGTGATTTTTATTAGTCAGCTGCATATTGAACCATCATACGAGTGAATGTGGAAAACTTTACTAAAAGCTGGCATCAAATGTCAGGTCTTATTTTATTATCCTCTGATCTAATAGTTCCATATAAAAGTATTTTCATGTGTTAAATGAATAAAAAGGCTTTTGTTTGTTGTTTTTGTACCACTTTGAATTAGTTTTCTATTGACTTTAAATCTTTCTGTTTACACTGTTGTATGTTGAGACTGGACCGTGTCCGTGTTTAGGCCTTTAGATCGAATGCTAACATGTCCCACATCAGTCACAAACACATAGAGAAACCTGGGGGGGACATGCAGAGTGTTAGCATTGTTCACGCTGGGTGGGTCCTCTGGCAGTTGGGGGCCCTTCCCCCTCCACAGCTCTGTTTGCCCCCCACCTGCTGCTGGAAATAACGCCCCACGCCGAGTCCATTAGGTCCCGAATCAACTCAGCACGAATCTGCATTCATTTCCTTAATTAAACCACACCCAGGCACCACTTTTCTCCCTAAAACAAGCTGTTGAAGGATCAGGAAGAAACGTCCTCGCTTCTGACTGCAAACACATCAGATTTCAGAGGAAACTCAGCCCACATATCCAGGAACGCCTCCTTCATCCAGCCAGATGAGTTTTAACAGGTGAAGTCTGCCTCCTGAAACCATGACTGTTGTAATTCTCTCTTTGAAGGTTTGTCTGTGATAAACTCCAAACTCTCCAGCGTCCTCGGAGAGATGAGATAACGCATACCAGCTTAACGAGCTCCATACTACGGAAAAAACGACCTGAACTCAACCCAGAGTTCACTCGGTCAGTTTAACGATGATATCGCCTCTGAAACACTTCATATTATCAGAAATACAAGAGATGGTCTGACTCGTATATATCAGATATCCTCAAACATACCCCCCCAACCCACATCTGTAAGGACCGTCATCCATGACTCAAATTCGGGGTAAAGGCCTGCTGGTGTTGAGTCATGCTATAAATAATGACCCACCACGCTGCCCTGGACACTCCTAGCTGTGTTTGAACATCACAATAATGTAACTAAGGGAAGTGACTCAGTGTCCGACAGTCTTCACACACACACACACACACACACACACACACACAGTGCTATGTATTATCAGCATCCATGTTATCTGTAGTCGGCGTAGGTGTGTTTCTCACATCGTTGACGTTTTTAGGCCAAACCAGACTAGAAATGAACCGTTTTATTTTCATGTCACTGCGTTGGGCCTCACAGCAACAAGATCACGAGTACAGATCACAACTTTAACTTAAAGTCTGTCTGAGTTTACAGAGAAGAAACAGAGGAAAAACAGGCCCTCAGGCTACAATACCTTTACTGGAAGTGAACGAGGCAGACAAGACTGATCTTGTCCAGCTTGTTACTGCTGGTTGATTCGTCTTCCTGCATCCGCACCGTTTATATTATAACGGGGTTTGACCGGGCCGGGGTTCGATTTAGGAAATACTTTACAAGATGTACTGGTATGTTTTTGATTAAACAAAGGTATCGTGTTTTAAGTGAAATGTCCCTTTACAAGCATTAATGTTAAAGATCCTCCAATCTTCACTTTCCTAACCAGTTTTTTTTTAATCATTTTTCATTAAATCCAATAATAATCCAACAAACTCATTTTCCTGTTTCCAGTATATTAAAAAAAAAAATAATAATAATAATAAAACTTTCCAGGTATAAGGGTTTAAAACACAGTATAATCACCTGTATGACAACAGGAATATTGATTATTGAATTTCATAATAAAAAACATGGAAAAAAATAATTTTTCAAAGTAAAATATGTGAGTTTGTTTAAATATTATAAAAGTGTTTAACAACAATGAGGTCTGTAAAAGTCTCCACATTAGTGTTGACTTCATATTGAGGCTTTAACATGATGGATAAATGTAATAAATAGTAATAAATCACATGTATTTTATGTTTTATCAGCAGCCCTGTTTGGTCATACAAAGGCCTACTTTCTACACAAAACACTGATTCAGCTTAAATGAGGCAAAAAAACAACAATTGGAAACAATAAAACTATCATTTCACATGTAAAGTTTCAGTTTAAACTGTATAATATGATGTATAAATACATAAATAAGTAATTAAAACTGTGTGTCGACGGTTGGCTGACCCACACCCAGCGTTAGCCCCTCAACATTAAGGCTTTTCTTTGCTTTGTCGTTTACATTGTGTGTTTTTTTGTGTGTTTTTTCCTGTCGTCTTAAAACATGTCAGACTGTTAAATGTAGATTAAAACAACAACACTCACCTTAAACTGATGATTTAATGTTGTTCCGTTGATTTAGAGAAACATTTGACTCCCAAAAAGTGGCTTTTTTCTTCTTTTTTTAAAACCAACTTGCTAAGACGAAGACTGTTAGCTTAAACTGTTATAAAGGTCCGCTTTGTTTTAGCTAATCAACCGCACGGCGACACAGTCAACGGTAACGTTACCGGTTAAAAACACGGCCGGAGCTAAGTTGTTCACCAATAGTTATTAATATAGGCTGTATTACAAATTAAATAAGGTACGAGGAGTCTCCCCCCTGCTCCTCCTTGAACACGTTACAGTTGCGGTTTTGGTGGTGGTGCTGAAGAGTGGCTTCTTCATGCAAGAAACCTCATAGACACCGCCTACACAGGAAGTGCTACGGGGCGCAGGGGGCAAAAGAACAAACATACCTTCACTTCTTCTCTGGTTGTGGTGAACAGTTTATAGGAAGTAGTACAAATACACAATGTAAAAAAAAATAAAAATAAATAAGTACTACATTATAATTAAAATCTACTTTAGTAGAAGTATATATGTTTTAGTAACAAAATGTACTTAAAGTGTTAAAGTAAAAGTCCTCATTTAATCCCTGATATATTATTATATATGACATCATTAGATTATTAATAGTGAAGCATCAGTGTTAGAGCAGCATGTTACTGTTGTAGCTGCTGGAGGTGGAGCTAGTTTCAACTACTTTATATACAGTTAGCTAGTTTAGTCCAGTGGTTCCCAACCTAGGGGTCGGGGCCCTCCAAAGGGTCACCAGATAAATCTGAGGGGTCATGAGATGATTAATGGGAGAGGAAAGAAGAAGAAACAAAGTTATGATACACAAATCTGTTTTAGGTTTTTGATCTTTTGATCTTTGATTTCTGAAATATTGGATCATGTGACAAGTTTGAGGGAAAAAATCATGTTATTTATCACATTATATCAATATAAGTAAATATTAATATATTGACAAAGTGAGTTAGCAAAGATACTGTAATTAAATCAAGGACATTTGGTGGAAAACACATGATCTGCAGTGAAGCGTCAGGGAACTAAGAGCTCACGGTCAGCTTCTATAATTGTGATAAATATGTAACAGCTGATGCCTCCAGCTGGTCTAATGACACATGAAGTCGCCATCTCTGCACATACCTCTGATAATCCCTCCAGGGAGGGTTTTACCCCCCACATGACTGCGTGGGACCCATCTCATCATTTGTTATTGACACTTTATTTGAAAACTAATCATGTAACTTGAGAAAAGGCCCTGATATGATATGATGATTCAATTAATAGATGGCTGTGTGGAGAGTGCAGGGCAGCACAGATAAATGATGGAAGGAACTATATTGTTTATGTTTAGCATGTTGTGTGTGAAATTTGGTCAGTAGATTTTTTTGCTTCTTACTTTGCAGCTTTTTCTCATGAAGTCTTTCTTGCTGCTTCGCATTGCAACACAGAAACCAGAACCTGAAACTTGCAGCGTATGGGACGGTGGGTAAGAAACCACTATGACATCAGACCAGACTGAGCTAAGCAGGATGTAGCCGCTAATATTTCTCATAAAAGATTTTAGAACAGAGCCGAGACAGTTTTATGAAAAAAGTGAAATAGTTTGAGTCTCTGGCACATGCTTCGACTATAAATAAATGTGTCCGGGGGACAATAGTGCCACTCTGTGGTCAAATCATGTTGTAATACTTACTGAGAACATACGTAACTTCTATGCACATCATATGTA
Source organism: Pampus argenteus (assembly GCA_036937835.1). Lineage (NCBI taxonomy): Eukaryota > Metazoa > Chordata > Actinopteri > Scombriformes > Stromateidae > Pampus > Pampus argenteus. The sequence goes on from CM072875.1 coordinate 20,161,625, forward strand.
CGTCAGTCCACCTTTAAACCTGTTGAAGGTCCCTTTTTGTCACATGTAGGATTCAACATGTAACACACTCCTCACAACATCATGATAAGCAGGTTTTGTGGTTGTTTTTTCTGTTCAAACTGGATGAAATTAACAATATTTAAAAAGTCAGTATGCATATGTCTACTTGATTTTTAACCTATTGTTGATGTAAGCATTTTTTAAAGGAAAAATGGCAGAAATTTGCTTGTTTAAGCCTTTTAAAAAAGAAAAAAATGAATATTTTTGGACTGTTGATGGAACAAAACAAGACATTTGAAGATGCTACCTTTGGCTATAACTAGTTATAATAGGCATTTATAGACAAAATGATCAATAGATAATAAAAATAATCATTGCAGCCCTGATCTGTGCAGTAGTAGTTCAAAGGGAAACCTGTACAAACGCCATCTGTATCTATGTAGAAAGCACTAGAAATGAGAGTGAGATGCTTTTTTTGTAATTTAGGCAAATCAACCCTTTAAAAAGTAAAAAGAAAAAGAGTAGAAAATGTTTTTTTTTTTAATTAAAACATTTATTTGATCCAATTCTTTGGAATGTAATAGTCAATGATCAGAGTCTGAGACAACAGGATGAGTCTGGGTGCTGACCAGAAAGTCAAAGTACAAACACTTTTAGTCACTTAAGGCCTCACTGCTTTTCCACTTTTTTACTTCCCTATTTCATTTCTTGTTTTTTTATTTTTATTTTAATTTTTTAATTATTATTATCATTTCTGGGTCTGAGACAGCAAAATTACAGAAGCAGTATTGAAAATAAAACATTTTTTTTCTTGTCATACAAAGAAAAAAAAAACCCAAAACAAATAAACAAACAAATAAAACAATAGCACGTACATCAGTGACAGTACAAAAACACAAGGTGATATTATACCAAGTAAATAAAGTCGTTACGTTTCAAAGAGACGCGTATAAGCTTTTTCGAGAATGAAAAACATCTCTGTAAATTGTACATTTCAGAATCATAACATTGTCATCTGAAACGGTGTTAAAAACAATCAACGGTAACACTGTCCGACCTTCTCTCTCCTTTCATAAATCAACATCATAAACACGTAGATCTTTTTAAATATATCAGTGCAACATCGTTTTCACGTCTAGTGCTGCAGCATCCTTTCTTGTTTAAAGAGGGGAAGGAGCCTGTAAAAGTCGGACTGAGGTTTACCAGTAAACAAATGCAGTTGATATTTTGAACCAGTGTGATTTTTTTCAGAGCATCTCAACAGTCAGAGCACCTTAAATTTGATTGGAAACGTTTGTTCAGTTGTGGATTTTCTTACAGTATTTCTAGTATTTCTTGACCACATTTTAAACTCACAAGATGCCACCTGATGCTACATAAAATAAAAAATGGCAGATTATAAGTCCACAGTGCAGTTTACAGACACTAAAACAAACATTATAATCATCATCAATCATGCTGCACCTGTTTAATGGCTGATTTTTACCCTGTTTAATATCACAGACTGTTGGTGAGATTTCAACCCACCGTTTTAAATATTAAGGCCAGTTTGTAAAGTTGATGTGTCAAATATTTTACCAGTTTAGTAATTAAAACGAACACAGTAACCCCTGGATTCTTTTAAAAATAATAATGAAAATAATGAGCCCTATATTAGGTTTTATTATGTATTTCTGTTAGATTTCTGCTCTGCTCTGATTGATTAGTGAACTTGACTCTGTGGTTTAAATGTGGGAGGTGAAATGTTGCTGTGTTGCTGCATTTGTAGAATTTACTTCATCCGCTCAAGATCCTTCAAACATTTTTCTTCTTCTTCTGATAGTCAACATTAGAAACACATTGCCAGAAAGAACAACGTTGTCACGGCAAATAGTGATTCTTGGTTTTTCAGTCAGTATCCGCGTTAAGGAGCCGAAGACACCGCCGGCCAAACTTTATAGCTTAAAGGTTTAACAGTCGTTTTCTGTGCCAGACATGCTGTCAGTACTGAGGTTGTCCATTTTACCCTGTACGAAGAAAACATCACTTCCCATGAGGCATTTCTCCATCGTCACAAAAACCATCCTGTTCCCAGAACACAAACATAAAAACCAAACAACAAGATTCACAACATGGCGCCCAGATCACACCTGCAAAAGAAACACAAATGACAAGTTTGTGCCTCCGTCTGTTAAAATATTTTCTGTACATTTTCTGAATTTGATGATTAGGATGAGCTTGATTCCAACATAGAAAGGATACTGCGGCACTAGTAACTTTTTCTATAGAAAAGGGCGCTCAAATATATTAAAACCTATGTACAATATGTTGGATGTGTCATGTGCCATGGAAATGAGACTTGCAGGGCTCATACACAGTTTTCATTTTGAGATTTCATTTTTTTTTTCCCCCAAAAAACTTTCCAGGCCATAAATGTGATATTTGACAGAAGACTATATATCACTAAAATGTGAAGTCATACGTTTATACTGCAAATCCAAATATAATCACAACCTGGAAAGCATGAAATTCATATTCTGGACGTTTCTGCAGGAGCCCTGGATGAAAAAAAACAAAAAAAAAACAACAACCAGCAGGAAAACAAGGCAACAGAAAAGTTGGAGGAGAAACAAAAATAAAAAAATAAAAGGCACTTTCGGAACTAGACACAGATGTTTCACACACACACACACACACACACACACACACACGTTAAATGCAGATGTCTATGAATATGACATGTATACACATACACTATATCATGGCTTTGATAAAGAGCCAGATCAGCACATTTCACACACACACCGCTCTCTCTGTGAAACAATGACAAAAAAAAAAATTAAGACAAGAAAAACAAAACAAAAACCAGACTGTAGCTTTCCATAAAAGTACACAAACAATACTTTCATCTGAATTGGTCTCAACACCAGCATGTGATTACATGAAATCAACAAAACACGCCAAAAAACAAATAGAATCCGTAGTTTTCTTCTTTTTTTTCTTTTTCTTGTTTTTTTTCTTTTTGCTGTACAGAGTCTTTATACACAGTGCCCCCTACAGGTCAGTCCCTTCCATTGCTGCTCCTGAGAAAAATAATTACATAGGCTCACTGTCAGCCCACTCTGCTGTCCCATTGGTGGCTTCAGCCCCACGTTTCCTCCGGCTTGATTGGCTGCATCACGTGTCCAAGCGAAGCATCGCGGCTCCGTCCCTCGTTTCCCCTCACGCCTCTGAGTAGTTTGTCTGTCCGTTCATCTTGTCCTTCTTTAGCTTCACGCCGTCCACCAGCTCAAAGTTATAGTTTTCCAGGGCAGATAAGTTCCTGTCCGTCATGCTGCCCTGTGAGCAGGCGCAGTAGAGCACGACGCCGCAGATGGCGCCCAGGAAGACGCCCAGCGCGGACATGGCAATGATGGTGATGAGGATGGGGTCCAGGGTCTTCAGCATGTTGCCTGAGCCGCCGAGCTCGCTGGTCTCCTCTGAGCGAGGGTCAATCGCTGCAAGAGAGACAAAAACACATTTTAATTACAGAAAAAACACCTGAATGATAAAAATATAATAATAATAATAAAATGGGAATCAGCAGGAAACGTACGTAGGATGATGATGGGAGACGTTGAAGTAGATGCAGATGTAAAAGCTTCTGGATCTAGAAGGAAGGAAAAAGATCATATAGATCAATAAAATCTAACACTGACATTTTGTTTTTGTTAGTGGACAGCTGTAAAAATGTCCTAAATGACATCTGATGATAAATGACACACCTTTGCAGTCTTCAGTGTCGATCCCCTCGATGACCTGGATGTTGTCTACAGCTATGTGGCCGGTGCTGCGTCTGTCAGCAACACCTTCCACCACCATCTGCCAATAAAAAAACAACGCTCAGTCAAATTAATTCATTCTAATAGGAGATTTATAATTATTCATAGCAAAATAAAATGATCCAAAAAGTCATTGGTACTCGAAGATGTGATGTGAAACTTTAATTTAAAGATATATTTTCTTTAAACTGCAATAATAAACACATTTGTTAAAATTATATCTAACAATATCATTTATTTTTCAACCAATAATAATGAAACTAACTGCTTTTCACTGTTACCTGATAGGAGACACTCGAGTGCGGCAGCAACACTCGTCCCTCCCTCCACCTGCTGCCCTGATGACCGCGGACCGTCCACAGGATTTGCTCCACCTCCTCCTCCTCCTTCCTCTGCTTGATGTGAAGCGCTCCTGCGTGTTCGCCGAACATGTGATACCAGAAGGACATGCACAGGTCAGTGTCCAGCATCACGATAGGCAGGCTGGACAATCTCGCCACTTTCTCGCCTTGGTCCTCGTCTTCACCAGTTTTACTTGGTGTGTCTGTGTCACTCAGCTGCATGTAGATGAAGTTCCCCGGTCTTCCTGCAGAGGGCAGCACAAGACAAGGTAAGAAGTGACTGTAAACACATCGATTCAGATGTTAGTTAAAATACAGTCAGCAACTCTACTTTATGTGAATCTTGATTATTATTATACATTCCTTTGTTATGTTAATATTAATATTAATATTAACACCTATAGTGGTATTTGAAGTGTTTTTTACTGTCTTTTCTCTTCTTGCACACATTTAAACATCAAGTTCAAGCCCTTTACAAGGTGTCTGGTGGATGATTCAATATCTGCATACATCACAGTTGCTTGATTTTGCAGCTTTATAAATGTTTTATGGGCTCTTTTTTCAGTAAAATCAAAGGAAAGAAGGAATGTGATTCTGCTACCAATGAAGAGTCATATGTAATAACTTCCTGTATGCTGCAATGACGCAATTTTAAAAAAGGGATTTTTTAAATTTCAATTTCAATCCCCCTGCAAATATTGTTTGATTTTGGCTTCAGGATGTGACTTAACATTTGACTTTTTTTTTTTTTTTTTTTTTTTTTGTGACCTGGTTAAGTCAAGAAATGTTGGTGAAATCATTCATTTTTAGAGCTGCTGCTGTCTCTGCACAAACATCCATCACAGGACGAGCTGAATCATACTGATGAATCTGAATGCTGCATTTTTCTCTTTAAAAAGTCAAAAAAGTGTTTGAAGGACATCCTTTCAACATGTTTTATGGCTGTTCTGTTCTTCTCAGTGCTGAATATACAGCATATTCATAGAAAGTTGTTTTTACTGCACATCTTTGCATTGCCGCTTCCTATGAAACCCGAGCTTTTGTTAACAAAGGGTATCTAATTATTATCCGAGGATGTCCTTGATGTTAATTTCATCTCTCGTCTCAGTTCTTAAAAAAAAAGATTTACAGCAGTTTATGCCTGGGGATGTTCTTATTAATATGGACAAACTTATGGAAATTGGTCCGTCTCCAAATGCATATCCAATTGAGTGGCTCCGGGGGGTCTGCATGAGACAAACTCATTGGATTGTCCTTCAGAGCAGGAATAAGGTTGAGTGTCAGATGGGAATTTCTTGCCATCTTTTCCTCTTTTTTTTTTTTTTACAACAGAAGGGAAGTACTGTTGTGAATTCCCTGCAGCACTGTAGTTATTTAAAGCTTCCACCAAAGAAGTTTAGACAGCCTTTCAATAGCTGCATAGTAACACCTAGAGCCACAAAGCATTTGTTGAACACACACATCTCTTACCTGTGTGGTCGAGGTTTGGTCCTCTGTGGACGGCAGGGGCCCCGTTGGCCTGGATGAGCCACTCAGCCTCGGTGCCGCTCTCTCTGGTCCAGCCACAGAACGACGAGGAGTCAAAGTTACAGGCAAACCACACATACGCTGCAGCAAAGACAAAAAACACCAGTTGTAGGAACCTGTAGTTTTTTTCAACATTTCTCGAGATGTTTTTGGCTATTTGTGTTAGCCTGTTAAGGGCCTGGCCACGTGGTGTCTCCAGACGATTATTTTAGAAGTATTTATGTGGTGGACAGCTCTTGTTGCACGTTTACATTGACTTTTAAACATCGTTTTCACACATTAATCTGCTTCAGTTGAAACAGCCTGAAAAAGAAGCTGTAAGTCTTGTAACATCAATATTAGAAAGCTGTTCTTGCTGTATTGTACACTCAGTATAAATTGTGTTTGTGGAAAGTATATTGTGCCAAAACAAAAGCCTTGTGCAGATGGAATAGGCTGAGAAAGACAGATGAGAGACAGTTGTGATTGTACCCGGCGTACAGCGCTGCAGGGCATTTTCCTCCACTGAAACACAGACGTCACCTCCAGCTTGTACATATGTTTAGGATCAGGACATCAAGAGAAGGGTGTGGTGCCACCAACATGCAGATGTGCCCCCTTTACAAAAAAACATCTCCCGCCTGGTTTCCCTCCCTGTGCCAGCTTTTGATTGGCGACAGCGGTTCACCACAGCATCCCAATGAATGCAGAAATCTCTGAACACTGGACATTTTGTTTTCCGAGAGGCTAATAGGATGCAGAGATGACCGTGGAGCTGGTAACCCCCCCGCCCCCCAACCTCAAGCTGTCTTCATGTGATACTTTGACTCAGATAATTGAGACCCAAGAGGCCTTTATTCTCTCTCGCCAGCTCCCACTCTCTCAGCTCCTTTACCTTCTTTCTCTGTTCGCCTACCTCTTCGTCCTTCTCACTCTCTCCCTTTTTCTCGGTCTCAACTCTATTCATTCCTCGTCTTTGTCTCTCTGTCACTGCGACCATTTTTCTACCTTTCTGCCTATTCATCCTTCATCTTCTTTGGGCTGGCAGTTTACTCCAGATGAATTGAATTCGGTGTATTCACAAGCGATGATAAACAGCGAGGTGACCAAAGCAGAGAAGCCCATGTGGCTTTGAATGCTGCAGTGAATGCAGGCTCGCTAACTGATAATCTCAGTCTTTGGTCCTGAAAGACTTTAAATGTTTCAACAATTACTGGATGGATTACCATTAAAGCATTTTGGAGACATTTGCAGTCCCTGAGGGATGAATCTCATGACTTTGGCATTGTCACTGTAGGTATGTTAGCAGGCTAGCTACGAGCCACTGTGAAGTTGTGTCAGAGCTAATCAGTATACACAGAGTCTCATTTGTGAACTGGGGCGATGAAAAAGCCATTTAGTCCCGTGGATGTCGGGTTTCATTCTTCTTTGTGACTGCAGCCCGTACTGTTGGTGACACTGAATGATGGGCCGCTATTGGTTGAATTAACGCACTGATCTGGCAACCCTGAAGATGTGCATTTATTTGTACACAGGCCTGTAAAACACCTCAACTTTACTTTAAAAGGAAACAATTTGAAAAGAGAAGAAAATACTAAAACAGGATAAATAAAACGGGTGTGAAAACAGAACAGAAAGACAGATGATACGGGAGAAAAACAAGGGAATATGAGAAGAGAGCATACGGTGGAGGAGGTTGTAAACATGGAAGCAGATCCTCACCTGGTAATAAGTCCATGATGGGGTCAGTTACTGTGGTGCCTGCTGCAGACAGATGGGACAGTGAGTGGGGTCAAAGGTGACGTGGTTTAGTCCCACCCACACAGATGCCAACACGTACAACACACCTCAATTTACTCGAAAACATTACTAAACTCACATCAATTTATTAAAAAAAAAACAATCTAAAGCTTTCACAGTTCAGAAAATAGGGATAATTGGATTTGATGAAGTATGACAGTAAAGGGACAGATAAAGGAGAATTTTAAATATTGATAGGAAAGTTAAATTAAATGTTGTGTTTACAAAATAGAGCAAAAATATATGATAAATAATATCAAATTAACAGTTTTCCTTCAGTCACAACTAAGAAAAAAAGAACAGCTGACTCACATAAACTATTCTTATATATAAGTTATTGTTGCTTCACTTCCTGTTTACCTGTTACTGTGTCGTATTCCTCGAATATCTCAGTCTCCCTGTAACAGTCCTCTTGTCCTTCCTCGCAGTCGGTAGTGAGAGTCGTGCCGGGGACGGTGGTCGGCGCCGTGGTGGTCGCACCAAACGTGGTCATAGGGAGTGTGGGAGCGACTGGCGTGGTGGGACTGATAGTTGTAATCTCTGAAAATGAAGGGTACGTAAGGAGAGACGAATCAGCTTTATTTGCTATAAACACACTGGATTTTTTTTGCATTGTTCCTCAATTAATAAAAAAATAATGACAGATAAATAAAGTGAAAACATTATAGGACATTTGACTCAGTTTAGAGAACAAACTTTTATTTTATAGTCTGTATAGTTTTTCAGGAACCTTTTTAAAATCCCAGGAGTTGAAGAACAAGAGTATAAATTTAGTCTCTGGTCCCCCAAAGAAAATCCCCTCTGAGGGAGAAGTACTTTCTGAAGGTCCAGGAGCTATCAGGGTAGAGTTCGCAGTATGAAAACTTGCCCTTTTAACAAATATAATAATATAAAAATAAAATGTAAGGTGTCTTTGCTGGCTGTTTTAATGCAATTAAAAAGTAGAATAGTTGAGTTATGTACTGAAACAGACTACTTTAAGTAGCCCAGTTGTTTTAGGGATGTATTTATACAGTACATTATAGGAAGTATATTTATAGTTGTGACCTGTTTTTTAACCAGTGGTCACGAAGAAGAGAGACAAACGCAGGGTAAAGAAGCACTGAGAGATGAGACAAAAACAAAGTGTCATTTTGATTAATCCTGGAGGCGTCTATGCATAGTAATAAAACTGGAAACTTAATGAGACCTTTAGTTTTGCTTTATGCATCTAGGATATCCTTTGGGGACAGACATCAAGTGCCTCGATTTGCTTGATTTTTTTCGGGAGAGCTGGCTTATTATCTAAAGTAATAAAGAGTGGATGTAAGTAGAAAATGAATGATTAGATTCAGAGCAGCATCAGCTGTTTAACAGCTAAAACGGATCTGCAGGGGTTTCGTACATATTTTAGTTTCTCCTTCGTTTAAAACTTTGGCAGTGGACAAAATAAACCCCCCGAAAACATAATATGTAGTAGTTAATGAATATAACCTGAAAATAGGGTTTGTTAATGGACCTGGACAACTCAGGTGTTGATTAAAGGGTCCAAAACCCTGTGAGATCCTCCGTATTTTACTGCTTTCCCTCCTCTTCATGTCTTCCCTTCTCTTATTTCATCTTCTTCTGTCTTTCTCTCGGCTGCTTTGGCTGATTCTTATCATTCTCCCTACAGGGCAACCAGATACTCAAACTCCACCGCAGTGCCTCCCTTCTCCCTTTTTCTGTTCCTCCCTTGCCTACTGTGAGAGGTCATACCCTCCTCTCCCTCTCTCTCTCTCTCTCACACACACACACTCACACACACCCCATCCAGCTCTGACCACTGCAGCAGTAGAGATAGTAGCCTGCCATGGCATGCGTCAGCTTTTTATCTGCTCGCTCTCCTCTCTCCCTCATTACACCAAACAGTGCAGATAAGCACCCTGACGTGTAAGCAGTTCACTGTGTAATGACTGATCGCGTGAACATTAATGCAAATAAATCATAAAAATAAATAAATAAATAAAAAACACTGTTTGCATGATGGATATTTTTCTTCAGCACAAATATTTTCTTAAAATCTTTGGTTAATATTTGAAACAATGGAGTGAAATCACGCATTCAGCGACAATACGTGTTGGTTTAACGTCTACTGTCACTGCTGCTATTACAGCATATGTTGCTCATTTCTAATAACTTGACTTCTTAGACAACTCATAGTGTTTGTGACGACTGCATCTGCAGAGTAGCAGCGTCTGATACGGTAATCCTGCTGCGTGTGTTTGATATTTTTATGTTTAGTGAAACCTGAGCAACAATCTCAACCAAGAACAACTCAAAGCCAGAAACCACAAGAGTGTTCTGCTTAATACCAATCTCACAATATTAAAAAGTAATATGTTGAGACAAACCGCCTCGGGGATGAAAGTTAGTAACTTGATCCCATTCATACTTTCTCTACTTGTTATTGTTTGTAAAATGTTGGTAATAAATACATGTACAGATTTACTGTGCTGTATCTCAAGGCTTGTGTATTCGTTTTAAGAGCTAATAAGACCAAAACCTTTCCTTATTAGTCCTGTTTATTCATGAAAGCTTTATTTTTAAAGATAAATGTTAATAAATAAGCTCACCATCGAGTTCACAGCCCAGCAGTTCCAGCCGGAGGCCCAGGCCCTCGTTGGTAGCTCTCTCCGGGTAAATCCTGACGAAGCGGGTCATAAACGGACCCATGGACCTGAGCTCCGGGGTGTCATGGTTCTGATTCCCGCTAAATATCTAAGAGGGGAAAAAGAGTAAGAGTTCAAGTTGATTATTCAAAAGTTTAAGAAGCTGCGAGCAAGTACACGAAATTAAAAAAACTATTATTCGTTTCAGCTGTGGATCTTTCTTCTTAGTTCGAACTCTCCGGCCCTCATTGTGGTAGTAAAGCTCATCCATCTGGTGCAGAACAAGAATAAAACAAACAATAACATGTACTGTTTGTATCCAAGTCTGCTTCTGATCAAGAAACGGTTAGTTTGATAAGAAGGAGGAGAAAGGAGAAAACAAAAAAAAGCAAAAGCCAGGAAATCAGAACCAGAAAGTGTCCTTTCATATTTCCAACATGGAAGCAGCGCAGATGAAAACGTTTACTGTCACACTGGAAGTCAAGTGGTGGGGAAATAATACCAAAAGCAACCCTGCCTGGTTCAACCGCTACGATTTGATGTGATTTATCAAAATCTGCACTGACATTAAAAATGTAGTGGTGATGTGACCCTGTGCATGCAGCCATCATAGCTGCATGCTAACACGTTAGCATTTACAAAACTATATGATTCATACTAACAGCTGATGAAGTGTATAAATGATCATGAAGCAAACTGGAACTGAAACGTTAACAGACAACTGAACAAAATATGTTTTGGTTTCCAGGAATTTACTCATTATCCACATTGTTTTAACAGTCTTCCACTGTATATATGGTCTGTTTATGAGCATACTGGACAGGGTCTGTGTGCCCAGACATTTGTAAATGTATGTACCAGCCGGGCCTCTCTGAGGCTTCCTGCCTCGTCTTTTGAAGAGGTTTTATAAAAAGACACAGGAAACAGAGCAAAGAGGAGGAGTGAAGGGACAGAGCAGCGTCTAGATCTCCATCTGCAGTAAAGCAGCAGGAGTCAGACGTCTAACCTCGTCCTCCGCCCTGCCATCTGGAACACATAGAGGAGGATGTCTCACCAACACGGCCGGCCGAGGAGAGGAAGTGGAGTCTTGAAATATGACATGAATTTCCTTTTGAAATCGCCAAGTAGGAACAGAAACCAACACTGTTGCATTAGAGCCGAGAAGGTTTTTCTTAATTTTTTATATATATTTCCTGTGCTAGTCGTTGCACTCGTTGTCATTATAGTGAAAGTTATTATTCTGGTAGCAACAGGAGGGATGATAAAGAAATCATTATGGTATAAACACCCGAACCTATCAACGAGTTCATGAGTATAATGGGACCTTTGAACTGCTGTGAACCGACAGAACGAAGCCTGAGGACACGAGTGAAAGAACCGATCGATCAGCAAGCGATGCTTATCTATATGTCAAGGTTTTGTTGACAGACAAAAGCATCCACCAAACAGCAGTCACGTCCCACCAAACAGAGTTTATATGAATTGTAGTATATAATTTGGATGCCATTGCGGTCGCTCGAGCGTCTGTCTGAAGGCTTCCAGGAATTACAGTAAAAAAGGAGATTTATTACAGGTCATGTGTCTGTTATCTGGATCCATCATAATTAACTTATTGTTAATCTGTATTGACCCACATCACCATGCTGCAGGAAGGGCTGACGAGAGTGGACTAAAAGTTCAGATGTGACTTTTAGAAGTCTTTTACAACCTATGAGCTTTTTATTTAAAAGCAACTGGAGGTTTATGTGTCGTTTAACTGCCTCCTCGCTTTGACTAAACTAGGAAACAGTTGTCTTGTGTCATGCATCCTTATTCAAAAGCTGTTTAGGTTAAGTCACCAACCTTGGGCTTGGTGCTGTTGTCCTCGTTGACAAAGGTCCAGGCTTCTCCGTCCAGACTGTGACCCAATTTAAACTTTTTCATGAAGACGTTCCTGTCGCGATGTTTCCCTCCCTGGATCACCACACCACTCACCATCTTGTCCTTACCCAGATCCACCTACCGAGCAGCACGGGAGAAAAAGGAAAAAGCTTGTATTGATGATCCTAGAGATGCAGCGTCTGAGCACTGTGAACTGTGACAGTTGTGAACCCACCTGCAGCCACTCGTTTCTGAAGGGCTGCTTGGTTTGCTGTCCAGTCCAGCCCGACCTCCCCGTCAATAAACGGGCGTTCTCAGCCACCCAACCTCGATCGGCATAAGACGAGGCGTTGATCTGAGCATCTGTGATCAGACCCGATACCATCCCCAGCATCCCTGAACAAGGGTAGTCTGTACAGAGAGAGAGAGAGAAAGAGGAGGAGAGAGAGTGAGTGGTGGATAAGAAACTTTAGAGAGGCGTACAGTACGATAAGAAAGGCTGCTGCCATCATTATCTCGTCGCTGCTTTAGTCAGCGGTTTTAGTCGATGCCCGCTGGGTTCTGCTGCAGCGTTTAAACTCAAAAGTAAAAACAGCAGCGAGTAATTTATCATCTCTGGAGTTTCTGTTTGAACTGAACGTTGAATGATATAAGAAGTTTATTGTATTGTTTACTATTGTTTACTTATTGTAGAGTCGAGTACAACTTTAACATCTCTGATGGCCCTGATTTGGTAGCAGTCAAGCAAATACTAAATACTAAAAGAAGTACAGTTAAAAACAATAAGCAAGGCAGGAATACTTCATATGTACAACAGTTTTTATACACAAAAGCACTTTGACATCAGATAAAAAAATAATAAAATACTCCTACTTTACGGATCGTATTTCTAGACTTCTGCTTCTTTCTACTTCTTTTGTGGGTATTTGACACTGACAGACTCACTGGCTGTGTGTGTGTGTGTGTGCGTGTGTGTGTGTGCGTGTGACCTTGAGGCTTACAATACAATCTGTTGAACAGCGAGACCAATCTGCTTTCTCTAATGTTGCTATTTTAGGTGACAGGAAGTATACTGGGATAATTACTGTATAATCGGAGAGACTTCGGCTGTGCTTTTAGTTTTCTCAGGAATAAGAAAACTTTTAAGGAACTCAATAATACAACAACTATCTAAACAGTCGTGGTCTCAGTGTGATATTTGTATTCGACAAAAGCTTCCAGAAACAGCTCCTGAGGATGTAAATTTGTCCACAATATGAAATTATAGCGGCTCACTGCTCTTCATGGAAACACCCTACAGCTCAGTCTGTGTTTATTCGTGTTTTTCTGTGCTTTTATTATTACCATTACTATAATTATAGTTGTGTTTCATGTGCAACGCCTGTATACACTCACAGTTTCCCCCTCCTGAGTCATTATATTTCTTGAATCACCTGTCCAGCACTTTACAGCCTGTTCTCTCCTATGAGTAAAAGCCTAATATCTGCTTTATGGTGCTCTTCTACTGAGAGTTGCTCGTAGCACATCAAGGACTGAGGTTTATATAATGTTAGAGGATGAGTAATGAGGCAGCATGATGCTCCTCTGTAATGAATAACTGCGTCCTTCTGTGGGAGTTTGCACTCGCCTTGGATGCAGTGATTATTTTAAATCAACAGAGAGCTGCAGGAGGTTAGTTTGATTCACCATGTGCAAACATGAGAAAATATTATTAACGGAAGAGTGCACGGTTCGAAATAAACGGTCGCCCAGCGCCAGAAGCAGGTTAAACTTGTCACTCACTTCCTCCAGAGGTGTTCATTCATTTTACATTAGTGGAAATGCCTCCTCGATTAAAGGAAGTGCATGTAATACCTGTAAAGGTAAACTTTTGTGTATGTTTGTATGGTGTGAATAATACACATCTGTAATAAAAGATGATGAAATGAAGCCTTGGTAATTGTCTTTTGTTTGCAAAAATAAAGCGTAAAAGTGACCTTTCAAAATAAAAAGTGCATTTATCCTTTATTTTCTGTCCCTCTGCTGTTTTTAAATAATAAAGTGTCTTTAATGATCCCCGTAGGGACGAGGACAAGTCATTAAGACGAACGTGTGAATGAAAATAAGTAAAAAATGTGTGAATTTTAGCAACACCGTTGCGAGTTGTGCGTTCATAAGTGTGAGTTTGTGTTATTTTCTAACATTACCTGACGTTCTGCAGCCGTAGATCTCAAAGCGCATACAGATGCCCTGCTCCCAAGACATGGGGCGGATGCGGACGTAGCGAGTCAGAGTCGGTTTGGGAAGGACGGAGCGAACCTCGTCTGAAGGGTTGTGATTTCCCTGAAAGATCTGAAGACAGAAAAAAACAACAAAGTAGTGTAAACATCTGTTACTGTAGTACTTCTTCTACTGCTTTGAGTACTACTACAACATACAACTACCATCACTGCCACTACTAATACTGCTTATACTACAAACATTACTACTGCTGTACTTTTACTTTTACTACCACTGACACTAACTATTACTACTACTGTTAATAATACTGCAGTTACTACAACTTTTACCATCACCATTACTACCTACAACTACTATTACTGGTACTTCTACAGCAACTACCACCAAAGCTAGTAAAACTGTGCTGCTTCTACTCCTGAATACTGCAGGTATTACCACCACTTCTCCAACTCAGTACTGTGAGTACTTTAAGACACACATGTAGTAATCAGCTGACTAAATTTACTATTAAAAACCTTTTGGTATTTTTAGGTTTAAGCTGAGTGCTGTTTGACTCTGACATGTGACCAAAGACACATGACTTGAACTTTCAGTATTGTAGTTTGACATTAAGCAGAGGAGCAAAAATTCAGCTCTGTATGCAACAAAAAATAGGCTTTATTGGCATATCAATATGTTGCCTAATAGAAAACTTTGGCTGTCAGTTTCTCTCTACACCAACGTCACTATAAGACAACTTCCAGAAGAGAAGAAGCCGACAAGCAGACTTTCAGTAAAACGATTCCTGTCACGACTTCAAAACGCATCAGTCTTAGAAAGCATTGATTCACCCATCGATTAGACCGCAGAGTTCTTCAAGAAAGATAAATTACCTTCTGCTTTGAGCCCTCCTTCACGGTGACCCAGTCCTCGTCGTTGGAGCTCAGGTCCACTTTGTAGGAGCGAACGAAGTAGTGCTTCTTGGTCTCTTTTGAGATCGCTCCCTGCATCCCTATCGCTGTGACAAATCTGAGAAACCCCAAATCCACCTGAAAACACACAAAGTACATGGACAGGTCAATGGAAAGATACAGACAGGATTAAAGGTGAGCTTAGCAGCAAATGAGAGTTTCTTATGTTCTGAGTTTTAAGTAATGATTTAACACTGATCTGCTCGAGCATAAGGTTGTGTTTGTTCAAAGTGTATAACCCTTATAACTCTTATATATATACACTCAACACTGTGTTGGATGATGTTTCGCTTGAAGCAGAAACAAGTGGCTCAGATCTCATTAATTATACCATGATCCGTCCTTAAGTAGACAGTGAAAAATCAGAGCGGCTCCCTGTGTAACACACAATGAAGACCTTTACAGGGACATTATGCAGTCAGTATACTCCTCCAGCAAACTGCTGACAAATGCTGTAAGTAATGAGTACTCTTCCTCAATCATTTTCACTTCAAATAGCCTCTTAAACCTCCTGAGATGAAGTGCTGACAGCTGAAATAGCTTTTAATATCCTCTCGATCACTTCTGCTGGTGCTACAATGTGGAATCCACAAGAGTTTTATGATTTACAGTAAAAAGAGAGAAAATGATTATAAAACATTGTAAGTATAAACTGAAAATGATACAAACTGCATTATACTTATACAGTATATATGTGTGTGTATACAGTTTATTCTCATTATCAACAAAACTATCTATTTCTAGAATGGGATGCAGCTGACATGTGATAGTTATGCTTTTAATTCAGGCCTGTTGAGTCACGAATACATTGTGGTCTGAGCCTCAGGCTGCTGATCCAGAAGTGTGTGTGTGTGTGTGTGTGTGAGAGAGACAACAAAAACTAGTTAGAGCATAGCAGACTCTGTGTGTGTGTGTGAGTGTGGGAACCAGCTCAGGACCAATTTTACGGTTATGTACTTGCATCACTAATGAAAACTGTGTGACCCTGAGTGTGTGTGTGTGTGTGTGTGTGTGTGTGGCTGTGTGTGTGTGTGTGTAAGCCTCTAGGTCAACAGTAGATTTTATGGCTACAAGCAAATAAAAAAAGAAGAAAAAGAAGAAGCATCTCAGCCACTGGAAAAGTTTAGATGTTTTTAAAATATGAAGTTATGACGCAAAGTGATTTTTATGGACAACCGACACCAATGACACAAATTATGTCTCAAATTAGGCCATTAGCTGTCACAGCTTAAAATAGACGACATTTGTCTGGTGGTTAAGGGTCATTTCCCCGTTTGACCGTAAGGCCAGACTGGCTAAACTTATCGTCTTGAGTTAGAAAAGCAAAACAAGTCTCAAGGACACATTTCCCATATCCAAAAGTGATTTAATCTTTTATTCTTGCTTTTCAAAATGTTTTTACTTGTTTAAAGAAAGTCTTACAAGTAACTTCAAGTGAAATGACAGTGACATTATCGCATCTCGTGCATATATATATATATATATATACACACTTATATATTCTCCCAAGTTTTCTTGAAATTATGATCTAAGGGCTAAATAATAGATAAAAAAGACTTGTTCAGATCTTCAAAGTGTTTGAAAAGGAAAAGATAGAATAAGATTATTAAGAGAAGAGATACTTATCACCGACGGGAGTGGCGGCGATAACAGAAAGCCTACAGTGGTCTTTTTTAAGTGTCTCACATGAGTATATCGTCAACAAATACTAAAACTCATCTAACATTACGTCAGAATGAAGCTCCACAGTTTAATCGTATTATCACATCAATTATTAACTGTACTAATGATATTAAATAATTTATTTATTTATTTTTATAGTCCATTTCATTTGAATAAGACTAAACAAAATTGCTTGTTTGTTGAGTCTGGAAATGATTAGTCAAAAATACACTCAACGTTTCAGCATGTCAGATGCCTGTAAAATATGGTGTGTAATTATATTACCATACAGACGTTGCCACTGTGATACTGTAACATGGGAATGCACCAGAGGCCATTATTTAACTTCTCCCACTGTTGCTTTTTCAGGAAAAAAGAGGAGGAAAATAGCTTCCCGTGGGTCTGTGTGGGCTCTGTGACTGACAGGGAGACCCCTGGGAAGCGCTGTTTGGTGGGATTGCTCGCTGGCATTCCCAGCTGCGTTCCCGTCTGAATTCCCATGAGATGTACCCACAACACACAAAGACACGATGCATAAGTAGGCAACCAAAGTTGGGTTAAAAATGAAGAAAAGAAATGAAGAATCACGTTGTCACGTAAAGATATTTCTAACAGTCCAACATGTTTCTAAAGCCTCTACCAGTGTTTCCCATCAGAGGTTACGTCTCCCCTTTACTGTGTAGATAAATGCATATTGTAATTTGACCGTCATATTTCACAATGATATTTAAGATGAAATGTGCACACCTCGACAGGTTTAAAGTGAGAAAACAGACACTTTCCCACAGTTTAAATGAATGTCGCCCCAGTTCAAACAGGAAAAGCCTCTGTACTTATTGTACATGTTTTCTGTAGCGGCTGGTCAAAGCTCCATTCTGCAGACTTCCTCTATCAAAATGACGAAAGGCTAATTGCTCCTCCATCTTCTAATTACTCAGCACTTGGCGGCGCCTACATGTATGCCACACTGCTACTTCCTGCCAAAACAGGATACAGAGTCAATTACTTAATTCTCATCAGGATTTATGGCGAAAAAAAGTGTGAATGCTAGAAATGACTCCAATGCAGTTTCTGAGAAATTTTAAACTAATTCACATTTTAGCATTTTTTTGGATTATCAGCAAGCTTTCATGTTTTCCAAAAAGTGAATATCTGTCAGGAGAGGTTGGAAAAATACATCCAGATATCTCAGACTGTGCAACATATGTAGAAGAAAATGGTCACACAAACTGCCAAACTGAGTACACGGTTTGTAGTTAAAGAGCTAAAACCTGCAAAAGCACCTTTGGGCTTTTAAATTCTTGCTGGAAAGTCACATGGAAACATTCCTGTTTGAAACTTTTACATCATTATGTACTCGCTGAGTGACTTTTATAACCATCGGGCCATTAAAATGTCATAATAGAATTTCTAAGTGAACGTTTCTCATTTCTGAAATGCTTTCTTTCTGCAGCCTCGAGGTTTCAATCTAAAAATGAACAACAGAGTAATTACATCTACTTGGTTTTGGGGCATTATTTTCTTTGATGAATGACATAAATCTTATTTCATCATTTTGTTTTAGTTCCCCCTCTCGTATTGATTAAGAAACCAGCTTTATGATCGGCACGTATAGCCTCTCACACACAACTTTCTGTGTCATTAAGTCTGATTTTTGTTGACGTTTGTCTCGGTTTTTGGCATTTCCCTGGTTTGGAAGTTCACTGTGGCTTTCCTCCAGAGGCCTGCTCTGGATAGCGAGACCCTTCAACGCTCTCTGGAGGGATCTTTTGTCTTTCAGTTTCCTCTGCCCTGACTTCGACAACACACCTACCAAATGTGTTCTCCAGATGCACGCTGCCGAGCTCTTCCTGGTGGCGTCAAAGAGATGCTGAAGACAAACGGCAGGGCGTCTATAAATACCTGAAGTCAGGAGGGGAAGGAAGCCTTTCCTGGGCTTACATCATGGGTTTCAATAACAAGTCAACTTACTCGTAAATCTGCTCCTATTCACCGTGTTCGAGCCACATTCACAATCTAACTTGAACTCTACTTTTTATTTTATTTTCAGTTGCTTTTAGAGTTCAAGTTTTAGATCAAATTTCAGTATTTCTTTCAATCTTTACTTAAAATAAAATACGGTTTTACAGATATGGAGATTTTTCCATTTCACTGCACAGATCCAGCATGATGATGAAATGAGTCATTACACTGCAAAATATGATTACAGATCATAAAGCCAGATAATAAGCTCGCTGTCTGCCGCCATCTACACTGCCACCGGGTGACATCACCCTGACAACATTATGAATAGTAACCTGAAAATAGCATCAATAAAATATAAATGTCTTTAAATGAATAATAGAGGTGTTTGCAGTGGAAGAAGCAGGCATGCAGGAATTAACTAAGTCATAATTTTCTTCTCAAATAAGATGAATGGAAAGCCGTAAGGCAGAGCTGGCCACGCGCCGCACTTAATCAAATAAAATGGAAAGTTCTCTTCACAAAATCCACCAGTCATAACTCAAAGCGGCTCAGCGGCACATACATCACTGTGGCAGGGCGACGGTCCACTTCAGAACAACACTTTACTTGAACAACAGAAGGAGTATGTCCACACGCAGCCTCGGGACGGAGGAGCGAGCATGTGACCAAGAGGTCGCTGGTGTGAGTCTCATGACTGAAACTGAGCGAGGAGCGACGCCACCTCCTGCTGTATCTACAGTCAGTATACGTACGAGGTCAACAGCTGGAGTCCTGTTCAGAGAAGACACACACGTTTGTTTTGTTTGCTTTTACTGTTATTTATGCGGTTATTGTAATCAAAAGTAGATAGAGGAACACGTTTTGGTAGGTTTTGGTTTTCATTTCAGGCTTTGAGACAATAAAATCAAAGGGAATTTGACAGCTTAGGTAGCTTGAGATGATGTGAATTTAAATTTATCTTATCAGTCATGAAGGTTTGGTTTTATGGTCGGTAAGAAATACATTCATGACGCAGGTAAATTAAGACTTATGGTATAGTTTATTATTTAAAACCCTACACAGCACATTTTCTTGCTGTAAACTGCATTAATTCACTGTGCAGCTACCTGGAGGAATATTTTAACTTAAATAAAAAATGGTACATTACTAGGAGTAGAGTAGACAGGTCAATTATTCATCTGACAGCACAGATGAGTTCATAACGCAAATAAATAAGATTAGGTGCTACTTTGCTATCCAGTCCACTAGTATGATATATATACAGTATGTACAGGTAACTGCATGAGCTCCAAATTGGCCGCAATCACCTGAATTTACAGGATTTTTACAACAAAAACGTATGAAGAAATAAGACTATTAATCTATTCATTAAAGCGTTTCCTCTAAAATAAATATTGACAGATTCCAATCAAACTTCGTCTCCGTCGTCGTGCGTTAGATTTGCTAGTTAGATCAACATGATGTCACTTGTACAAGGCACATTTGATCATTTAAATCACATTGGAGAATTAATTCAGTATATTTTAGGTGTACTGAATAACCTTTAGGTAAATTCAAGTTCTCTGCATATCATATTAACCCAATAACCCCTATTAAAACAGTGTCATTATATCATTATATCCCACAGGGCTCAGCTGTGGCCCAGTAGCTAAAAGAAGTCCCCAGACAGACAATAGAGAGGCACTATTACTAACGTAGCACCGGGGCTGGTTTCCTGTCTACTTCCTGTTTCAACCACCACAGGAAGAAAGTGAGGGTCTGTTCTTACTGCGAGAGGCATTGTGAGTCTTCCTCTATGAGTTCCTGTCATTCACAATGGGACACCAGCCACACCTTAATACCCAGTTCATCTGAGGGATTATTGAAAATGTCTGCAAAGAAAATCTGGATTTTTTTTTTTGTACAGGTTTAGAGAGCAAAGTTGGGACTGAATAATGACTCATAAAAGCAGTTTGTTGGATACAGTTTCATCCTGTCATGTGTGATGTTTTCTGATTCAGTTCCACGATGGACTGCAGGCGTCTTCAGGTGTGTTCAGAAAGACAGGAAAAAACAGCTGCATGTAAGCATTAGTCAGACTTTGTTCACGGGTGCCAAATATGTTCAATTTATCTTTAGATTGTTTAACTGTCAACAGTCTCCCCTACAAAGCTGGGATACTGTTCAGATGAGAAAGCTCAACTGTGCTGGAGAGGCAGGTTTTTAATAAATAATGCACGTTGTGTGTTTGTTTGTTTTTTTCATCCTGTGCAGAGAAGTGGTACAAATGAGTGAACCAGATGGGAGCAAGATCTCAACACCGAGCGAAGAAGCATTCGTTCGTTTTGAGATCAGACTTGAAAATGAGACGTCATTTCTGTAACTGTAACATAAGCAAACATTACTGACCTGTATCCACTCTCTGGCAGAGTCATCGGAGGGCGTCCAGCCGTTCTCGTGGTAGTTGAGGCGCGAGCGTTCATGGGACCAGTTGGAGTTGTACTGGGTGGAGGCGCTGATCTGATCCGAGGTAATTTCCCCAGACTCCATGCCCAGTGGCTCCATACAAAGAAAACCTGTCAGATGTAGAAAAGACACATTAACAACATTAACACATGACCAACTTCATCCAATCACTGTGAAGCAATCAAGTAAAGATATGGACAGCGGATGTGTCTTTTTTTTTACACATCTCAGAGAAATTAAGTTGAAGTCCAAAATATCGACAAGTAATGGAAGTCATCATCAGGTGACTGATGTGGATCATCAACTCTGTAACTCCCCCTGCACATGAAGTGACATTGAAGTGACGCCCAGACGTTGTAAAGTGTGTGTCTCTGCTCCCTGCTGGGCAGTCAGTCAAGGGTGTCACTTACAACACTGTTAGAGGTTGTTTGTTTGTCAGAGTGTGTTCGTCAACAAACAACTAAACACAAACACAAGCACAGGAATTCATACACTCATCTGTATGTGTATAAATATAGAAATACACAATGACACTTGTTGCTCCTGCTGACTCAGTTTTTGGGGTTTTTTTTATATTTAAGTGAAGGATACATGCACTGCTCTGTGGTTTGAGATCATTTTATAATACTTTTGGTCTTACGAAAGCATTTGAAAACAGTATTTCGACAGTAACTACACTCAGATGGGGCAGTGTTCACTCTGTAACAGCAGGGGAGTCTGGGGAAGGAAGAGGGAGGGAGGGAGGACAAAGAGGAAACGTGTGTGTGTGTGTGTGTCTGCTGTCTGGAGACACAGGGTCTGCCAGATTGACACAAACACAATACATCATTCCAAGTTTCACAAAAAAATTTGGGAGAAAGTTTGCTTGCGACATCACCAAAAGGCCACAGAAAGCTGTGCTCATCAATATTTGTTAACTTGACATTTTTCAGGCCCAAATTTTCTATTTCAGACTTGAAAATGTTCTGAAACTGCAGTTAGACATTGAATATCAGCCATCGGTTTACCCCTAAAAAGAAAATCTAAAATTCTCTTTCGCTGTTTTTCTTCTGCCCCCATCGTCTTTTTTCTCATTTTTCTCTTTTCTCATTTCTATTCATGAGCCAACCTCTCCCGTCTCCCTCACAGCAGGCTTGAGGGACAGACTTCAACTCCATCCCTCCACCTATCCATCCAAAAATGAAAGACAGGACATAAACTGACGCCCTGCCGATGGTTTTAGATGATCAAAGGCCCGGCTGGAGGCCATTTCTCGAGTTGATGGAGCGAGAGAAAACCGTAAATTCACCACAGGAGGGTTTTGATATCAGAGAGATAACAGAGTGAATCCTGTGTGGCTGGTAGCAAAGACTGAAAGGAGTCAAGAGGCTAAAGAATAAAAAAAATCAGTCTAAACAGAAGAAAGAAAGACGTTTATAACATCAGATTATATGTAAAAATTAGAAAAATTTGATTTAGATACAGATACAGACCCAAAACAACAAATACATTCACAGTCAATAAATTTTAATTTAAAACAGTAACACGCAGTCAATATAACGTTAATTTCTCCCAAAGCGCTCGTGGAAATCACTGCGGGAGCTTGTGTGAACTCACCTCTGTAACACACTCACATTCCTGAACGGGGTGACTGAGGTCGAGGTTACGAGAGTGCAAGAACCATACGGGCCGAAATAACTTCAAATCTCTACAGACAAGCAAGTTCAGACCGATGCAGACAAATGGTTTGTTTTAAAAACAGCACGTGGACGCGAGCGGGATCTATAAGGTATGAGCTCGAGAAGAAACTCTTCATAACATCCTGTCAAAGCGGACGGATGTGTTGTTCAACAAGGACAAGATAAGAGATGAAATAAACTTGTCGGGGGTAACGCATACTCCAGACGCTGTAGCAACTAGACACGATCAGCAAATTCATGCAAAACAACTATAAGAATCTATTTATTGAGCTAAAAATGCAAAACATTCTCTAGTTTCAGCCTCTTAAATGTGAGGAAATGCTTATTTTCTTTGCTTTTACGTGATTTTAAATATAATATCTTTGGTTTTTGGAGGGTTGAGAGACAAAGAAATAACCAGGAAATGTACCAAATGTTATCTCTAACCACCAAATCACATCCCCACCCTCAACTGTTCATCACTAATCCAGCTGCTCACCCTCATCTGTGTGTCCCAGGGGCAGGTTCCTCTCACGGATGGTGTAGTTGGCGGAGAATCCCTCTTTGGCGATGGCGTTGTCAGTGATGATGGTCATGGACAAGATGCCGGTGTATGAGATCACACGGCCCGGGGAGGTCTGGCCACAGTACCGGCCGATGTGGGGACCCACTGGAAAAGAAACGGGGAGAAAGGTGATTCAAGAGGGAAGGAGGATGGAAACGAGGAAGGAGGAGAGGGAAAGAGAGAAGGTGTGAAGGACAGACGAAGCCAGAAGGAGTGAGAGTAAAAGAAGGTGAAGCGGTGGAGAGAAATGGTTGTGATAAAAGAGAGAAAATGAGTGAGAGCAGCTTCATCGCTCATCAACCGCAGACAGCTTTTATTATTCACTTTGTCCTTTGCTGCCCTCAGTATCTTTGTTTCGTGACTTGAAGCAAAACACAAACATTTGAGACTTGTTTTTTTTATTTTAAGTCGGTTATATCTTCACAGAAGTTCAAAAATGTCCAATTTAGATTAAAATTAAAAAGAAAAACTTGTCAGTTTGTGTAAAGCCATCAGAGAAACATAGCGAGCAGCGGATCTCCTGTCAACTCTAATCTCACCTCTAATGAGTGACGGGACACCTTTCAGACAGGAATAAAGGCGAGACGGCAGGTAGCAGAAACACTCTCCACGACATATTGACACTTATTATCTATATGCTATATATAAACTGTATATATAAGATCATATCAGGTCGGGAAAAGGAACAACCGTTAAAGATGCAACTCTAGACTACAACAAAGCTATAATATTACAGCTGGAAGATGATTAGTTCTCAGATTATCAACAAAAAAAACAATGAATGTAACTTAAATTTCCAGTTTTCCATCATTTTTTGTTGATATTAAGAGTTTGTGCTCCTAAATACACTTGTTATGTATGAAAATCTATAATTATGCAAAACAAAAAACATGCATGGTTTTCTACCTCTCCCTTTACTTCCTGTCATCCCTCTGCTTTAAAATAAATAAATAAATAAATAAAATGCCTGAAATAAAGATTTTGGTTCATGTCGTGCAAATCTGGCAGACAGATTCATCCCGTCTTTGTTGTTTTTTACCGTATAGTGGACGGATTATTTTTGATCCAGATGGAAATACTTTTAAAAAGTTGTTTATGTGTTTGATAAAAACAGATGTTCATCGCTCTGAGACTTGAATATAAAGATAAGATGAGAGGCCCAAACTGAGGCTAACCATGATTCTTATATATACGCAGCACACGGCGACAGACTGTCTCGTGTCTAAACGTCTCGAGTGCCTGCAGTTTGCTGGACGTTTCATCCTGTTCTTATCTGTGAGAAACAATGCCAGACTTTTGGTGCCTCCTGTTTGGTGAAGATAATGTATCTGCAGCCTCTCAAGGACTCAATGAACGAACGTTCAGTCCAGAATAAAATCATACAAGAATGAAAAAAATGACACTTTTCTAACAAATTTCCTTCACCTTTTATAGGCAAAATAACTAAAAGCATTCAGAGCTGCACAACCAAGATTAAAAAAATAGCTTGAAGCTTCATTATTGACCTTGAAAAAAAGCATTTTGACAAGATCAACTTTCCTGTTTTTCCTTCATCATAAGCATTGAAGGCCATGAGATGTGGGTGAAAGCTGCAGAAAAAACTAATACGTTGACTTTTCTTTTCAAGATGTTCAGAATTTTCTGATATGTATAAAACCATTTTTGGTTAAAAAAAAAAATCTATAATAAATTATTCTTCTTAACAATAAATATAATTGTTAAAAAAAAAGAAAAAGGTATTTATAGATTTTATAAGTCGGATTCAATATCAACACAAGTATCATCCTCAGGAAATGAACTTCATTCTCCTTTTGAAGAACAGATTTGTTGCTCTCAAAGAAAACAGCAGTGCATGATGGGAATGTTTTTGTGTTGGTGTTAACACTGCGGATGCGTTTTGAAGAGATGAAAAACTACATCCTGGTCTTCACCCTGCTGCAGAGATGCTTTGTTATCTACACTGACACACATGTTCACTTAGCAAACACAGGAGCACAGAGCTTTAGCATAACACACCAGTACATGAACACACACACACACACACACACACACACACACACTGATCTTTTGACAGGAGGAGCCCTGGCTTGTTATGTATGCTGGCACTGCTTTAAAGTGTGTGTCACTGTCTGTATACCTGTGCCAGTCTTTGTGTCCCTCATATTCCCAAACCAGTCTCCTCCCTGGCAATAATCAGGCAAAGCTTTGGGCACAGCATCGAGTATTGTGGGCATCCTGGCAACCTCGGCAGGCCTGTCTAAGGTATGCAGCTCCCGCTATTATCTGCACGCTGTACGGCTAATTAGGCAACAATGGAAGCTGAGAAACGGCGTCCAGACGAGGGGAGGGGTGGAGCAGGTTGCGTCTATCGTCATTCATGTGTTCAGAGACAATTTTCCAAATGTGGAAACAATGATCTGTGAACCAAACACTTGCTTAAAGGCGTCTCTCTGTTATTTACGTAGCCTTTTTTATTGTCGTGACAGAAATTATTCCTTTTTCCCCATTTAGATTTGGCTCTGGTGTTAAAGGCCAAGCACAGCTGAGGTGGACAGCATGGACACGTTATTCATCCAGCCAATCAGGACAAAGAATTTCCGTGCCCTCTTGTGCCAAATTCCTGAAACAGCCGGTGAATCCTTTTGTAGACGACGGATGCTCACTACAGGATGCCCGTTACTTCAGTGATATGATATTTTCAAAGTGATGCATGCATCCTGTTTAAGGATTTATCTTTTCATTGTAGACGTAAACACAAGATTTTTAAAAGGTCTCTGGCTTTCCCTACTTCGTCCTACATCTTCCTCTCGTCTGTCACACTATTTTTCCACCTCCATTGCTCAATCCGAGCTCGTCACACCTGCAGGGAAGCCATCCATCCTCTGGTGCCCTCCCTCCTCTTCTCCTTCACCTCCACATGTCTCTGTCTTTATCTCTGTCTGTTTTCTGTCAACATCTGCAGGGGGAAGCCGAGCTCTTCTCATCCTTCTCTCCTCTCCGCTACCTCACAGCATCACATATTTATCCCTCTGCACCTCCACCATCTTCCTCCTCATCTTCTCCTACATCTACCTCTGCATCCCATTTTTTTTCACCTGTGGAGCAGCATTTTGGTTTTTAGCCACAATCTCAACTCAACTATTTTATGGATTTCCATCAAATTCGGTTCAGATATTCAAACATTTCAGTTTGTGCCCAAATATCTGCAAAGGTTATCGTGGTAAACATATCTAGTTAGCATCAATAAGTAGCTTTGCCATAGTGAGCATGCTAACAAGCTAAGGTTAGCATTTAGCTCACAATTCCCTAAATACAGCCTCACAGTGCCGCTAGCAGGGCAATTCTTTGCACCTTTACCTTTTTTCCATCTGACACGTTCTTTCAGATGATCTTTCTCTGATCTTTCTTTAGGCTTTGAATAGAAACATTTGTTTTTCCATCCCACCCTTCACCCACCACTGGTTTCTCTCTCCTCCTCCTCACCTGCAGGGAAGCCGTCCCAGATCTCCAGCCAGTCATATCGACAGAGGGCTCCCGGTGGCGGCGAGGTGTCGGGCTCCATGTCGAAGCTGTCAAACTCCACTACGATCTCCGACATCTGGGGGGCGAATATCATAAAGGTGCAGTCCAGGTTGTTGGGGTACTTTTCGGGGAAGCCTGGCGTCTTGATGACACCCCTGGGTGCCGTGAAGTTCCTGGAACATTCTGGACCTGCGAGGAGAAGATACGAAGACGTTTTTAAAGTGTCAAAGCGTGTTTGGACAAAGCAACTAATTGTCGCTTGGATAGAGGAGTGAAGTCTGAGGTCAGAGGGCAGAAAGGGGTCATAACATGATCACACATAGCTGTCACTTTGATTATGACTTGTAATCGTTTTTGCATTTGTTTTT
The DNA here is from genome assembly GCA_036937835.1 of Pampus argenteus. Taxonomy (NCBI): domain Eukaryota; kingdom Metazoa; phylum Chordata; class Actinopteri; order Scombriformes; family Stromateidae; genus Pampus; species Pampus argenteus. The sequence continues at coordinate 20,188,917 of CM072875.1, forward strand.
CTTATTACAAAATGAGTTGTTTGTAAAAGGTTTTTGACCTTGTTTGTCTTTTCTGCTGCAAAAATAAGGATACGAATGCACAGATAAACTGAAATGCCTTCAGTTTCTGACCTTTATGTGTGTCTGAAACATTTTTACAGCTTTTCCCAGGTTTTAAAGAAATACATGATACTGCATCTTAAGTCCAGATAAAAATCCAGTTAATGCTGCTACATTACCAAAATAGTTAGAAACAAGTTAAACAGTCTCGGAGTAGTTTGTGAAGCTCGTTAAGATGCTCTAAAAACACAAACTCTGTTTTATTGACACGTCTTCACCGTCCAATCAGCTGAACTCTGCTGTGATTGGTTCCCTCCGCTGTCGGAGCCGTCTGTGTCTATGTTGTGACTGAGGTGTTGGAGTGGTATTTATTGACTGTAACAGTGTTGGACACACACACACACACACACACACACACACACACACACACACACACACACACACACCCAAAAGGACCCTTTGTATGCTGTGTACTGTCAAATATCCGCTTTATTACTTTATCCATCTCTTTCAATCTCATCTGAAGGTCTCTGTCTTTCTGATGATATGATAATGTAATATTTTTATTCCTTCCATTATGTGTTTTTCAGTCTCTACAAGCTTTATCTTTTGTTTCTAGACTATCAGGAAGATAAACATTAGATATACATTGATGATATTAACTATATATTTTGTTTTTGCACATATATTTGCTAAATATAAGAGGATTTTGCAAAAGAGACTCTGTAAATGTTCCTGTACATTTGCACTTGTCTTCTACGTCACACAAAGCAGAATTGCATCTAATATATTTGCAATAAATCCTCCTGTTAGACATCACATACTCCTCTAGGGCTGAAAGGGTTTGGGTTAGTCTTTTCAACTCACAGAAGAAAAGAAAATAATTACATTTTCACTCAGCAAAAACAACATGTGACACAAAAGTCTCCGGGTGAAAGTGCAGACGGCGTCGCTGGCTGACACAGCAGACGCTTCGTCATTGTTGTCTTTGTACACAAGCTGTTTTGTCCACAGTCACATTCACGCCGCTCATGAAAAATGTCTGCGTCGGCTCGCATCAGTCAGCTCTGCCGGCAGTTCACACCTCGGATGTCGTACAATGACATGAGCGAGGAAGAAGACGACACGAGGCACGGACGAGGGTCAAGCATCCCTCGGAGGCATGAACGGTGTGTGTGTGTGTGTGTGTGTGTAGGGGTGAGGAAGGTTCTCATGTTGCCAGGCCAGATGTGACCTGCATGTTATCTGAGCATGCCTGTAAACACGAATTGCCACACACACACACACACACACACACACCAGTGGACCCCTTGCTGTTGACACAGGTGGTGTCATTAAAAGGGCGACATGATGAATGATGTGGTAGGATGAGCAGTGAGGGATGGGCTGGCACACCTTCAAGTGTCTGTATGTGTGTGTCTGTGTTTGTCTGTGTGTGTGTGTGTGAGTGAGTGTGTGTGTGTGTGTGAGTGAGAGAGAGAAATGTGCAGATGGGCTGAGTAAATCTCTTGCATGAGAAATCTATGTCATCTATTAAAGGTAAGAAATTAATCAGCTCGGGGCAAAAATATCCTTAAAAGTTCATACAATTTCTAGCAAATAAAAACAAATATATCACTTTTTTGTTATTGTTGTTGTTGTTGTTGTCGTCATGCGTTGATGTACTGAGCCTCAGGAGCCACCGTAGCTTGTATCTTGATGATTTATTTTAGAGCATTGTGGATGAGTGAGCAGCTTTTGATCAGACAAGCAAGTCAACATCTACCAAGAGGAATAAAACGCTGACTCCTCACAAACCGCTGCATCAACAAAAGATAAAACAAACAATCTCATAAGCTCGAACACACCTACACCTACAGACGCCTACACCTGCTTCATGTCAGTGCAGTGCTTCTATGGGAAATAACACAAAAATGTACTGTACTATAGATATAAACGAAATGCATCCTTCTTCCATTGCCTGTACTTTATTTCCCATACTAGTACTTTACTATAGTATTTCCATTTCATGCCACTTTACACTTCTTCTCCTCTAATTCTGAGAAATAAAGTGGAATACTATCTAAACAGTACACCAAAAACAATGAAATGTTACTTATAATGCATCAGCAATATTAATATAATCCACTGTTTAATGTTTTCACAGTTTAAATGTCTTAAAAAAATGACTAAATTACTTCATAGAAGATCAAATCACATATAAAAAAACAGTTTTCTCTGTGTGTAAGTGTGTGTTTGTTAAAAGGTTGCGTATATCATCTCTTGTTATTGTGTTATTTCATCATCAAACAACACAGTACATGGCTTCTATCTCTCATTGGCTCATCCTGCATCCATCCATCATCTTTATTTAATTTTTTTTTTTTTAAACCACCTTACACCACAGAGTCATGTGTCTCTGGTTTGGAAACCTGCAATAAAACGAGAGAGCAAATATAGGTTCAGGACACTGAACAGGGCTCACTTGCTATCATTTATAAATGATATGTATGCTGTGGCCAGAAGAGGGTGGAGTTATGGTTATGGTCACGGTTATGGTTATGAGAAGCGGCCCAACAACACTCATTGGTCCAGAGATCTCTCCAGTATTACCAAGTGCTTATTTTTAAATCTTTAAAGCTAAACAAATCCCATCATCTGGATGAAGGCGACTTATTTTCGTGGTGGCGTTTTGGTTTTTGTCATCAAAATGACAGAAATGAAAAAAAAAAGATGGACGGGAGGGAGCAGAGGTGAAAAAATGAGAGATAAAGAGACAGAAATCACGCAGATTTGACACAATCTGTTTGTCAGTCGCTTCCAGTATGATTCATATAGAGAAATAGTATGAACATGTTCTGATCCGTTACAAGTGTTTTATTGTATTAGTTTGTGTGGCTTCCATGTTCAAACCTGCAGGGCGGTTTGTGCTCTACCTCACAAGACGTGACTGTAGGCAGCGGAAAAAAAAAAGCAAAAAAAATGATCAAATACATCCGTACATGTTCGAGACGGAATCTGATCGGAAATACGTTGAGTTTTCTCTCTCAAGCTCTGAGGAAGAATAAAATCAGTGCTGGAAGACTGTCTCTTCGTTTGCAGTTGTTCGTTACCAACTGTTTGATTGTTTTGTCATGAGTGCAAACTTATGATATAAATATGATATCGAAAACTACGTAATTGTTGTCAAATTTAAAACATTATTAGAGACAAAGAGAGCGTGAAGCCTGTTTGTAACCAGAGCAGCGGCTCCATTTAGCTGCTCTGACTGTAATGGATTTTAAATGTGGTGAGAAGGAAGGCAGCAACATGGCAGGGGGATTACCTGAGTGAGTACAAGTGCTGTTTTTAACTTGAGGGTAGAGGACCCATATTGAGGCCAACACATACCGCTGCAACCCCCTCCCCACCCACCCACACACACACACACACATCCACCCACACACACATGCTGTCCTAGTTTCGGAGCCCCTCTTCTATGCCAGAGCATCCATCTCATCTGCAGGTCACCCCTGTTGCCTCCAAGGACAAACAGCCCATTAGCTAAATGAGCCTGGGGTCCCATGCACCTGTCTGCTGCATGCACACACACACACACACACACACACACACACACACACACACATACACATAAACAAACAATACACATGATACAAACACTTATATATATGCATACAAAGAATTGCATCTATGAACATGGTAGAAACATATTGACAGAAGACACAGAAAAGACACAGAGAGACTTATAATATGCATGAATACAAACATGATTGAGCACACACACACACACACACACACTAGTGGAAAATTCCCAGCTCGTCCTACAGCTGAACAGTAGAGCAGAGAGGAGACAACGGCCGGGTGTGCTCAACAACAACAGGAAAACAGTTTCTCTGTTGTTTGAAAAACACAAGCAGGGACAACGTGCAAACGCTCGCTGCTTTTATTAACTCACAAACTGCTTAAAAAATAAAATAAAGGTCTGGTCGACTGAATTTTTTTCAAATTAAATTTCTCAGCTTTTACAACGACGTCCATCTAGAAACTGTTTTGAAGCTTTTGATGCGGTTCGCCCAGTAAAAGATGATCTTTACTGCTGATCATTATATTAGAGATCAAAGCTTAATTATATCAATCATCTATTTTCTAAAAATCCCATCTGGAAAATGTTGAGGACGAATGTTCCTTCTAAGCTGATATGAAGATTTATTACACTGACAATAAGATTGCTGTCATTCATCATTCACAGCACCTTGATATTAAAGTTGATACAAGCAGATTTTAATGTTTTGAGAAGTAGAGACTCTGAGTATAGATATTACTGCCTTACACCTCATTTGAGCACAAAAGAGTGCTTTCTTATCAATTTTTCATCGTATTTTTCAACATAAGTGCACCTGGGGATTGTTATTTCTGGATTGCTCCCAGAAAAAAAAAAAAAGAAGAAAGAAGAAGAATCTTAGGTAATCTAAATTAATCTCTTCCCCCTCATTGGTGGAATCTGAAGTGGTCACGGGAGACTCGCCGTTTGGCGGCTGCTCAAGTGGACCCAAGGGGGAAGAGGGAATGTAGGACACGGGAGCAAAGTTCCTTCCTTGACAGCCAGTGTTTATGTAGGTCTATCCTGTAAGCGTCCTGCCCCAGATGTTCCTCCAATGGAATTCTGGGTCTTTGAGTTTATTTGGATTTCAGGTTAGAGGTTAGTTTAGACAACCTTTGGTCTTTGGACACGACTGCAGATACATTTCAACTATTTTTCTCTGAAATGGTTATTTTAGGGTTTTTTTGTTGTGTGCAAAAGGTTAAGAAGTATAAAGGACAAATATTATTTTTTTTAACTATTAAGGTCATCATTTCTATCAGAGTAACTGTTGAGATCTGGAGACATGACGACATCACTGATATAAAGTTCAGCAGGCTGAGAAACAAGCAGACGGTCAGACAGGTTGTAAAAGAGCCAACAGTTCAGACAGATTATCTAAACCACTTTATTTGGAGATAAAACTGAAAGCGAGCGCGCCTGTAATGTCAGTAATAATCCCTCAATGCACAGCTACAGCAAGTACGGCAGGTTAAAGTTTATCTAGAAAGTCAATCTATAAACTGGAACGAACGTTTAAAAATGTTGTTTTTAGTTTAGCTGTGTTTTCTGATGTACGAGATTGATCCTAAAGCTTCAGAGAAAACCAGAGAGTCCTGTGGAGACTTGACTATACTGTTGTCAAGGTAATCACATTCAGTGGATTCAGCTCTGCTTCTGTTTCACTTTAGGCTTTTAGCAGGATGCTGCTGTTCAAAACAACGATCTACAAGTTCAAAAAGTCATTCGAAACCTAATAAAACAACAACCACAAACCTGTTTTGAAGACCTCATAGCGAACAGAGAATCCCGCCCCGTGGGTCTCATAGTCAGAGACGAACTTGATGAGCAGCTGGCTGCTGCTGGAGATGATCGGGGACGGTGCGATCTTCCCGCAAAACTTTCCCAACATGGGCGAGAACTCATCTCCGCCGTTGTAAACTTCCACATAGTCGTATCTGTGAAGACAGGAGGAGATGCAGGTTTAGTCTTTTTGCTTGAATACACACAGCTGCTGAATGTACGCATGAGTAACTGTCGTCTCTGATCTGAATTTATCCCTGCAGAAGCAATTGAAAGTTGATTCATTTAAATTTATTTAGGTATTTAAGTATTGGAGTACTTCGAGTTACTGCTGGTGTGTCTTGGCATCATGTACTTCACTGCTGCACATTTCGCAGCCAGTGAAGCTTATAGAAGACAACAACAACAACTCAGGAAGCCATATTTGTTTTTCCTAAACATGACTAAGTGCTTTTCCTATTGTGACTTGAGCTGCTAAATCATGACAGCTGTCTTAAGTAAATGGCGAGAGATTTCTCACTGTGAAGAACTGTATAGTGAATTATTCAACATCAACATCTGCTTGTGTGTATTTATATGCACACTGACGTCACAGATAGCTTGTGACACACCATGATGTCAGGTATATTTTAATCCCAAACAAACCAGATCACAGTGTTGAGCAGAAACCCGATTGTTTTCTCCTACAAATACAGATTCAGAGTGTGAACACATATCTTGTTCTAAATGTAGGAAACTGGTGTGTGAAGGGAGTCAGAGAGTCTGTGAGACTGGACGGAGAAAGAGACAGACAGGAAGAGAGTGAGGCTGTGATGCCAGAAATATGAACACACAGCGGCATGTGTGGATCCCACTGAGCGCGCTCTGATGTCTGCGTGGACCTCCCACCACCGTCATAGCGCCTCGTCCTTTACAAGCCGACACTGCTCTTGTCCACCCACTGTCCACTTCACAGCATCTCCAGTATATGTGTGTGTGTGTAGTCAGTAGTGTGTGTTTTGTATATGGGAGTACAGGCTGTTAGCGTGTGACGCCTATGAAAAATTCATGCGAAAAACATGCAATGCAGCTACATGACATGCTGCGTTCAGAGTCCTGCGATCAGCAAGTTTCTGTAACGTTATTAATGTTCCTCATATTTCTGGTTTTAGGTGTTTTGCTGACATTATGCCACAATTTTCACATTTTTCAAGTACTACACAAATAGAATTTTATAGGGAACTTACTATATGATGTAACACGCCTCTTCCTCTTGCAGGAAACTGTAGGAACAACTTTGTGAGTATCTAAAGCTGAGACACAACTGTGTTGTCCTTGAACAAGACAGAAAATCTATTCCAGCTTTCTGGTGCCGACTTCTGACCCCTCGGACCAGAAAACAGAGAGTTTCTCTTAGGAAGCTGGGTAGAGTTTCAAAATACTCTGCAGTAGTAGCTCCCAGGTAAGAATGTGTGGAATCACAGGAATCTACGTCTAATGAGGCGTTTCCCAAGAGAAATACAACATCTGACCAATGCTAGTGACCACTCCTAATGTATGTTGAACCATACAAGATGAAGCTTTTCCACACGGTGTGAATCTTCTTGGGCAGGTTTGGACTGAAGCTCAGACTCATTGAATTACACTGTTGGCTGCAGATTGTCCTCACGGCTAACAGAGTTAGCAGACAGACAGAAAGCTTGTTCGCTGGTGATTTTCAGAGACAAAAGTCTCTTCATGAGTCAGACGTGAGAAATGTGTTCATCTATACTAAATCTCCTACAAAAGGTAGAGGTTTTGGTCTCTATGTACAGATCAGCTAGACACACAGAACTATGTCCTTATAGTATTTTATACATCTAATTTGAAGGATTTTCATGCTTCTTGAAGTTGAAGTGTAACTTATTATGGTTAGGAAACAGGATTTTTATGTAAATATGAAATATTGCAACCTCAGCAACAACGGCTACCAACAAACGTTTGCGTTCAGAGCAGCCTGAAGCCCTAAAAACAACAAAAAGCACGATACGTACACTTTAAAAGATTAACGCTTTAAAAACTGATTTGTTTTTTACTAGGCAGAAGCAACAAGATGTTTCCATTTTCTATACTGCACATGATTCATAACATTTCAACTCAACAGCAGCAGCAGAGAGAAACATTTGAAGCTCAATGTCTGAAACATCCTGCAAGTTATTTAATTACTCAAATGATTATTATACATAGTAATTATTAAAACATTTGTTAGCTTTCCATGGTGTCAAACATACAGTCATTTTTCAGGATAGTCTCTTTACACATTATGTATCCGCAGTGCTCGCAGCTCAGGGCATAAACAATGTTTTAATGTTTAAGTCGAGCTGTTTGAGCCGGAGGTGTACAAAATCTTCTCTCTTTCTCTCTGGTTTTATTTCTCCGCGTGTCTCTCTGTCTCATTCTCCGTGTGTTTGCTGAAGGTTTTCTACGTGCCCTGAGAGAATGGGCTCAAGTGCTCACTTGTAAAGTCTAAGTGCCGACAGTGATGTTTAGGTGATGGCATTTTTATTCATAGCATAAAACTTCCACCTCGATCCCCCTCCTTTCCCTGAAATGTCTTACAAAAGCTCATAAAGTAAGAGCCATAGGGAGTGAGAGACAGTGTGTGTCTGTCTGCATGCAGATGGATACACTCACTCACTCACTCCAACCAGTCCTGGAGGCAGTCAGTGTTTACCAAGAAAGCCCGTTTAATGAAGTGGGTCTGTCTCTTCACTCTCTAGTTAAGGAGAGGCTCTCAGTCTGCAGCCCTGCAGCCTCCTCCATCCCTTCACATCTTTCATTAACCACACCGGCTATTCATGCCCTCCAAACGCAGCTGTCCGTAACAAATGCCCTGCTCAAGGGCAAAATAGTCGCTATTTCAGACTTAACTTAAAAGAACATGTTATGTTGTATATCACCGCTCGCAATTATGTGCAGAACAGTAAGTGCAAATGGGCCGACTGTCAAGCTCGGATAAACGGAAAAACTTTATAGTGTCTTTAAGTGTCTTCTTACTGTCCCGCAACACGTGAACGAAGCGATCTGATAAAAACGCTTCAGTTGGAAATGTGCATTCGCATGAATAAGCTTAACGAGCATGAAGTGTTTGTGCCCTTTGTTTTGCCTCTCAGGCTGACAAGAAGCAGCTTTCGAGACAATACTCAGGGTTTAAAAACAAAAGTTCTCTGCTGTTTTATTTTGTTTTTTTGGTTAAAGATGCTAATTAGAGCTGCAATTATTAGTCGATTGATTGACAGAAAATTAATTGCCAACTATTTTGAAGGTTGAATAATCCTTTCTGTGTTATTTGTTGGTTGCAGCTTCTTACAGCATTAATAAATCAGGAGCTTACGCAGCATTTTCATTATTAAATGAGTCACAATGACAAATTTCATCATAATCTGTCATTTCCAAGTTAACATTGTTTTGCCAACAGTATTCAAATATCAGCACAGACGTCTGAAAGCAGCCACGTTACCCTTCAAGCAACAGCAACAGTGTTTTATTTGGCACGATAAGATAAAAGAACTGGTGGAACAGCAAAAAAAAAGAAAATCCAATTTAGTATCACTCATACTGCTGATAAACGGTACAACACAAACTGACCACAGCCGTGATGACTTGGCAGATACTAGTGCCAAAACTTAAAACAAACACGGATGTGGCGGATTACCATTTTAAATAAATAAGATCCCGGCAGAGAAAGGGACTTTTCACATATCCCTGCATTCCTTCCCACCTCCGTTCCCAAACTACCAGAGTACGAAGCTATAAGCGGACACCCTAACTCCGCTACACTAAAGCTCATTAACATGCTTGCGGTGTTATGCTGTGTTGCGTTTCCCCCCACGGTTAACTTCTTCACACACACATCTGGAAGGTATCGCGACAGCATTTATGAGGCGAAGTTTGAGTTGTTGTTAAATGCACCTCCTGCAAAGCGCAGCCGAACCTGGGAATGACTCAGTGTTTCTGCAGAGCAGCGTCACACATCTTTTCCCGTCTTTCATTTGTTCCATCCACCTCTCTTTTCCCTTCATTCATCTGGATCTGTCTGTGTTAAATACCATCTGCTCTCCACACATTCAAATCTTCTTCCAAAACCTCCTACTTCCACTTAATAAACCAAATTTTCATTTTATCGTTTACTGCAATAAAACTTTTAGGCATGTTTATCCGCCAGAGGTCAGCTAGTTCTTCATGTAGTGGTTAACGTAGGAAATCTGGTTGTGTTCCTGTTGAGATGAAGCAGCCAGATAAATGTGTGATTGTTAAAGGTAAGTGCAAAATAGGGGATCAGGAAAGAAGCTATTTTTTGTGATTTTCTGATCCTGGGGAACTGCCACCAAAGAAACTGCACTAAATCTTAAAAAATGCTGTTATTTCCTGTTTCCTGTTATTAGTCATTACAAGAACCGCAGCAGCAGAAATGGCTGATCACATAATGTAGTTCAATACATGTGTGCATTACACCAGGACTTTACTCTAAACTTTCACCATCAAAGCATCATCAGGAAGCAGAAAAACATTAATATCAAAGTTTTATTTTGGTGTCCACATCTGCTTGTGATGGTTTTATGTGGATTATTATCATAGTGGGAAAGTTAAGTCATTTTTGATAGCAGGATACACTGCGCCTTACTATACATTGACTTTTCCCATTATTTAATATACTATATACACAATGTATTATACTGTATACTGTGGGTAAAAAAACGTCACTTTTTTGTAGATAATTTCATCCAACCAACTATGGAAATTAAAATTTCTGAAAAAGTTTTGACACAAAACCAACAAGAATGAGGAGTTTAATCCTCTGTAGTCCAATGAAAACGATTTCTGTTTCTACATAATGCTGACACACACACACACACACACACACACACAAACACACACACACACACACACGAGATGCTGCAGGCCTGAATGTGCAGTTTTGTAATACATGAGGTTTCTGTGTTTTCGTGAAGATAAACCCAGTCTGACCAGTCGTTCTGAGCTCTGCTGGGAGGCTACAGATGGCACGTGTGTGTATATGTGTGTGTGTGTGTTGTCTCAGTGTGTGTGCAGAAAACACACTATGATGCCACCTGCCATCACACACACCTCCCCCATGCATCTCTCTCTTTCTCACTCTCCCTTTGTTCACTAATTTTGTGGTGATTGACCGTCATGTGACAAAGTATTTTTTACCTTGTTGTATTGCTACTTTTACTTCAATAAAGGTTCTGAATACTTCGTAAAGTATAAATAAAGATAGATGTCTGTAAAAGAGATTTATGTTGTTGTTTTTGAGATTCCTGCTTTGTCTGACCTTTGCTGCCAAGATTACAGGCACGTATGTGAAGGTACATTTCTGAAGAAAGCGGTGGGTTTCTTGTCAGCAGGAAATACTTTCTGAGCAGCAACGAGCGAGAAGCAGCAGAGGAACCTTGACACAAGTTTATAACCAACTCTTAACCCTCAAACAGACCTTTGAAGAACCCAAAAAAAATACAAACCTCACAAAGATAGAAGTACAAGAGCACAGACACACACACAAACTGGTAGAAGAAATACGCTATGTCCTCATTCCCATCAGGTACACATTATACATATCCAGAAATATTTACATAAATAATCACTCATGTCACAATAATTACTCATGCCACCCTTCCACCCACACATGCATTCAATTCTGTTTTATGACCATGACTGTTTATTAGAAGCAATAAACACAAATTTCAAAACAAACAAAACATGTTTGTACATTCAAGTATTGATGGAATAACACGTCCAAACATTGAGAACATGTATTCATCTATTATAAAACCAGCCAGATCACAAGCTCTCACAAACACTCGTCGGCCCAAAAAAGATAAATTGGGCCAAGCAGACAGAGTATGAATATCCTCATCCTTCACCTCGGCCGTGCAGATACGAAACCGCGGCAACGTAATTCTGCTGGGAAATTAAAACGGAGACGAGGAGGAGGTGGAATTTGCTCTCATTTAGGAAGCCTTAATCCGACAGTTTTTTCTTCTTTTTTTTTTTCTTTTTTACCCCCCTTTCTCTTTTTAGAGAGACTGTTTGGGGACCCTGAAGGATGAAACAAGGTTGTGGACGTGAACATGTTGAAAAAGAAAAAGTCAGTTTTTGGGTGTGTTTAAGTTGAGTCAGAGACAGAATCCCTTCATGTCTTCAAGGTGCAAAGTGAAGCTTTTCACAGGAAATGACTAAAAGTTGAATCAGACGAACATGGTTTGTCACTATATTCTGAGGCTGGCTGGGTAACTTTAGACTTAAACAAACACAGAACAGAGTTTCAGAGTCTGGATGCAGAGTAAAGTCAAACGTCTCTGTCTGTACCTGAGAGATTTGGGAGGAAAAAGGCCCTTTGTCAACCGACACTCAATCCACACCTCCCTAAAGTGAGTTAAGGGCAAAGCAATAAACGCTGTCACTTCCACCTCACTCTGACATGCGTCAGGCCTCGACAGGTTCATCTATATTCACAGAAAAGGGCCCGACTGACTATACATCCACCTCTCTTCTACCCCAAAACATGTGACATTAATTAGCTTCCTCTATTCAGTCACACATACAGAAACCCCAGCAGGGATCGGTTCAGTTTGGCAATGAGAGCGTCTAGTTGACAGACAGATACGAGTGATGGAGAGCAAACAGTTGGATGTTGTGAAACGAGCCCTCGTTCGCAGAGAAAAATGTTACTGAGCCTGCTGGTGTTGTGAATTAACGGGTAGCGTTTGAGAAATAAACCAAGTTATGGGGGGAGTTAAGGCCATTTGCTAAATTAGCTTTTCAGTAATAAAAACATTAGCGGTAAAAGTACTCTTGTGTTATTTGTGGTTTACTGCTAACACTTAAACGTGAAGCTACATCAACAAGAAACCTTAAAGTTAATGCTAAATATCAAACAAGTGTTCCTGTGTGATCCTGCAGCTACAAATCACAACACAGCTGATGAATATGAGGTTATTCACTTAATATTATTGAATGTACAGACAATAAAATAAAAGACAATGTGACTTTTTTATTGCTGAACGGTCAGTTTCTTTAGTTTAGATGTAGTGTAGGAATATGAAGTATATTTATGATTTGTTTTATACTTATACATATACTTATACATGAAAATGTACTTTTTACCATTTAAACATCAGCTGTTGTTACTTTACAGGTTACAGATTTTGCATATATTAATTAATCAACACTAAAAAGGGACAGTTTTCTACCCATACAACTGCCACTACTATTTACACTACTATCACTCATCTTGGTGTACAATATACTCACTACATACTACCAGAACGACTCTTCCCTCTCACTTCTGAAGTCGACTAACAGTCATTTCCTTAAATCGTACTGCGTTGCTTTAGTTTAGTCAGCAGTCTGATTCAAAATAACTCAGAGCTCATGACACAGATGAACACTGAGTCACTCAGATGTTCACTGTATTCCTTACAAAGTAAACACAATCCAATAAAGCTCCACAGACTAAGACAAGCAAGCCTGTCTGAATACAAAAACACACACGGCCACACCCCTCTACTCACACACACACACACACACAGAGGCCAACAAAACCAGAAAACAAGGATTATGGGTCATGAGGCAGACTAGATGTCTTGTCTGTTGTATCTTTATGTATTTGTTTCTTCTGTTGCGTATGCTTTTACCTCCCACACATTTTAATCTGTTTATCATCTGCCCACAAGATGTGAGTGTATCTTCTGCAGGTCCCAGTGGGAGGTCACCCTGGGGCTCTTCTACCCAGACAGATACAACAGATTCCTCTACAAGCTGAGGGAGAAAAGACTTTATTGTTCATGCTGATAGTAAACGACCATTTTGACTGTCTTTGGAGGAGGAGGAGGAGGGGGAGGGAGTCCCGTCACGCATATTTAAAAGGACAAAGCCGCTCATCCTCCCTGGAGAAGGTCAAAACACAGTTTGACCTCTGACCCTCGTATCACAACGGTGACCCATCCCAAGCGTGAAATCATATTTTTTCACGGGCGTTTTAAATCCACAAGAAACCAGATTTGAGATGAACAACCGACTGATTTTTTTAAAATTTGTCTTGTGACTTTTAGGTAACATGCAGGTCTATTAAATGTTTATGCATTTCATAGAAAAACAAAAGTAGGTCAAAGCTCATCATTTGACCATCTTTATTTGAAATTCTGCTAAGTGTCTAAATTAAAAACTGCAATAACGGCTAATAAATGTGCAATTCCTTTGATGCAGTCCCTTTAAAAGATGCACTTTAAAGTTCATGTAAGGCGATTTTCAGACTTGAGCCAATTGGACAGTTTTTCTGGACCTGTGACTGTTTTCCTTTGAGAGTTTGGTACATTTGCTGAGGTGTTAAAGCTGTTGTAGCTGGAATTCAGTCCAGAAAAACCCCCAAAAAACAGTATAAAGTTGAATTTGAAAGCCAAGACATTTACAAACTAGAAGTTGAACAACATGATTCATATCACATGAACATCGTTTGTCATAAAAATACGACATGTGCAAGTATAAAAAGACGTTATCCTATCGATATAGGACTGATTACTGCAAACATGTCACCATCCTACTGCGAATGTACACACTGAAAGAGCACATCTGGTGAATGCCTGCCTTGTTACAGATTTCTCCTTTGAAGTCGCTGCTGCATTATAACATGCCACACACCAAAGCACGACTGATTTTTCTTACTTTTATGTGGTATCAGGAACAAAATGACCCAAAATAACACCAGAAATATGTGTTGAAATCCATGTTTCTGAACTATTATTGTGTGTGAAGACGGATAAAGCCTGAGCCAAAGCCTGAAAACACCCTAAAACTTTAAGATTTAAAAGCAGCCGTGTCCAACCATCATCACAGGAAATATCCTCTCAAATGTGACGCCTGCGCCTCATCGGATAAAACTTATTCAAGCAACAAATCCAGCGATCTATTAAGCCATCCATTTTATCTTTCATGCTATAGTAAATATTCACTGCGGGTCTAAAAATTTTGAGCTTTAATACAAGATTAAATAAGAGCCAATAGACGCTTTATCATTTTAGTAAAATCCAACCGTTTGCTTAGGATAGGAGCATGACGGTGTGTGTGTGTGTGTGTGTGTGTGTTGCATTCAGGACATCTGGAGTGAATCACTGAGTGCATCCTGTAAATCTTGGGATTGCGTGTGTGTTTGGTGTGTGTGTGTGGTGTTGCTGACAGGGTTTCCCCCTTTCCCACCCCCCCAACAAACTCTCTCCTCGTTAATCTGCTCGTTAAGGATCTAATCTGACATGCGTTTTCATTTGTGTGTGTAAATGTGTGTGTGTGTGTGTGTGTGTGTGTGTGTGCGGTGAGCGATGAACCCACAATAGGTTTGCTTATGTTCACAGCAATTTGTTGGTTTTGTTGTGTGTGAGAGCTTGAGTGTGTGTGTTTGTATGCGTTATTTATTTTGACTTTGTGTGCATCTGTGTCTTCCATATGTGTGAGCTGGTTCTAGTGAAATGAATAGTTAGTAGACATAACTGCAGCGAACCCAAACGCTGCTCACTGGCATGTGTCTTCTGTCCAGCTAAACATCTTGTTTGTTGACTGGCTAGTTAGTTTAACCTTGCTAGCACGTCTCATAGCTTACTGATGAATCTATTCACAAATCTAATAACTTTTTTGTGCGCCTTTTTTTTCCTCCAACAAATACACAAAAGTTTAAAGTTCGTCATCATTTATCAGAGAGAGGAAGACTGAAAGAGAGATGAGAGCATATGTAGACGCAGGAACATGACGAGTGCACATGGAGTTCAGGAGAGGAGAGACAAGAGGCTGAGAAATAGAAAGTGATGAAGCAGGATGTGAAAGGATGAAAAAAAAGCGACAGAACAGCCTGAGGCTGGAGGAGGAGGAGAGGCAGTGAGAGGTCTGTCATCGAGGTCAGGATTAGACTGACCATGACAAGCAGCCTGTGTCATTCTGCTTTCTCTTTTCATCCCTCCCACAGTGATCAACACACATGTCGCTATTATTTGCCACCTCTCTTTTCTATTCTTGCCTTCTTTTTACATTTCTTCTTCACATTTGATCACTAGGATGATTTTCTGATCAAATCCTAGCTGGGAGAAATGTTGGGATGTTTTATAAACCGAGTCGAAACCCTTTGAGTATTTAAATCTTTCTTGCAGATTTGTTAATGCTTCTATTGTTTTGTTGTGTATCTGAAACAATCCAAACTAACTAAACTGAAGGGAAATAAAGATCAGTCTTTCTGCGTCGTTCTGATTGATATATACAACTGGTCTATTCTCAAGGCTTCGTGAATGTTTTCCCTATTTTAAAATAAATGTACATGAGAAATTACAAATACATCAGTGCAATACAGATGAAAAATGGGAATGAGATTACATAAGACAGGACAATCGCTCATTCAGACTACAAACAGGAAAACAAAACAAACATCCATCTTTCCTTGACCCAATTCTCACAGCTCCTTTATACTTCAAAAGTACCAAACAGAAGAATCCTGTCGTTGCAACACACAGAACAAACAACCAAATTATTTTTAAAAGGCTCACGCCTAAAATTTCCTTGGACGCATGCCGCAGGCGAAGCGCTCTGTGACAGCAGCACATTTAGTCTTCCTGTTTTGTGTGGTCACTGTGGAACTGAAAAATACAACCATCTGGAAGGGACGCTTTTATTTTTTTCTTTAAAACTGGCAAAGTCAGACTGAATGTACAGGACCGCTGGTGAAACAACGTCTCGGGTTAAAGCCACATAAAACATGATTCATGAGAATATTTGTGATGTGGTGCAAAACACAAGACTAAACATCTGATGGCAGAGTCGACTGACCAGTGTTGGTTTGCACTGGGACAGGAAGAGGTTATCAAGAATAAAGTTTATTCAGCTATATATATATATAAATGTTGATATATCCATCTGTC
Source organism: Pampus argenteus (assembly GCA_036937835.1). Lineage (NCBI taxonomy): Eukaryota > Metazoa > Chordata > Actinopteri > Scombriformes > Stromateidae > Pampus > Pampus argenteus. The sequence goes on from CM072875.1 coordinate 20,205,252, forward strand.
TTCCATCATCTCCCCCAACAATCAGTCCATCAGTTCAGCTATTGATCTATATTTTCATTCATCCGTCATCCAAAAACCGATTTACCATCCTGTTATTTAATCAATCTATCGATTCATTCAGCGATACATCCACATCCATCAGTCAGCAGTCCATCTAACGATCAATATATCCACAAATTTAGGGCCCCAAACTACTGATTATTTTCATTAAAAATGAATTGTTTGGTCCATAAAATGGTGGAAAATCATAAATATTCCCAAATGTTCCCCAAAGCCCAGAAAGTAGAGAAAACCCGCAACAAATGATTAGTTAATTAATTTATTATTGTACCTCTATAAAAATCAATCAAATGATCCATCACTGTGTTGCTTTATCAATCCTTCCATTCATTAATCCATTGATCCATCCATTCTGCCAGCCAGCCATTTATTGATTATCAATCTTTCCATCTATCCATCCTTCCTGTCTTTTTTTTACCAATCATTTAAAAATCTACCCATCCATTGATTGATCCATTCATCCAGACATCCATAACTTACCATTTCATTGTTCATCAGCAACACATCTATCTATATTTCATCAACCCACCTGTTCATATATCCATCCATCCATCCATCCATCCATTTCTATTCCAATCTTTAACTGAAATATATCTAAAAAAATACTTTATAGATGATAGATTATCACGCTGTGATTTAAAAATAAGTCACACAAAGGGTTTCTGAGTTAATGTTTGTGCTCATATGACACCTCCAGGCTGTGGGACGTTGGTCCTGTGACTGTGTCTCATCTTTTAAATAATCATGGATCTCTATGCTTGAGGACATACCAGAGAAACAACTGGTCTTTCCATCACACTGTAGAGGAATTTATAGCGTCTACTTCTATTTCTCTCCGTCCTGCTTCTCTATTGTTCTGACTTCCACCTCTTTGGCCACTCTTTTCTGGCACGAAGAGGTTTGTTGCCTCTGAATGTTAAATCTGTTGTGTTTATGGTCTACTGGAAGGAGTGGGGGAGAAAATAACCTTCGTAGATACTTTTACATAGTTATTTATCATCATGTGGTGGTCAATCCAGTGCAGTTATTACGTGATGAAGTGCTGTAATTAACTTTGTTGCTGTTCCCACTTTCTCTCAACAAGCCTCATCTACTTCTGTTCCAGTTCATGCAGGAGTGGTTTCAACTTAATTTGTGGGTTTTACACTCAGTAGTCAGTTCATTATGTGCATCTAGCTAAAGCTAACGGAAATCCTATCCTAATGAAGGTTAAGTTTCCCATATTTTGTCTAAAGCATCCATACTGGATGAAAAGCAATCTAAATATTAGAAACACAACTCTGTATAAGATTAAAACGATGTTGAGTCTTTAGCAATAGTTTCCTTTATGTTGAACTCTTACAGTCGGCACTGTGAAGAACGCTTATAATTGGTCAATGACAAATTTTAATTAAAACCATGTAAATTTACTTTATTATTATATTAACTTCTGTTTATCCTGCAGAATATCAGTGTTCAGTGCACAAGACTACTGTCGGTATTAGAAATAACAGGTACATGAAGCATACTGTAAGTGACAGAAAGTTTGTGCTGCCCGTGTGTGTGTGTGTGTGTGTGTGTGAGGTGCAGACTGTGCCAGGACAACTTCATGTAGGAGGAAACAAGTTCAGCCAACTCTTAAAAAGATGTCCCAAATTATCCCGCCACCGACGCATGTTCCTTAGCGATGCCTCTGCTCTATTTTACCGCTCTCCGCAGGGACTCACTTTGTCAGGCCGCACTATTTCAGACGTGGACATGAGACGAGGCTTGTTCTGGTGTCGCTCCAGATTGGCTACGGAGGCAGAGCCGTCAGATCATAGTGTGTCTGAACAAAAGTGTTGCTGGTTCTCGCCTGAACCACCGTCTGTTCACTGAGCGCAGATTTTGTCAGTTGGGAGTTTGTGGAGATAAAAGGTCATCGTTGAAATTATCACCCAGACTGAGTGTTTCACAGGCCTTGTGACACACAGATTAATCAATGTAACCTCTAGGAATCTGTTTTCACTCTATTGTTGTCTTGTTGTGTTTAGGTATCATAATCTAATTTTAGTACACGACCTCCTCCAATGTTTCTGTTTCTTTCTTCATGAATTACACATGCAGAAATATTTCCCAGCTGACAAATATGTATTTACAAAACATGCTGTAATTAGGGATCATAATTACAAACCCTGGGTCATGAGGGTTTGCACGGGGAAGATATTTTGTGACACAGATGTAGGAAGTGAAGCCAGGATTTACTCACGCCTGTGCTATGGCGTCTTTGTTTGGTTAGTTTACTGCAGACGTGTTTCGCAGGACTGGAACATGTTTGTTCCATTTTGGTCCAGTAATTTAATTATGGGACTGGGAGAAATGGGCATGTAGCCACATGTTATCTGATGAAGAAGGCAAGGGGAGTGTCGTTCCAACAATACATTTCAATTAGGAGAGTATGAACCGAAGCACTGGGAGAGCAGGATGTTAGCTATAACTTAAATGCAAGTGGCTTAATTTCCCTACAGAGTATCTGGATCTGTGTGAGAAAGACACTGAACCCCAACAAAGGTAAAAACAAACGCTGTTGAGTCCACCAGGAGATACACAAACCATTAAGGTGTCAAATTCATTTTTAAGACACTGAAGTCTGCTGCTGTTTCCAATCATGCCGTCTTGCTGACAGTAGTATCACATTTTGGTGCCAACATTGAGCCCAGTGGCATCAAACTGTGAAATAAAACTCTTAAATATCATCTCAGGAAATCTTTAAGTGGGACTGCGGGCTCGCCAAAAGGCTTAAGCCCCCCCCCTCTCAATGGGCATATTTCGAACATTTGACTCGTGCCCAAAAACAACACAGCTCCTGCCAAGTCAGAGAGCTATGAGCTACACCCCATCATCATCCAACATAAACTCACACAACAAATAATGAAACCAATCGAGCAAAATGGACACCCCTAAGAAAACAGCCAAATGACATGTTACAGTGGCTGCAGGCTGTTGAGCGGTCAGAGGTTTGATTCAGAGTGAATTCACGTCAATCTTAGCGTTGAAGTGTTTGCTCTTCTGACTGAAGGCTTACAATGAAGTGGGATCAGTTGTGGCCACAGTGACAGACAGTCACATGGAGAAATAACTTGGACACTGACAGGAAGTGGCGCTACGTCCTACATACACATGACCTACACGTAGTTTTTCACCATTCAGACATAAAACTTAATGTCTTTTTTTCCCACCATCTTATCTGAACAACCTCTTCTGGTTCTTTCTCAAAACTCACTTATCTGCTGATTGGACAAGAACATAAAATTAAAAACAATTAGCTCACATTAACTCTGAAATACTGGTGAAATGCTAATATTTGACTTTACAACGACCTTATTCTGACACAACCTATGGAAAAGTAATTTAAGTAGACAATAATACTCTGTTGGTGGCGTATCACAGTGTCTACCACTGCCTATACTTTTATCACCTGGATTTATTACATTTCATTAAGTGCTTAAACAGTATTATTGCATATTTATACTGCTCCCTGGGTTATCATGCACAATGAGATTTTCCTTCCTAGCCCTTTAGCTTGCAACACTGATGTAGGTAATCCACTGAATGACACACAATATCCACTATCTGTCCAGAACGCTAATGGTTTATTAGTCCCTTGGTGGTGAAACATGATCCAATAGTATTGGAGGACCCCATCTGTGAGACAGCGCAGGACAGCCAGTGGTGATTTACACAGGAGCCATTTATGGAGCTTTTAAAAAAGACAGAGGAGCCAACATAAAAACAGGCTTATTTATGGAAGAGCTGAGAAACACAGGGGCTGTTGTGTGGATGCACACAATCCAGTGTGTGTGTGTGTGTGTGTGTGTCTGGGTCAAGGAGTGGGGTTGTATGTGTGTCTGGATGGATGTTTGTTTACATGTTTTGCAGGGTAACACACAGGAAAGGGTCATCAGCTACGTGCAGGAATGCTTTGTGGTGCATGTTGTGTGTAACATGCAGTCATGTAAGAAAATGTTGTGAATGTTTAAAACCCAAATTGCTCCTCGTCAGGCCAGTGAGCAGCCATTTTTATTTACAGATTAAATGTCAGAAAACAGTGAAAATCTCCGTCAGATCGTTTGTTTAGTCTGACCAACAATCCCAAACATATCGATAATATTTACTAAGACAAACAAACACAGCACGATTTAGTTTTCTCTGTCAACGTCCTTTAACTTACACAAACCTGACAGCACCTACAGTGATGTTCAGATTTAAATTAGCTCCTTGTGGCTGCACAAACAAATTTAAAAAAAAGTCAGTTAAACTTGACAAACAGCCACATTTCTTCATTTCTGCAAAGAGCAAACTGAAACCCATCAATAAAAAGCACACTGCTGGCTTTCCTCTAAAATCCTGCCAAAGACCCAAGCAAGAGACAAATGCCATAAGATACCCTCCCTCCTTATCAAGTATGAATTACAAAACCCATCAAACCCCATTTCCTCTGAAGTAATTGCCAGCAGCCTCAGTGCCATATCTCATCCTCATACACCCATTTCCCTGAGAGCAGATGAATAACTCCTTGACCAATAGATGGCAGAGTTTAACGCTGTATCCAGGCAGCATTGTGCAGACAGAGAGAGAGAGAGAGAGAGAGAGAGAGAGAGAGAGAGAGAGAGAGAGAGGTGAACTCTTACTTGCAGTCTCTGTCTTCCAGATCAAAATGCGGATTGAAGTTGATGAGGATCTTCTGACCGGGTCCTGGGGCTGTTATCACCCACACACACTGCTGGGAGGGCGGATAGGCGCCAGGATAGCCCGGGGAGGTCAGGTAGTCCGCAGTGTGAATCTCTATATACCCTCCGCATTTATCTGCAGCACAAGAGAAAGCAGAAAGTTGTTCAGTTAGTGAAGAGAAATGGACTTTTGTGCGCTGATAGCACATCCCTCGGTGCAGGGATGGAGTGAGGATACTAAGACCTCCAGCTGGGGCGCATCATAAATCCAAATATCCGCCCTTAGAGCAAAAAATATGTTGACAGAAAGACATACTATACATTCACAGACATGTTTACTACCCTAGAAAAGGTGATAACACCAATGTACCCACAATTTAAGAAAAGATGTCTTAAAGTCAGGTGGGTTCCTTCGCATCCGTAACATAAGGTGCGTTCACGCCCATGAAGGTGAGCTGAGCTGGCTGTCGTGTCTCCAGCAAAACACATCCAAAGATGATGGCATTTAATTTTCTCAATGAATGATTTAAGAAATTGCTTTGCAGCTTTGCATATATCAGGCTTCAACGGCGACGCGCGCAAAAGCTCCAAAATGCGTCTTTGAATGACTGAAGCGCGAAGAAGAAGAAGAAAAATCACCAGTATTTAATAATGAGAGCATCTTAATGTGCTCACCTGTGTGTGTGATGATACATTAACAGGTTTCAGTGATTCTAACGTGTTTTATGTATTAAATATTCATACAATAATCTTGTTTTGGTGTATTTTCTAGATATTAGGATAAGACATATATATACTATATGGTCTAACTTGGAGCCCTGCGGACGTTTTCTCACGCAGACATAACAGGTGAGAGGCAACAATGGTGCATAAATGATGCAAAATGGATCAATAATCATCCAGGCTGCCTGTTGTAAAGCCAACTGTATTCATACAACCAGTCAACACCTACCAGTCTGAGTCAACGAAGCAACGGAGATGACTTGGGTGCAAAGGAACAATAGCAATCCACTACGCATCCTTAGATTGTACAACACAGACATTATGGAAAAGAAAATTAAAAATCAAAATAAAGACTGACGGAGCAGGAGGGGTAAATGTCCAGAGAGTTTAGAGGAAATTATCTGAAAATTGTCTCAAAGTAAGAGCTCTGGTTGTTGTGGGCTCCCCAGCATCCTGTGAGCTTCAGCACCAAATCCTCGCCTGTGTCAGGGAGACCAACTTCCCATCTCCTGGTTAAAAAAAATAAAAATAAAAATATATAATAATCCAAATGCAGGAAACAAGATTCAAGACGAAAAAAATCCGTTCGCCAAAAGTGTCAGCTGTGCGCATGTATCACTTCTGAAGACAAACACAGACGTTACACGTACTTCCAAGTAGAAAATAATAAAAAAAAATACAGAAAGAAATCACTAGTTAACCGGCAGCTATTCAGTGAAAACCGACATCTGAGCGCTGCTTCCCTGATCTTCAGTCCTTATTTCACTTCAGCTCTTTCTCCGCCTCTCTTCACTGGCAGCGACCGTCACAGCAGAAATGTCAGAAATATGACGCGGTGCCGTTAAAAAAAGTACACAAGCACAATTTCCACTCCCCAAAAAATTCCTGCTCCGAGACGCCACTGCGCGCGACCAGCAGCCACCGACACACCGAGCGACCGACCGCTACGAGGGGCTGGAGCAAACTGACACCGGTGCGCCCTCTGTGCGCTCCTGACGCATGCAGGAAAAGCATGGAGCAAGAAAAACTGCGCACGCAAACTCACGTTGGCATGTTGGTTTCAGGTTGTAGGCAGCGCCTGTATAAACAGAGCAACAGTCAGTGATCACATAGATGAAGTGATGGAGCCTTTAAGAAGGTTAAAGATACAGACTGAAGACTTAAAAACATGCAGTTGTTATTTTATTTTTTTAATTTGTTTTGCTTCATTGAGATAATTAAGAATATTTGACCTGATTTTGAGATATTGAAAATAGGAATAGGAAATAGGAATCAATAAATCTTTCTGACACATTGATGAATACTGATTAGAGATAATTGGGTTATTTTAAGATTCACATCATGAGATATTAAAAAGGCTCAACATGTTCAGAGAATTTAGGAGCCATATTCAGACTACATTACATTACATGACTTATTTTCTTAAACATGCCTCATCTGCTGAAGCTGATTTCCTTCATTTCCCAGAATGCCTTTCACCAACCACCAGAGAACAACACCTGAACTCTGAGTGTTGGTTTATAAATATATATATATATTATTATATATAAGAAATCAACATTAATAGTGATGAAGGGCACATATAAAAACAAATATACTGTACTATGTACTACTGAACTACCGTACATACTATTACTGTACTACTGTACTGGCAGTCATGACAACAAGCACTTTCAGCCACAAAAAACATAATCTTATTTTAGTCGTGTGGTGAGGTCCCTCTGTGGTAAACAGCAGACTCTATCGCACATGTGCAACTGTGTGTGATTAATGAGAGCCTGCGTGTTCAGCACACCTTCCTTGGCTAAATAAAGATAAAAATGTGATTATCAGACACTTATAAGAGCTGCTAATGGCTTACCACGCTGTACTAATGCAGTGTAATTCATTATAGCTTTAAGAAAGGTCCTGTTGTGTTCTGCTCTATGCAAACACGAGTGTGTAGTTTCCCCCGAGTATCAGCGTTTACATCCTGCTTAGCAGAAAATATGCATAGAGAGATGTAGAGTGTGTGTGGCACTTATGACATGTTGAGCTCTTAATGTTGCTGACGTGAAGAAAAGTTCCCGTCAATCTAAATAAATTTAAATTTAGCAGATGTAAGAGATGTTCTTTAACTCAGTGGATGCAAGATTACAAAAAACGTTGGTTTGTCAATTTTTGACACAACAATGTGTGTAAAACACAAATTCCTGAACTTTTTAGAACCAATTATAGTATTTATTTTTTTACCTTCTCAGATCCTCTCAGATGCATCAATATTTGTTTAAGCTCTATTTAGCTCAGTCAGTCCTGGAATACATTTAATAAAGTCAATGTCACAGACAGTAGTGTTGTGTTACTATGACAACCAGCCACTGAGAGCTGTTATGTCACCAACTTTAGCTATACGGTATAACATAGCTTATCTAACAGGGTTTTAATATGATGATTCTACTGCTTGTTGCTCATTTCTGTTTGAACAGGATATATTCAAGCTAATATTTATGTGGTGAAATGTTATTAAATAATAGATCGATTCTCACAGCATCTTGTGGCCTTTCTTTAAGACACCAGGCTGCCATGGCACCCAGACTGAGAACCACTCGTCTACAAAAAGTCTTTTCAGTGCCTGAACTGAACTTCTTAAGTAAAAAAAACACATCTGTGTCGTATCTCTAAGCAACAGATAAGTCTAATGAACAACACAACACAACTTAACTTTGTTGTGAAACCACAGATGATTAAGGAACAACTCAACTACCTATGAAAGATATAATATAAGCATTTTTAGCACCTACTATCGGTTTGTTTTTGCTAATATAATGCTGCAACGTATTGGAAAAATGCTCCTAATAAGTTATATGTTATAACTACATTCATCAGCTTGAATATCACAATCACAAGAAGAAAATGAAAATGAAAAGACAAATACGATGCGTGTGAGAATATGAACGTAAACAGAGGGAATGATGGAGCGATGGAGGGACTCAGAAACAGCAAATGAGCAACCGAGTGCGTCTGGCAGAGAGCTCACTTCTCAGAAAACTGTTTGTATTACAATCCAAAGATAATAACAGACTTAATGTTTCCAATCAGTGTTCAAATATGAACCTTATTCACATTCTAGCGTTCATGTTATTTACTGCACTTTTCTGTTCCTCGGAGTGAAGACAATACAAAACGTTTGGCAGCACAACACACTCGTCGACTGCCAAGCGGGACAGAAATAGCATCAATGACAAAAGGACATGTTGAACTTGTGTTGTGGTAACAGATCAGAGCTTTAGACTGATGACAACAGTTTTCTTTTGCATCGACGCTGCTGCTGCTGACAGTTGATATTTCATGCAAATGTTCACCATCTTCATATTTTTTTTGTCCAGTTTCATGCAAAGTACTTCCAAGTATTCACAGCCATTAATCAGGATTTAATAAAAAAAGGCCAATAACAGCCCAATAAATCACTCTAATGCCAGTTCATGTCCATTAATTATAGGGAGTGTATTTGCATTGAGGCCAACTTTAGCAGGTAAGTGAGTGTGAGAGGACAAGGAGTGAGATATAGAGAGTGTGGTATGTGCTGAGGAGCTGTATGTTTGTTTGGGAACAGAATAACGATATTGATCAAAGAGAATATTTTTGTACATTCTTAAAATATCAAGATTGCTGCCACAAGGTTCATATTTTTAGTATGAATCTGCATTTTTGTTGTTTCCCTGTCGAGCATAGTAACAAAAAGAGGGAAAATGGTATTAAATAGACATTAACGTTGAAATATTTCAACTTGATTTGACAAATCTGGATGACTGATGTATGGATTACATACATTGAAAGTGCATTAGAAATTGATCTCTTAATGGTATCTTACAGCAAGATATTTTAGATATTTCATATGTTAGTTGATATAAGAGCAGATATAAAATCATGTTAAAAACCAGTATAAGTAGATGAACATGTATATTATGGAGCCTGGCATGCCAATGCTGCAAATTTAGAACCAAAACCCTGTAATTGCCTGTAAAGTAATTATGATGGTAGTAAAGGAGGAAATCAGATGATGTTATTATGACAGAGGAAGTAGGTTAGGGTGGATGGAGGAGTCAGCAAAACCGCAGCAGTGATCGTCCCCTACTGTAACCATGACGACGAAAGTCCCCTTAACCTTAACAAAGTAGTCATTTTAATCCAAACAACAACGTTAACCTTAACAATGTCATTCTGATATTTTTTTGTTACTGTGATTTGTGACAGTTTTGGACGGCACGGATACATTTTGTCATCTTGCTGATCAGAAAACCTTTTTATAATATGCAGGACATGTTGACATTATGACACAGACAGAAACCTCCAGGATTGATTTAAAAAAAAGCTGTTTGTTCCACTAGTTTCTGTAACAGAGGTGCAGAGGGGTCAGTCTTCAGCTCTCTGTCCCCAACATCCTTTTACAGCCTAGTGTCCAGCTCCAAAAGGGTTGACTACATTCACAATAGCATTCTACAAACCTGTGCAGATAACACACTCACAGCTTAGTGTGCACACACACACACACTTCTAATGGCTATAGGATGATGGAGGAGGGGCAGCATTCCTATAAAGACACAGTCATATCTCAGTAATTACATGAGACACTGACAGTGATCCATTAGCCTGCTGCGGTGGGCTGAGAGCAGCAACAGCTACATGCTGGCTAACACGGTGCTTCTGGGGCACACAAAGCTACAGAGTGCTGTGGTTATTATGTAGGAAAACACATATGCTGTTATTATGCACAAAAGAACATGTATTTAAAGGGACACATACATAAATCTTGTGCTGCTGGACACTGGACACTATCATTTACATCTCAATCCACTGCTGTTATTCCTACTGGGTTTTTTTATTATTATTTTTATCATATCTGCTACTTGTCAGGTGATGGACTTCATAATACAGTTTATCCTTTTCCCATTCATATTTCATATTTCTGACTTGATGTCGAGGTATCTAGGAGCTGTATCTCCCTCCATGCTACACACTGCTACACACATGGGCAATGTATTTACAAATATTAAAATATTTCAAATTATGATAGAATAAAACAATCCGCTGGAACAAAGTATATAAAAGTAGTGCTGAAGACGTAATCGAAAAAGAAAAAAAAACTATATATATTATTTTACAATGCATACTGAGCATCTTTGGTACAAAAAGTTCTTTCAGGATGAAAAATTTCCATTTTGTCAGCCATATCTCAGAAAATATGCACACATGGAAACTAAAGACCAGTATGTACAGTACAGATATGATATACACATAAATACGGATGAAATAATGATGTGCATTAGTTGTGTATAGGAACAAATGTATATCACAGTAACACAACCCCTCTCAGCTTTTTCAAGAGCTCTAAACCATATTTGTCACCCCCCCTTATTCCACACACACACACGCAGAGATACACACACACACACACACACACACACACACACATACTTTCTGAAAAGATATTTCAACACAACATGAGGTCATGGCACTGCCGATACGATCTCACAGATGGCACTGATCCAGATTGCCTTCTCTGGTTCACACTCTGGGACCCAGACCAAGCTTTTGTGCTAACACACACACACACACACACACACACACACACACACACTCACTCTTAAAGTCACACACATACAGTTGAGCCTGGCTCTGCAGTGGCTTTGCCAGTTACACCTCCCAAAGGACTGAATGATGAGGTTCTGAATTGGGGAGTGAAATGGACGACGCTGGCCAAAAACGCCTTGTTTGAAGACACGAGTTGTGATAATTACTGTTATTACCAAGGAGGTGATTTGAAAATGTGCCCATCGTCCAGCTGCAGTGGTAAATGAAAGTGTGAGTACACTCGTGCTCATCTCAGCTACTGTATTGTGAGCACAGTATCTTTTTAGATTGCTTAAAATAACATAATATACATTGTGAGTATTCTTGTGAAATCACAAATACATTGGAGAGCTCTATGTCACACAGCTACAAGCCAACTCCAACCATACCACTGATCATATATGCATATGTTTTTGACTATGAAAACCTTCAGCATACATGTGTTAGATTACTTTGACTTTGAAAAACTAGAGGTCCTAGGATTGATCCCTGGGTGACTCCAAAAGAAAGCATTTTTATAGTTTAACAATTACCTGAACCATAATATTTCAATATTTTTCAAACTATAACGTTTCTTTAAAATGGTGTCATAGTAATAGTGTGTAACACAATTAATAAATATACAAAAACAAACCTGATTACTTTATTTTAATCAGTGGTTTTAGTTATAGTATGGAAAGGTTGTCCGAAGGCCAGTGAAGTAAAGTGTTTCTACTCCATATTATTACTATGTGCATATAGTTATCTATTAATAAGCTCTGTTGAATCATTCTAACTTTGATAACTGAGTAGAAAATAAACATTCATATTTACTTAGTTACTTATCAGCATGGATTAGGTTTTAACATGTCTCTGACCTGTTGAATGGGCTGAACATATGTTCTGTCGTAGAGTGATCATTGCACAAAACTCAGACAAGTTCAGAACAAGTTCAGCACTTTTCATCAACATTTCCCATCACAGAACAAATCAAGTGATTTCCAAGACTGTTGCGAAAACCTGTTTCCATCAAATTGTCCCTTATCTGAATATCCGTGGCATTAGATGCTGAGTCATATCTGAGTAAGAGGCAGCTGAAAATCATACCTTTCCTGCCTGTCAGTAGGATTTCAGCTCCATTACTCACTAGACCCGCTGAGCTACGTGTACAAGGTTTCCATCCAAAAGCAGCAATATTACCGTGAGACTGTATTTATCAGATCAAATCCATTTATGCAACAGCTTCAGCAAATCAGGTTCACTGCTAAGTTCTTCACCACACAACAAAAAACAAACAAATACATCATAAACAAGAGTAAATATGTAACGCTTGTACTTTTCCACCCTATTCATGTTTACTAAAAGGAAGTTATGACACTTTCCTTTTGCATGCGATCAATGGAATTGCCTTCATTTCCCTTTTCGTTTAAAATTATATTTTATTATGTGTCTTCTTCCCATTTGAAGATATTTTTATTGAGCTTGGAGACCCCAGGATGAGTGAAGTGGTTAAATAATGGTGAAAATATGTGTGAAATTTATGGCTATTGGCAAAAGTCAGACGGTATCAAATAAGCCTTTAAGAGCTTCCAGCTGCTACCATAACAAATCATCAACAGATAAAAACTAAGTAATATATCAAACAGAGTTTATTCTAAGATAATAATTCAGTTATATACCATAAAATAGGTGTGAACCTGAAATACATTGATTATATAATGGTAATATTTATGCTTCTAACCTGTAAAATGTGTGAAAATGTTCTCAATAATTAACAGATAACAATAAATAACTCAATAATGGAATATACAATAGTTTTATTACTTTATATTTTTTATTATTTGGCTTATAATGTTACCTTCTAAATGTATCCAGGTCAGGTTTTTCAGTTTGCCTCCTTTATTTTTTTTAGAGACAGCTGTTTGAAATTTCCCCTTTCATTAACTCTCTTGGCACAGTCATCATTGATTTAGCTTAAACCTTCGCTTGGCACTGAGAGGAGCCTTAAGTGCAAGTGCCAAAATCAGACACTTTTAGAAACCCTGATACCTCATCAAGCAATACGAAGAGCTGCTTGTCAAGAAAGAAACACTCCCACGTCTGTCTGTGTGTGTGTGTGTGTGTGTGTGTGTCGGGAGGTCTTGTTTTAAATTACATTAGTAGACAAAATACTCTCATACAGCACGTACACAAAATACAACATCAAAAATGATCAGTGATAGAATTAATGAATCAACACCTTCTGACAGTCTTGACAGAAATACTAAAATTACAAATCTCACGACTATCCTGTCTTTTCCAGGTGTTTCTACTTCTGTGACACTTCTCTAATCACCTAATCAGTCTTGTTCAAAATTCTCTCGACTACTTCACAACAGGAAACTCACAGAAAGTTTTTATTTTTTTTTTCAATTTACTTTCTTTTAGCTTACTTCAGTTAAAGGGACAGTTCACTCCAAAATAAATAATAGGTTTTTCAGATGTATTTGTTTGTGTGTCATATTTCCCCATTGTATTTGAGAGAAGGGAAACACCTCCAAAACTAAACTAAAACCATCTAGATGGATAATTAACACTATAGGTAAGAGGAAAATATATGTATTTCTGTGGGTGAACTGTCCCAGTAAAGAATAAACGCTGCATTTAAACAGTGTAGAAACTTTATTATTGTTATTTTTGTTTCTGTCTTGGCTTTTTGCTTATTTGTCCTCAAACCTGATCAAATACACTCACACAGTATTTAGTTATGAATGTTTAGATAATGGACCACACAGGCGCTCAGCACCACAATAAACAACAAGATATCAACAAGTTAGTTAAAGAAAGTTTTGTGTAGTTATACAGAAAAGAATGAGGAACAACCTGATAATTAATGAATCGTTAATAATAAGGTAATGGTGAGATAATCATAAAATAATAAGGGACTACTTTATGTAAGGTGCACATAGAGTAACTAAAGTTTCAGTAATTAGTTTTAACCAGGTATGAATCAAGAAGAAAATGGTCAGTGTGATTGCTTTTTAACGATTCAATAATTACCAGGTCGTTCCTCATTTCTGTTCCTTTTCTGTACATCATTGTCAAGTTTTACCAAAAAGAGGAGACAATAAACAAAATAAACATAACTAAAAGTAAAGCGGTGTGCAAGAAATCTTTTAAAAAAAAAAGCTTCTTTTATTAAATGCTACAGTATTTGCTAAGCAGAAGTTCACTGTAAACAATGAGCCAGGGTGACAAACAAAAGGCGTGAGAGTGATAGTATCATGGCCTAAAGGTCACAGAGAGTGTGATCAGTGACCCGGACTTTCAGGCAGGGGGCTGTTACTTATTTGGGGAGGGTGAGGGTGAATGTGTGGGAGCGTATTTATTCTTTTGCTTTAGCGTGTGCGTCTCGCACGCTAATACTACGACGATAAGATGTGTAAAACTGAAACAGATGTTTGGAGAGAAGGTGTGAGGGAAAGATTTGTTTGTGTGTTTGTAAACATAAGACGATATTATCATTTGTCCTTTACTAACATGCTCCAACCAGCCTGAGACGGCCGACTTGGCAATTACAGCATAGCAGCTATCAGGGGTCAAAGGTCGGCCCAGAGTAGTGAGGTGACCTCAGATGACTTCTTACAACCGGAGCAGTTAATTAGTGAAGGAGAACGAGCTGCGGCCACCGGCTGTTGTTTAATTAGACATTCCAACGATTACTCCTGCTATGCACACGTTATTTAGCTTCCTCTTAATCTTAACGTTTATATGCAAGAAAAATATTACAACACATTATAAAGTAGTCCTGCTCTTTCCTGTTTAATCAACCTTAAAATATGTATGTGTTCTGTACTAAAGACATTTGTTCTTTTGACAACATGTCGCAAAAAAAAAAATTATTCTACTTGTGAAATAAGATAATTTTACAAAAAATATTCAAGATTCAAGAAAGTGGGATAGTTTCAGATGAGTTCCTCCTTAGCTGGGAGGTATTTTTGATTTCTAAACTGAAGGTTGACGTCAATAATCATCTGTAAAAGACACACAGGCAGCATTGGGGACATGCAGTCTGCTGTGAGGGATTTCATTTATGTGGAAAAAGGCTTTTGGTCATTCATTTGTTTTTCTGTGTTAAACCGAGGCTACGACACAAAACAGAGATCAACGATTGCATGTAAGCCGCTTGCATTCCAGACTTTGTATTAAGATAATCTGCTGATATTTGTTTTCATTTGTGGCAAGACAGGAGTGAATAAAATGAACAGCACAGATGAGGAGGATGATATTTCTATTGCACCTTTAGTCACTGTGGATTTTTTACTTTGTAAGGCTTGTCTGGAGTAAATATATTATCACACTACTGTCAGCATTGAAATGCTCCTAAAGCATTTCACAAGTAATAAACACATAAACACACCAAGAAGAAACAAAAACAAGAAAGACAAGATTACTTTTACTTGAGCATTTACTGCTTGTATATTTCAAGCTACACTGTAATAATCATGCAGGTGTATATAAGGAAAACCCATCGACCATTTTGAAAAATAACACGCTGTAACACTTGCACGGCAAACATCCCGCGTCTTCACATGACCAACCCTGCTATCACTGTATTTACATTACTTAAAATTAATGACCCTAATCGAGTGCGGCCTACAGTTCCTAAAGCACTGCAAACACTCACTGCGGCCTGACAACATGTTCAATTTTCCAGCCGCCTCACCTCATTTTTATTCTACGTGTGATGCCCAGTGTCATGGAGCAGCGGTTTCAAGCCCGAGCACGAGTAATGGAAAGGAAGGAGGGGGCGGGAGAGAGCAGAGGCCTGCAACGGTTTAAAGCACCATGCATCTTTTCTATCTGACGGACTCCGCTGGTTACCGAGTCGAAGGTTCACTGGGCCATGAAGGAGCCGATTTGTTCTCCTCCCCAAAACGGGCTCTGGTTTCTAGCTAGCCACCACACTGCATCCATCTTAACAAGTTATTTAATCTGATATTTTAAAAAATAAATAATCTACTGATGTGAAGAAAATGCAGATTTCTCCAACGACAAATTACTCCACGAGGCAATTCAAACAGTTCCACTTGATTAAACCAAAGTCTAGAAACATGGTGAGTTGGATTAAAAAACAAATAAACAAACTGTGAGATGATATAGATCACTCCGTCAGGCGAGCAATAAAGTCTTTTCCCTCAAGAAATTATTTGCATTTGAATCTAGAGAAGCTTTATAATTTCTAAATTTCCTGATTGGAAATAAAAAGGTTTGAGGATTTAACCTGTTGACATGGTTTGCAGTAAAGTGGATATATGGAAAACAGCAGTGAAGATAGACGGAGCACTTTCATTTCACACCTCAGACCATATGGAAATCTGAGAGTGAGTAGGAGGAATTCTTAGAAAGCATAACAAGTCCAAGTTACTATAGTCATACATCAATACGTTCATGTTGTCAAGTCCGTCTTAAAGCAGTACTCACTACTTCCACAGCTGAAGCTCACGTGAGGCTTCAGCACAAATCAAACGGATATCTTCTTTGTTTTAGTATGAAATTACCACCAAAGTTCAGCAAAGAAACACTGAATGTTAAGTTAGGACGTAAACATGTCTTAGGTATGGTCAAAATAACTAGTTTGTTAGGACATTTGGTGATCATACTAAAATAACTACTATAACTACTCTGTTAAGGTATTTGTAGAAAAGTGAGCAGTGGACCTCCGTGTCAATTATTAGGAGTCATTTTTAAGAAAAAAAAATCCAAATTCTGTGACTTCAGCTTCTCAGATGTTTATATTTTCATGTTTCCTTCTATAGCAGTAAAAGTATTGTTGGATTATGGACAAAAGAAGACATTCGAGGATGTTATTGTGAGTTTCGGGAAAACAAAGCATCATTTGTAACCATTTTCTGACTGACCAAACAACAAATAAAATAATCTTCAGATTATAATGAAATAATAATGAAAATGAATGTTAGTTGCAGCCCTAATACGCTGTTTTGTTTGGGTTTTTGTTTTTTTATTGAGATGAGTGATGCTGTCTTTTGTCTTGTTAAAACGTAACATTGGTTTAACTGTAGATTTTGGTTCTGACCACTTCAGCAAGAGAAAACCGATGGAGGGAGGACAAGGAGTAAAGTGATATACGGTCTCGTTATCTTTAGATTCGGAGGCTTAAATAGTCTCAGAATCAGTCATTTAGAAAGCTGGTCTGTCAGCAGAGACACTGTCACTCCATCTCATTGATTATTTAGTCAGACCAGACGATTGTTTACAGGACAATCAATAGTTAGTGCAAATTGTAATCACAGCTAACACACACACACACACACCAATCGGTGGAGCTCAGTCGTGGAGTTTAGGAAGTGTGGACACACACAAACGCATATAAATCTATAGATCAATGCATCATACATCCTAAGCAGGTCATGAACATAAAACACACACACACACACACACACACACACACACACACATTACCCCTGTTCAAAATGTGCAAATACTTGTCAGTTTAAATATAAGTTACTGCAGTATAAGCTCACCAGGTGAGGTTTATGGCTTACAAGGCAAATTTCTTTGCCAGTGCTATGATATATGATATGATTTATTTATGGATTACTAACACAAAACAAAAAAATCACCCACTTCGTTCTGATTGATTAGCTAATGGCAGGATTTTTCTCCTTGTTCTTTACTCGTAATGTAAACGACTGTAATACATCCATACATGTGTGAGTCCAAAAGCAACAACACAAACAACCTTGAACAACAAAGACAACACAACAGACGGTCCTTAAAGAGACAGGAGTTAAAACAGCCTGTTTCAGAGAGAGGCTGAACTGAAAATCTGCTTAAAGGACCAGTATATGATAAATAAGGAGTTTTTTTTTAACGTAAAGATATTCCATTAGAAGCTCTTTTAAAGCAACACATATCTGGGAGTCTGATAATCCTGCTGCAGACCGTCACGCTCGGCCACTTCCTCTTTTTGAAGTACATTTGTAAGTGAATTTCAGAAGTGTGGCTGAATTAGAAACAGAAGCCCGCAGATCAATATTTGAATAGAAGTGCTTTGGTTTGTTCCCCTGCGAGCGTGTTCACATACATGCATGTTTGTGTGTGTGTGTGTGTCAGGCTGCCTTGGGCGGTGCTAGTGGGACCGATGCCAGACAGTTTACCGTCTGGAATTTGATGGGGCCTGGTAATGTTTTATATGCACTAGCCTCCATGATACATTATGAATGAAGCACACCGTCCATCAAAGAGACAAAATAACAGACTTAGACATCAGATGAAGGGACACGGACGAGTAATGTGCAGGCATGCATGCTTGTATGAAAGTATTTCTTTCTTTCTCAAACAAACTCTCACACACAGCAGTAAAAATTTCCACTCATCTCTCAGTTTGACAGCTTTGGCTTGCATCGAACACACAGCAGTAACATTTTTATCTCATTTCTTATTGAAGCATTTTATGGCTCAACCTGACACACACTCACACAGTAACCTCAACAAAGAGAGCGGGACAGACTTCATTTGATGATGCAAGAGTCCGGCTTGTCTTCTCTCTCTCAACCCTGTGGTCTCCTATTTCCTCACTTTCCCACAGACGTCTCCTGGATTTATTGTCCACCTCATGACATGGTAGAGAGAGCAGATAGAAAGATGCCAAAAGAAGAAGAGAAAGATGTTATTAATGTTAGTGAACCGTTAGTCGTCACGCTGTCTTCAGCAGAGTCTGGTTGTAATGTGTTCAATGACCATCAGTATGAGATAAAAACCGTCTTTAAAACTTTCTAACTAGTGCAGAAAGTAAACCGAATATTTTGGAAAGTCAAATGATGAGCGAGGACACTGAGTCACGTCCACCACTCAAGAGTTTCCAAGGTTGTTTGAGTACAAAGCAAATTAATTATTTATTGCCAGAGATGAGATGCAAGGCCGTGTATTACTGTCCTCTCAATAACGTATTGACTCATCTGAAAATTAAACATTTGTCTTTTTCCAAGAAAATTATTCTGTACGTCTTTATTTTTTATATATCAAGTGGAAAAGACAACATAATTTAGACCCATCAGACCCACTCATATAGCAGGTTTAAACACTAACGCAGCAGTTTTCATCATATCGGGGTCATGATGTTCACACAGAGAAACCTGGTTAATGTCTGACTCCTCCACATCCAGTGAATCTGTCATTTCTGAAGCTAATTCCATCGATTTGAGTTAATTCAACAGCTGCGGATGAACCCGGTTTGGTTTCCAACCACCTGGACGCTGCTGCATTAACAATCTGCTGGATTTCTCCGTCTGATCACCAGTAATGGAAAGAAAAGTGCAACAACGTCATTTATCCTCACACTTTCATTTTAGTGCGTAGATTATCATTACAGCATTTCTCATCATAATTACGTTGTGCTAGTTAATTAAACAGCTCGAGGTGGCGATGTGGATGGATACGAGGGAAACCTGTGATACTACTGCGCATGTAGAAGTACTCGTTTTAAACCTTTAATAGCCGGCTTGTTGTTACTCTGTCATTATGTTGCTGTTTGGACCTCTCTGGGGCAACACGCTGCTGCTGTACAACACGTGTCAAAACACCTGTGTTGCTGTTATTGATGCAAATCATTCCAGCTTAATGGGGAGATGTGTGAGCATACATCACTAGTATCGCTCCAGAAAACCAGCACTTTTATCACATCAGCATACTGTGGATGCGTTATCTTAACTACTACTTGTGTCTGCGCCGTACGACCCGTCGGTTGATGCATGTCTGTGCTGCTCCGTGATAAGGCCACGGTGTTGTACTCAGGGCATCTATGTCTCTCGCGGTATTTTCATTCACATTTTTGGCATTTTAGCTGATACCAGATGTCCTTGCTCAAAGACACTTTGATAGGACTCAAGAATATATTAATTGATAAGACATTTATCCATTTATTGAATGTATTTTGCATATATATTGTACTCTAGTTCCAGTTTTATTAATTTGTACCTTGAAGAGTTGGGGTTAATTAACTTCTAATTCATTCAAATGTAATCAGGATTTTGTTCAAAATCCAATAATAATTTTGCAACAAAGTATTAAAACGACTGAGAATTAAGTCTCAGACACACACACACATACACACACACACACACACACACACACACACACCGCTGTGTAGTGAGGAGAACAACCAACTTTCTATCAGTCTAATTGGCAAGCTACCATTCAGCTGCTGACCTTTGACCTCCTTGTGGAACAGTGCACCGAAAAGAGTGTTAATTTGAGATAAAATATATCATACATATTTCATATATGTATGTGGATATAGTAGCAGAATATGATACATCCACCACAGACTGTAAAGCAGTCTCTATACATTTCATTTTCAACATACACGAACAGCCCTCATCAACACACTCAGCAGCTCATCTGTCTCCGGGAGTCCAACACAAAATTAGGGCTACTCTCTGCTCCTAGTTGCCAAGGCAACCACTCAGAAATATAGAGGCTTTTCTGCACAAGGACTAGCAGCATGGCCGTATTATTTACCGCTGGCTGAGGCTGTAATCCCTGTCACCTACCTGCTGTGTCGCTGACTATACCTCTGGAAAAGAACATCCAAACCCCACAAGCAACAGTACACCCCCCTTCACACACACACACACACACACTCTCTGCATTGTGGCAATGTGGGTCTCCGGGAACAGCAAGGCGCCAGTTACCATGGCAATATCGATAGTTATCTTTTTTGCCCCCCCCCCCGCACGCCAACAGGTGAAATCTGTAATGTAAATTTGACACGCTGTCACACACAGATGAGGAAATCTACAGGGGGGTGCACATGTGCACACACACACACAAAAACAAAACACACACACACGGTCTTATCTACACATTTATAAAATAAACCAAATTTCTGTATCGTACATATAGGTAAACATGTCCGTGTGCATGAACACACGCACACATAAACACAAGCTTTCTCCACCCAGAAAAGGCAGCAAAAACATATAAATGCAAATGTGACACGCATGAGCACAAAAAATGAACGCACAAACACGCATCTCAAACACACCTGACACGCCAATCAATCAAGCATGTATGTATAAATACATACATGTATTTGCACAGATGCACAAACACAACACATTTTATGTTACTTTTTATAAAAATTTCTATCACACACACACACTCACTCTCTCTCCTCAAACCCGCCTCCTCTGCTCGCCCCATCAGTCAAATCCATAATTGGCCGTCTATTATGCCAGAGTTCATTTGCATGGTTCCAGTTGAAGTGTTTACCAGATGTCTGTGGGTATCGCTAACATGATTAGGCTGCCGTTACGCTAATTTATTGGGTTGATCCTCTGGGTACTCGTCCATCATGAGCTGGATACAGGAAACACTGTGAAACCGCTGAGTTTCACTGGGAAACCTGATGTTTATGATAGAAACAATCTACTATAATGTCTGGAGTCTATATAAAAACAGCTTCTGACAACCTCTCCGCCGTCCCTGTAGAATTTAAAAGTCACCAAGTTGTCATCTTGTTGCTGTAACAACATAAACATGATGAATTTCTGTATATTTATCATGGTTGAAAATTCAGAATTTGGCAGGTCTGATTTTCAGGAGAGTTGAGAGGAGTGAAACTTTAAAGAAGAGACTATTTTGTTTATGTTGTAGACACTGGGATAGTATTTTAATATTTTGTTTTGAACTGCCGCTTTATCTCCTACACGTCTGTGTTCACAGGTGTAAATTTAGCAAACAAGAGAAGCCGTTTTCTATGTGTCATTCAGAGAACAAACGTTTCCATTTGTGAGACAGTGACGGACGTGTGAACGCAGAATAAGCTCAGACATGTTTCCAATGATTTGTTATGACAGATATAATAAACACAGATAAAGACACATAAGACAACAATCTGCAAAAAAAACCCAATGAAAACCCATTCACACACGTGTATAAACTGATCAGAAAATCTGAATCACACATACACGATCTACTTTCGCACCTGCGGGCTCTCATTTGCAACAACCCCCCACAGTCACAACATTACATGTAATAGACGTGTCAGTGTGCCAGGCAGCTTCACGGAGGCTTGCGTTTTCTAGAAGAAGCGGGAGAAATTTCAACAGTAATCTTTGTGGGAAGTTGAAGCGTTAGCCGTTATCCAAATGACATCTAAATAACATCCCAGGTGTCTGAAACAGCAACCACCACATGCAAATGTCAATGGGAATTCAACTCAAAGGTGTTTTAAGAGGGAAATTCTGATCCTGGGATTTAAATCCAATATAAATGGCGAATCTGATTCCTGTAAATCCTGCATGAAAACAATATAGAGGTAGATTCAAATGCCAAGCAAATGTCACAGTTATTTCTCATTAGTTATGACTGTCAAATATCATATTTTGCCGTATTTTTGCAATCAAAATGAATGGCTAAAGAAACACACATATACATATAAATGTAAATGCTTGATTCTGTTTTGAAATAATCTGATACAAAACCACAGTGATCATAGTGAAGATTGATCCATTTGTTTGGTAGAAGTATGTAGGGATATAACAATAATATATAACAATAATAATAGCAACACCAAGTACTTCACACACATACATAGTAAGTGGTGGTATTGCATCGTGATGCTGGTTGCCACCCGCCATAAAATGGGGAGAAGAAGAAGTACTTTGAGCACAACAACTACATAAAACCATAAAAGACAACAAGACGCAGTAGAGACTGAAGTTTATTGACGTTATTTACCTAATTTATGTCCACTTGTTTCATTTCAGCTCAGTGTGACAATCTCTGCTGCGTTTTGCTGCCATTTATGATCGTGCTATTTATTAATATAATCTACCCAAAAGATGGATGTGATGCGGTCACATGACTGTGACTCAAGGCCGTCTCGGGCAGCTCCTCCCATCTCTGAAAAAGCAGTCATCACGTTTCCAAACAGGCTTTATTTGGATAAACTGACCACATATTGGGAATCTAAATGGGTAATTTCTCACAGCTTTTAGCCTGGTCCCGCCTCCGGCCCCTGACGTAGGCATAGCGAGAGTTGGTGCCACTCTGGAACCAGTTTTCCTGGCCGAGAGCCGGTTCTGGCTCTGAAACGACCATCAAACTGTGGTTGAAACGGTTGAAAAGGGGTATAAGAGGATGCTGAGCTCAGAAGTGGATAAGACTAATTATGTTTAGTTAAACAAGAGTTAGAAGTAGGAGACAGAGCTCTTATTATAACTGCCAGAGACCTACACATAGTAAAGTTACTATACTCAGCGAGTACATGTCAAGACTTTGCAACCTCATGGTCGCAACCTTTGAGTCTGGTTTCATACTTTGGCCTCGATCCTGGTCTTTTACTCGCTGCGGTCTACGCGCTGCACTCTGAGTGGTTTATTAGTAAGCTGTGCTGCACTATGGTTGGATTAGAATTCACTTCCAGCCGCACCGAGCAGGAAGAGTCCATTCAACATTTCATTCAGGTCAACCCAGTCATTGGCAATGTGCTGCATCAAGTCTCAGAATTAATATACCACTGACCCATGAGTAATTGAAGATCATCGGCTTGTTTGAATTGGTGGATAGATGACAACTCTGTGACCTGAAAGTTCAAATCCTGCAACCAGAAATGTGTCAATCAACAGTCCTGAAAGATGTGAAACTACCTTCTCACATAATTATAAGTTGTTCTGTGTACAAGCTTGAACTAAGTGCCTGAAATATAAATGATGTTGACAAGCCGAATAAGTGATTTGATCAGGGATTCCTGATGTATAAGTACTTACAGACACATGCTACAAATTAAGCTGGTTAATGTATTAAAATGCCCTGCATCAGTGCTATTGATATTCTGATCTATGACTGAAATGTGAATAGAAGTTTTCATTAGTTTTCATTAGCCAGTGGAATTAAAATCCCATCTCATAAATTAAACAAAAAGCCTTTGAGATTTAATTGATTTCCCTGGTGGGGTGAAGATCCTTTCAAACACATAATTATAGGTTTCATGAGGATTATTATCAACATAATAATAATAAAAAAATTTAAAAAAGCGTGAATGTCAAAACCAGGAAAAGAAAAGCTTCTGCACAAGAGATAACAATGACATAACATTTCATTTTTACATTGGAGCTATTATCTAGAGACTGTTCTTCTAAAGCATAATCACTAAGATAAATGTGACTGCAAATATCTTACAGTATTTTTCAGTATAAAGTCGTGTGTTTCGTCTGCTTAAAATGTTCTTTTTGTTTTGCACACCTTCTCAAAACATCTATTGCCTCCATTAAAAAGACGCCCTGTGGATTTTAACAAAAAAAGGTTTCTGTTTATATTCAGTGTTAATCACCAAAAATGTTGAACCCTGCTTTGTTCCCATTTAGTTTTATTCGTCTTATACAGTCTTATTCTACTGCTTTAATCCAAACTCCATCATTTTTTTATACAGTAATCTAAGACAATGTGTGATCAATAAATTCATACATCATTGTAAATTCCCTTCTTTGAGAGAAAATGTATGAACCGCTGAATGACTCCCACTTTTTCAAACGTAGCCTAATTTCCAGAGTAAAATATCGTCTTATATTCGGGCCACTTTCTTTGTGCCGTAAATCAAGCTTTCATTTTCCCGGGAGATCGAACCCGGGGGCACAGACAGCATTGCATAGTAAAAATCAAAGCTTATAGGAAACCAATCTAAATTATTCTATAACCATGATACTGTGTAAACAACATTTACTCCATTATGATAAGTTAATGCAAAAAAAGTCCACTTTAAAGTAACAATCTCAAAAAACTCCATGTTATTATAGCATCTCTCCATCTTAAATAATATTATATTTGTTATGACTGTTGTAATGAAGCTCTTCTAAATATAATATAAAATATAAATATAAGATATAGGAGTGACTTCCTAAATTATGAAATTTGATAAGATAGATAAAATAGATTCTTTATTATTCTGTAATATCAGTAAAATCTGCAAAATTTGTCTTGTGAAGGAGGTGAAATTGACCTTTTTGGTTTATAATGTTTTTGAATAGCTAAACCTTCAGGAAGGGTTGGTCCTTTCAACACTGCCAATTAGAACAGACTACTGTGCTTTTCACACTAACAGCGGCGCGCACACACAGATAACATTTCACTTGTAATCCTGTTACACGCTTTCATAATCCCACCCACCCTCACTGTGATGGTATGTCACTCACCGACTCTGACTTGGACATCTGTTAGCTATCTGCAAAGACAGACAGAGAGCGATAGTGACAGACACATGGTAGGGGAGCCTGAGACAGGCAACCCAGTGTACAGGGTGAAGAGCGAAGGGCCAGAAAAACCTGCCCTCCCACCCACAACCGTCAAACCCCCTGAAGGGCACGAGCTAGTGTGTTTTCGTGCCAGCAGATGATAACAGCCGGTAAGCAGACGGCTGTTATCGTGTTTGGATGAGGACAGCAGACCAGACTACATACAGGAGCTGCATGCAGGGAGACACACTGTGTGTTTATAGCCTAATACACTTTCATTGGTATTTCTGTAAACTGGGGCACTGGTTGAATCTACTGGAACTGCAAAAATCGAGGCGAACCTACACAGGCTGATTTTCAGTGGAGTTAACCTTTAAAATCTGCTATATATTAATTCCAACATTATCTTTTCAGTTAATTGATTTATTTTTCAAAATATAACAATATACTGTGCTATGCTATGTATTAGCTCTTTGTTTGACTATAGTTTAAGCATTCTTAAATACATCCTAATGTAAATTTTCCCCGGTTGTGTACATTAAATGTCCATTACTCATTCACACACTTTCTAAACCATCTAGATGAGGAGGGTAATCATGTTTTTAAACACACATATGCAGAGCCTCAGGTGTGTTGATAATGTGGATGCAGACACACACACATAAATCACACATAGATTGACAAAAAGTGTTTTGCATTATTTAAAGTGTGCTGTACACAGTACAAATAAAACATATTTAATTTACTGAAATTCTCAGAGGATAGAAAAGATTCTGACATTTGATTTTTTTTTTCCTTGTGATAATTAAATCAGTTTGTGGGATAAAACCTTAGATCTTAATACGTGCTAAGAATAGCTATCCAAACTGATATACACAGCTACTGGGCTCATATCCCTACAATATGCAATGCTGTTTAGTGAATAGATGATCTGAAGCACATTGAGAACATACATATTTAGCAGAATTGAGTGTCTGACCAAAGAATATGAAGCATATTGGGACGTGTATTTCTGAGATGTGCTGTGTAATTAACAGGCAAACAGCTTTTAATATTAACAGCTTAACACAATTTTAAACGGATTACTATATTAGGTTCGGTTGATCCTTTCAGTTGAATCAGTCAATTCAAAAGAAAGATTGTGTTAATCAATCTCAGGAAAAACACAAGTCAAAATAGCAATAATTTGATTGTTTGAGAGACATTATCGGGACATTTGCTCGTCTCTTGCTGCTGATCGTCCTGAGGGATGAGCGCAAGAGAGTCGAGGTCAGTATTTGAATCCACCGCATCGACTTTGCACCAACTGCTAATGAAAGGCAATAAATATTATATCACCCAAGACACTCAATGAGTTTAAGCTTAGAGCTAAGAGAGAATCTGCAAGTGTTGTTCATCTTCTGGCTACATTTATATTATCATGCATTTATTGCTTTGGATGAGCTGTTTTAAGTGTGTGGAAAATATAAACAAAGACTTGTAAGTGAGCCAGAATGACTTGGGCGACTGACAGCAGAGGATAAGTCATGGTTCTTATTTTATAATGTGGTAAGCTATTTATTTTCTTAAATTCTAAAAAAACATTTAACATCAAGACAGATTTATAGTTAAAGACCACAAAGCCTCAGATCTCAATTCCCTCTGTGTTTAGCAGACAGACGTTGTATTAATGTGTTATTATATTTTTTTTGTTATGGATTCATTTTGTATTCGTCTTTAGCCAGACAAACTGTGCTTCCAGTCTGCTGTACCTCTTTGTTAAATTGTATGTGCTGTATGTCTCTGAGAGCAGAATGCATCTGAAACAAGGCACAAACAGCTTGGGGGGAGGTGGATACTGGAAACCTGGTACTTATAGTGAAGAAAAATCAGACCGCCATCCAACAATGGAAATCCCAAATTTGTACAATTCCCATCAAAACCAAAAAAATATATATATTTGAAATGTGTGGGACACAAAACCATCAATCAATACCTCAAAATGAGCAAATTCAACAGATAAGGTTGGTTTTATATATCTTATTGTATAATATATATTTTTGTTTGCATAAAAAGAAAAAAATAATTTGTAGAAAGCAAATAGGGTTAAATTTAATCCTAACCTGAGTAGGAAACAGTAGAAACACAACAGCAGGATATATATAGCTGGAATGAAGGTTTCCCTTTATTGATACCAAATGTCCTCGCTCTGCAGGTGTCCTTATATGTGGCTAATATTAGCCCAGTATAGTGTTGGATCCACCAATGGCCTCTTTAAGAAGAGGAGGGAGGACAGTGGCGATGCTCCGCTGGTTCCCCTAGGACCATCTGTCTTAGCTGGGCATGCAGCGTTGGATAATGGCATCATGTACTGCAGTTACTTGCATCAGAAGGATCCTTAGATCCAGCCATAGATTTCATCCATCAGCTCTCCTGACCTGGCCAAGGAAATTTCAGGTATTTAATAGCTGCTTTTGTGAAGCTTGCATACAGACGAGAAAACCGTTGACCCTCATTTGAATGAGAAGGGTATTACTGCGCACAAGATGTCCATAATTAGTGTCCTTTCTTCTCCTGGCTGGCACTTGTTGAGTGGAGGGGGGAAACCAGTCAGATATAGTCACCTTGCTGTCAAGAGGAACAAAACTGTGACCTTTACAAAACCCAGAGGACCTTTCGCTGAATCTCATTCATCCCTACGCCAACCAGTGATCAGATACACTGCCTGGTAGCCAATGAAAACCAAAAACACTGTCACTCCCTCCTTTGTTGTCATTCACAGCCATGTTAATCCACAGAACAAATTTCCATATGCCTGGACAAACCTAATTAACACCCATCACTTATTAACACGCCCAGCACTGAGCTTTTCTTCTCTAATTAAATGGCTTTTATACGAGCGAAGACACCGTTCGTGGCCTTGAACACGTCACAGAACATTGCGGGGTCTTTGTTTTTCATCCCTCTCCCCCCTTTTTCATGGTTAGATCAGACATATTTATACGAGTTGAGTGTCATGCTATTAATCACCACATCATTAGCTATGCATCAATTACTCAAGATGCCCACCACGGTTTTTGATTAGAGGCTGGGCAAACTCTGGAAGAGTGATTCGGTGAATATTTAACAATTATCTGTTGAACGCTGCTCTAACAATCAGATTTATCAGCTGTACAAAACACATTTTCACAGTTAGGTTTGGTACAGACAGTATTTAGTATTAAAAATAATAAATATTCATACATTTTACAAGCAGTTGTCCACCATATTTGCATTGCCATGACATAAATTGTCTTTGAGGGTGTATTTTTTTCTTAAAGGTCACTCCAATAAATTAGTTTCTTAAAACCTGCAAGGTGACGGAAACGTTGGAATACACCAGTCTCACCCGCTTCTGATTTCTGATTGGATATTGATCGACAACATGATGAAACAGCTCATGTTGTCAACTGTCATGATGAACTGTGAGCAACAGCCCTTCAAAGGAGGTAATCAGTTGGCAACGAACTATGGTTGTAAATTTGAATTAAATGTGGGTTACAATCGTTTAAAAGCACAATACCAGGTATGATAGAGGACACATGGAGTTTTTAGTCTGTGCTGCTTATAATATACTCAGTAGCTTTGTAGTAACCTTGAGGTTAGACAAAAGGACACTGGGGTGGAAAAGCGAAGCAGTGAAACTGTCTCCTCATTGACAGCTGCCTTCGAGCGGCACTTGAACAAGACCCTAATTAACACTTTCCCCTCTAATTGCTTAGCATTGCTTGGTAACCAATGGTGTGGTTATCTTGAGTAATGTCCCAGAAGTGAGTGGATGCAACTGTATAAAGCTAAAATAAACCAGATCAATCCCAAGACAGGGACCAAAAACATCATGTTATATTAAAGACTAAACTAAAAAACAACAAAAAGAATTTAAGCCTTTAAGATCAATGTGCAGACGTTTTCTACTGTTCTGTCAACTCCTTTTTACTTCACGTGACATATTTACAGTATAGCAGCTACAGCAATACGTTAGAGATGAAGTTGAGGTAGGTGGTTGTATAAGCAGTGGTCTTCCTTGTTTTATGTTACGGAAACATTTTTTTTTCATATCCGATTGAGAAAAAAACAAAACGTGCTGAGTGGACAATGTCCTCAATACTGAACTCTTTCATTATCTTCCATAAGAGGTAAAAAAAACCTAATTTCATTCTGTCGCCTTTCTGTGTTTTCAGCACCTCTGCTTCCCTCTGGAGACACTGAATTAGAAGGCTGCGTGCTGCGGTGATGATGGGGAGGGAGGAAGCATCATCTCACGCTGTGTATTGTGGGAATAATTGTTGAGCCAGATGCTGTGATATCAGTGCTCATAACAGGAATCATGAATAAAAACATTCATGATGCTTGACAGCGTTTGTAGACTAGAAATATATGGCCAAATGTGTTAAAGTTTTCATTATTTCAAAGCACCTCAAGGAAAAAAGCCACGCATGTCTTCTACAGTTTAGTCAAACCTTTATAGATCTCAGGAGTGTGTCATTCTCGAGGTTTTCAAGTGTAGTTTCCCTAACTTTTATCCCATATTATTGTGTCTATTGGAAGTATTTTGTTTGTCTAACTGTTTCACTGGAGCACCCTGAATAAATAAAGGTGTAATTAAAAAAAAAAAAAAAATCACCTGATTCATGCTTGAAGCAGTGAGGCGACACCAGAGGCAGATTTAGGGCTAAAGTCACTGTGATGGAGGTCAAGCACCCTCAGCTCAAGCTGCTCACAACACAACGTAAGTTATTGTAACGCCTTAGAAGGCTGTTCATTTCTAAAGCAGAGGCTCGGGGTAAGTGCTTTTTAATAAAACCTGGGCTAGTGGACATGAAAAGAAAGAGCAATGAAAAGCTTCTCTACGTTAATTGACACTCGTGGGTCCATTAAATACTCGCAATAGCCTGGTGTAATTTCTCTCGATCAGAGCACTCAATGCAGCGAGGTTCAAAAGCGATCATGGGAGTTAATTACGTTCAAAAGAGTGCTGCAGTTTCATCACACGAGAATGTGGCGAGGATTAATGGCAGGCGTCGCAGAAAAATCCAATAGAGGAGTGATTAGCATTCCTTGGAGATATTCGAAGATTCGGTGCATTGCTTGATAATCAGAGCGTATTACTCTGCCTCAGCTTGACACATAACATGTAATTTCATCGCAAAGGGAGAGTAGATTCCTCACAGAACAAGGAGGTGAATCATTTTTTTTAGGAACGTTATTATGAAAAAGTCTTGTTGTCCTTGAACCGCACGTCTCTGAAACAAAGTGACGCTGATATATTTCTCCTTCAATGTCACCTAGACAATGCCTGTGAAGGTACTGGGATTACGTCATGTGACTTGTAATACAGTGAGCTGACAATCATGGTCAACTAATGATGTTAATATCTTGACTCTTGATATGGCTGCCTTGTTAAAATGATTGATAGTATGCAGAAACCTGAGGTCAGCGACACATTTGGAGCAACAGTTCCTGAAGAATTTAATTACATACATGTTGGACACGTTAGCATATGATCTGTGACCACAAGTCTCCAGACACATTGTTGATGTGATTCAAAACCTGTATGTTTTGCCAGGTGAGAGAGAGCAATAATATTCATTCATAAAGTTATGGGGTTTTTTTATGTCACCTGTAGATGTTTTGTAGAAATATCAGTAAGTTAAATATTTCCCCCTCACATTCAGCTATTTGGTAGAAAAAGGTGATCTCACCTTTACTTTGTTTCCTGTTGCAAGAATAGCCTGGTGGTTCACACCTCTATGTAGCTCTACTGCTGTCGTTATCACTGAGGAGCAGCTTGGCTTGTTGTTGTTGTTGTTGTTGTGACTCCTTTACTTCAGAAAACAATCAACATCTGCATACAAACTAAAGATGCATCATCTGCTTTGCTTTGCAATCAGAAGAGCACGTCTGTTTTAACAGACCTTTAGCTTTGAGCAAAGTCACGACTCGATCGTCTCGTTGTCTCCTCCAAACACCGTCTCACACACATGCATTGCCTCGTGCTGCCACCTAACTTGTACTATACGGCACAAGCGGTGAGATACTGATGCTATACATCTAATCCTCCAAGTTTATTTCAAGATAGTATCAGTCAAATTATCTGGCTGCACTGGTGGACAATTGTTCCTAAAATGAAACTGAGGGAAGGGATTATGGATCAGACCCACACTGTCTGTTTATCAGCTGCATGTTGTTGACTGGATTTTAATGACATTTTGTGGAATGATGCACTAATGCTTAGTTTTCCAAACTATGATGATTGGCCCTTGGGCCACAAATGTAACATACTTCAGATACCACCGAAATGAGCCTCATCCTCACACACACACACACACACACACACACACACACACACACACACTTACTCCAGGGCACATTGATATATTGAGCTGATAGAGGCCTTTTAATAAAAATCAGATGTTGACCAGTGTGTGGCCTACTTCTGTTATGATGGAGGAAAAACTCCTGTGGCTTGTAAACCATGAAACTTAATTTCCTCTCGACATTTTACTTTTTAATTTAAAAGTGCAGTAAGTGTATTTTATAAATTATAAAACGTAATTAAAATCCAAACTCTGTGAAATGCCAGATCTTGCTGAATCCATACTGCATGTTATAAAACTCTGCTGCTGTTATGCTCTCAGAAGTTGGTGGAGACCAAACCAGATTTAAAACTACATCAGACTTACATTCAGATATACTGGTTATGCATAATGTAAGAATTAATATCATCACTGTTATTTCAGCAACTAAGCCGTGACTGCAGGAAATGCCCCAGATCTGAAACACACATGTATACTATCTGGGACATAACAGAACCTACACTCACATAAACAAGCATCCTCCGCCACAGAAACACACACCCGACCGCTCCATCCACTTGCTAGTTCAGGTCTCGGGAGTGTTGGTGTTTTCGGATGCACCGGGCGCCACTGACAGCACTTGAGCACCCAGCCTGCCCCTCCCATTGGGTGTTGAAGCATTCAATTGCTCCACCCTATCTTAAGCTCCAGGCTCATTTTATTTCAATTAATTAGCATAAATGTATGTGTGTGAGTCCTCAGCACCCCCTCCCCAATGATCTAGTATGCAAATATTAATTAGAAATTGATGTATTGCAGGAGGGTTTAAAGTAATGACATCCCGCAGGGGGAGGGGTGGAGGTGGGGGTGGGGAGGGTCTAGAAATGCACCTCCAAGACAAAATTGTCTACCGCACATCAACTGTTGAAATAAACAGAGGAGGATATTAAGAATTCATCCAGTGAATTTGGAGAGGAACATATTCTGAATTTTTGGGAGTTATTTCTCAGATTTTCCTTACATACATACATACATACATTATTACTGCCTATAACTGGCTTGATTTTCAACGTTTTGGGAAAGACAGGCACCACAAGGACATGGACAACGTCTGTGTGTTTATCATTTTCAACAGGTTGCATGTCGGATAACTTTGTATCAATAGTTGAGAGTATTTTATGGTCATAAATATGTCAACTACTTCTGAATATATTGCCTTGAAATTTATCCTTGACATTAATGGTGCCCGGAGGACAAAACCTAATGACTTATAGTAATGCTCACTTATAGAGTATATGAGTAATACCATTTTCCTTTGGCACCACCATGAGATTAACATTTGTGGATTTGAGTGATATGTATTAGATTACCATGAAATGTAGTAGGACAGATATTTATGTAGCCCTCAGGATGAGTTGCAATAACTTAACAGTGCCATCATCAAATCAAAGTTTTAACTTTCCTGAGAAAAACTAATGGTATTCACACCAGTCTCAGGCTGTATTTAATGCTAATTAACAAACTAGCATGCTAACAAGCTAAACGAAGAACATGGTAAACATACCTGATAAATATCTGCACGTTAGCATTGTTGTTGTAAGCGTGTCAGCTTTATGATATTAGCATTTAACGTCAAGCTAATGTCAAGATTTGTTGAAATTTTGTGATTGGTTATATGTTTAATATTATTTATATTTATGATATAATATATTTGTGATGATGCTACATTGAGGACTTATTTAAAAAAAAACTGCATTGTACTTCTTGACAGAGAGACTCTGGGTTCTGAGTAATACAGAATATAACAATTATCATCCAATAATCATGTTAACGAACACCACATGACCAGAGCACAGTTGACAGGAGCATTTGTGAAGGAGACTGAATGGACAGAAGATGATGTTATTCCCAGTAAGAAAATGACCCAGTTAAGCTCACTTAAGGTAGTAAAATGGATCATGGGGCGCTGAGACATTAGAAAATAAAGGATAAATAGAGAGATGGATGGATGGATGGTTGTTTCCATTCTCAACATCAGGAAGCCTCCAGCTGGGGAAAGACCCAAGTCTAATTGGAAACAATATAATAAAGAAGCAGAAGAAGAAATGTCAGAAGAAGAAACTGAACAGAAATAAGAACATTTAACTTGTTTAAAAGAAAAAAAAAAACCCCACTAAAGCAACGCACAATGGCTCTCTGTGTGAACACATGACGACGACGTGGTCATGAATAATTTCATCTAAAGTGTAAGAACCGTGTAAACAGATACAGCACAAACAACTCTGCTCTTCATCGCTCATCTATACAGCGACTTTCTTCCTCAGATTCAATCATTTCACTTTACCAAATGTCTCACGCTGCATTTCGTGCACAAAATGTATAGAAAAATTTATATTTCATGGCAGGGAATGCATTGTGGGCAGAAACTGCACCTTGGGGCGCCAAGTATAACTTTCTATGCCATGTAATGAATTTCTTGGAAGAAAATTAACTTGTAATAATTATAATATTATTACCATATAATTACCATATTAATTTGCAACACTTGGGACACTTCCTGCTATTTTCTGGCTCAAAATGTATTGAGTACAAAAAAAAATGCTGCATGTGACACTCATGGTGCCCTATACAGCAGAGAAAACTGTGGTATTATAGATGAGGCTACAATGGCAAAAATGTGGCGTAAATATATTGGCCTGTTAATTGTAATTTCATCTCACAGCATTGAAAATGTTTTTTAAAAATTTAATTCTTTGAGCTTTTCTACAGAGCCACTTTTTGAATAGTAGGCATATTTACATGATCTCTTGCCATCTTGTTTGTATGTGTTTTGACAGCATGTGTGTCTGTATCTCTGCAAATGCATCCATCTGTATGTCAGCAGCAGACGTGTCCATGTGCAAGTCCACTTGTCTGACTATGTGTTTGCAGGAAACAAAACCCGCTCTGTGCATTTGACATGACAGTTATTGGGGGTTTCGAGACCAAAAGACCTTGAAATAGTTTTACTGTCAACAGGAAGAGAGTGAGCAGGTGAAAGAAAGAGTGAGACAGTGAAGAAAAGAGTAAAAGACTAAGTCAAATAATATGATGAAGGCAAGGGGATAGCAAAGGGACAGAGTAAAAGAGCATGTGCATATATATATATATATGTGCATGTGTGTGCCCATGAGAGCAATATGAGCATGTGGGTGTGCATTCATGTCAGTCTTCATGTTTGCATGTGTATGTGTCAGAGAGTGACAGGTAGAGGAATGAATTAAAGAGTGATGGAGGGTTGAGGAGGCTTTTCTCATGTCTCATCCCAGAATACAAACAACAAGCAGCAGAGCGTTCATCCTGTTCTCTCCAGTCTTTATGTAAAAAGATTAAAACACAAGTATTTATTAATGTAGCTGAAAGCTTGTACGAATACAGCAGCGAGACATCAGGGGATTGGCGAGAATCCTTCGAAAGCTTGAACGTGACATATGAGACAATAAGATGTAGAGACGATGTGACCGCAGCGGCGCGCGTGTCATCCATCAAAATAGTGGGTGTACAGAGAGACATAAAGCATTAAGTGTCATCGTTCAAAGTAAATGTCACATTGTCAGCTTCTGCAGA
The DNA here is from genome assembly GCA_036937835.1 of Pampus argenteus. Classification (NCBI taxonomy): domain Eukaryota; kingdom Metazoa; phylum Chordata; class Actinopteri; order Scombriformes; family Stromateidae; genus Pampus; species Pampus argenteus. The sequence continues at coordinate 20,240,469 of CM072875.1, forward strand.
AGCAATAACACGAGCCTATTGTCCAATTATTGATAGGACACATGGCAGTATATTGATTGTACAAGAAAATACCTGAGACGACTGATGCATAGATTCTGTTGAGGAGTGATTTTAAATATTTACATTTAAGCACAAACTGTTACATCTTTAATTGAATGTGGAATATTTTATGTTAAAATCCACCTGTTTTCTCCGACTGAGAGTTGCAACAGAGACATAAGTGTCCTTCTGCCTCTAATTGAGACCCTGCAGATTCACCTTTTTATCCTAATTACATTTTCTCTCTCTTACACACACACACACACACACACACGGGAGACGTTGACATTATTTTTATAGATTGGAGATCTGAAATATTAAAAAAATGTCAAGACGGATCACTCAAACCAGCCTCTGGGCTGGATGGTGAAAAGGCTTTAAAGCATCTGTATACACGCATACACAATTGTTTTTTGTTATAATTATAATGATAAACTGTACAAGTTATTCTGCTTCGGGTGTTTTTCCAAGTTACCAAACTTTATACAAAAAAAAGAAAAGAAAAGAAAAGTACACTGAATTACATCTGGATTTTATCCTAGTGTAAATGGGGCCTTATTGATGTCATATTATAGGATTTCTCCTGCTTGGCGCCAGCATGTAAAACTCCCTTGAGCAATTTATAAAAAATAAAAATATAAAAATCACATGAGGCGTACATAAAATCACTGAGGACGTTGTATGAAATTCAGAGGGACATTTACACAGAGGAATGTGTTTCACCATCAAAACCATCACTTTGTCTGCTCGAGTGATTTCGACCCTCCACGCTGTGAGAAATTCAACCCTACTTTGTACCGGTTCGTCTCCATGTTCTTGGCACGTGCCCCCAAACATCTCAGTAAAGAAAATAAAGAATTAAGAAAACATCTGTCGCATATCCCACTGTCATTGCATGCTTATTAATTCATTTATGGCCAAGGAAAATACACGGTTAGTCCATTGGTAGGCACATCAAAGCTTCAAACCCTGCTATCTCTCTACTCTCCAGAGATGGATCAGAATACCAAAAGGCTGTCCTGATTAAGTGCCCCATGCAGCAGGGAAATGTTCCCTTCCTTGATCCGCGTCTCTCATATGACCCGATTCCCTCCCAGAGGACATGTCCTGTGTGAGAAAATGGCTCATGCTCCTCTGCAAGGATTTCATGCAATTTAGTCACATTGGGTGATGTGTTTTAGCAAAATGTCATGCCATAGTTAGAGTTGTTGGACTTTAAATGCCTCTTTCATTAAGTTTTTTTTTTACAGTAATGTGGTGCTCTTGGCGTGACCTCATGAAACTGCGCTGCATAAAGGATCCTCACATAAAAGTGTTGGACGTTTTGCATGTGAAATTTGTGGTTTTCATGTGTGTTTTTCGACACCTTTTCACTTATAAGGTCAATATTGTGAGTTTCATCTGGGTCCGTACATGATTGCGTTTATATAGACGTATATGAAAATATTTAAAGAGAATGTAATAAGAAAAAACAGACTTTCTGCACTAGAGATGCATCACTGTTTCACTGAGTTGTTATTTCGATGCATGTCTGGAGTTAATATCTGTACTCTGTCTTCTGTATTATTTTGTTTTGGTTGGAAAATAAACTGGATGTTAGCCTACAACAAGTTATGTTTTCCATTGAAATATGCAAGATGTCACCAAAACAATAACAACAATAATAATAAATCAGTTCATTTTCCAACAACTGCCTGACTGGATTACACATTTAAGCATGCTGACTATGTTGGACTTACACACACACATCCTCAACACTTGTTTATTATATTATTTTCTAGTTATCCGCAGCACAACATTAATTTTTTGTTTCCAGTGGAAGAAACAAAGACGGATACCACAACTTCAAAGCGCATCACTTATCACATCTTTCTTTTTTTTGATATGACACCTTTTATACTTTAAGCCCACATAAAAAATTATAGCCGTTTTTCAGTATTTTGCATTTTTTCATTGAAAATCCTCCATGATTTTTCCCATGATGCACTGCCAGGCAAGAGTGTCAGTGTTTCTTGACCTTACCTGAAACAGATGAAGATGATTTTTGTCATGTAGTGACTGTCATGACCCTTCTGCACCTAAAACATGTGAACAACCAAAACAAAAGTCAAATTAATCTTCATATTCATCCTTTAATAATTAAAATAGATTTAGTAAAGAAAACAGCCTCACCTGGATTCATTTGGTCAGTTGCATCTTTTCCTCTGGTTACGATAAAGTCGTCATCTTTGCATATCTGTAGATAAAAAGACAAAATGAGATGAAACACTGTGTATTTGTGCCTTAAGGGACCTAAAAGGACCTTTAAATTTCGGCTTGGTGTTGATTATTTTGATTGTGATGAAGCTATAGCTTTGATATTTGGCAGAGATGTGTAATTTGGACTTTTGGAATATTCAGTCTATAATAAACTGTGTAGAAACTTACTTCCAGCATGTTAGAGTCCTTTTAGGTCCCATTGAAACCCATTAAAATCACATTTACTGATCCCATGGCCATTACAGCACATTATCATGGATTCTGTTTTATAAGGCTTTTAAACTCAAATTTTTACTTTTTACTTTTTCCATCTGATTGAGCCATTTTCTGCTGTTTGCCCTGAAGAACAAATATCTGTATATTTCCCAGGGTTCCACTAGGGGCCTTGTCGGCCGTATTTTATGCATTATAGAGTTGTACAGGCCATCGTAGCAAATTGACTGAATGACCCAGACTATAATAATCAAACACAATAAATAAAAAAGTCCCCCTAGCCTTCAGTATATTGATAAAATTTCAGTTTTTGTGCAAAAACTGACATTTAATGGTTGAAATGAATACATTTTGATGAGGAATATTTAGGTCTCCAAGAGGATCCTTTTTAAAAAATGAAACACAAGGGTTAATCAGGTGAAAGGATGAATGAACATCACTTTATTTTCCCTTAAACTGATTATATGACATTTTGAAAAATAATCCTTCACATTAAACATCCGTCTGAGTCACGTTGAACACGTTCTCCCATAAAGAGGCCATTTCTAAAAGACAGTCTTTGGGGCTTCTTCTCTGTAAATGTCATCCTACTTCAGACAACGTCACTCTGAAAATGTCACCCCGCTACCCTTTTCATTAGCTCACCAGCTCTCTTCTCGATTATACACCCTTTTCCATTAGAGAGATCACACACCTAGACTGAGGCTCTCTCTTTTTTTTTGAGCTGTACATACTGAAGTGTGATTGTGAAACTGAAGGGATGTTCTGGCTCTGGGTTGTTATGTTTCCATGTTGTTTGCTCAACTGTGATCACCTGTTATGGAAGATTTTCCTGCCGTTTCCCAGGCTGCACTGCTTGCAAAGGGCTGTGCAAACTGTCAATCATGTTTGTAGAAGAAGAAAGTTCCTGTTGAGGGGGGGGGGGGAAGCAGCTGTAATTTAAAAGACTCTTTATCTTTCTGGAAGTGAAGGTTTTGAAGGTTATAGTATGTTTTCGGTGGACATTTGAAATCATCAGGTACTGCTGTAACCTTTGAGTGGCAGGAGAGATTATTATACAGACAAATCATTTTATTTTAAATTATTCCAACTAGAATCGATCAAACAACTCCTTATTATTTATGCATCCTTCTCTTTAAGACCCGCCTCCTGATGAGCCTACTCTGTTCTGTCAGAGGTCAAACAAACAGTAGCAGGATTTAATTTCCCTTTAGATTTGTCAAATACATCCACACATATTCAAGCTCAAATCAGATCTGAAATATGCACAATCTGAACAACTTTAGCAACTAAAGCAACTAGAGCCGACAGCTGTTTGTAGGCATCTGATCTCAGTTTTTAATCCAACATTAAAAAAAAGGATATGTTCACTTTATGCGTGCCAACACACAATCGGAGTATATCTCAGATAGAGTTAGTAACACAAGAGGCCTTATAAATGTAAAGTAGATAGATCTCCATGAGCAGAGTATCTTCGGGGATGAATACATATTTCCTCATGTTCACGTGTCCAATAACATCCTCACAATCCTGCACAGTTTTTCTGTGTGTCAGTGCATCTCACTGCGTCAATAATAAACCTATTATTTGATGTCAGCTGTCCGTCAAAGTCGGCACCCTGCTCTCTCTCTCTCTATGGGCCGAGGTTAATATTTGCTAATCAGTTGGTTTGCTGCTGCCATGGCAACAGGCCCATCACCACAGAGTGTGAAGCGGGAGTGGCACCCTTGACACCAACCCATAAAACAAGTCAGTCGGGCTGATGATTGGCGATGCATTATGTAGTGCCATAACCCTCATCCAGCACTCTTTGTCTGTATCCGTCTTTCATCTCAACCCCCGTTTTCTCCTTTTGTCATCCATCCAATCTGGTTTAATCTCGTCTGCTGGGGGGCCGTCATTCCCAAATCCGAATAGAAGAAGCTTTTGTGAAACTGAACATTTACGTTTAGGGTTGCAACTAACAATTATTTCTCATTTTCTTCAATTGTTTTCTCTATAAAATGTGAGAAAATTTTTAAGAGTTTAAGGTGACGTCCTAAAAATGTCTTCTGTCCCGATCAACTGTTCACAAATCTAGATATTCAGTTTGCTATTTAAAAAAATAATAATAAATCACATCTGAGAAGCTGGAAGTTTGAAATTTTCTTTAAAAAATGACTCCAAGCGATTAATCAATTAACAAAAGCAACTAATCAACTTATTGTTGCAGCTATATTCATGTTATTATGTAATTAAACATGAAAAATGTAGGTTGTCAAGTCTGAAATTAATATGGATACAATCCAGTATCCAAAATTAAAACCGGTCAAGCAACAACTTCTAGTAAAAATGAGTCTCTGGTGGTTAATTCAACATTATAAAGTTATTTACTGCACAGGATTTGATAATTTGCTTAATTCCAATGTTGTGTTTTGTTCCAAACGTGTCTGAGAAATTAAGATTAGAAATGTACATTTGTGTCTTCAATACCAACAAGTAGAGGCCATCTGTCAGTTGAAGGTAAACATGTTTTTTTTTCTCCACAGTACTGATTCTATAGAGGATACGTCACCAGGTAGGATTATATATTTCTAAAAAGGTATCCTCACAAAATACTACAAGAGAAACTGTCCATTGTACCAACAGTGCAGCCAATTAAAAGCAACCGTTCAATCCAAATCCACAATACAATTAGCAGCAGAAACAGTACATGCCATTAAAAGGATAATTTCACTATTTTTCAAGTCATAACAGTCAGGTTCTCATATGAACATTAAAAGAGGGTTTTGAGGCCTCCTGACTACTCATTATAGTTTAGGACAGACTTGAAAAATCACGAACTTGTCCTTTAAATGAACAAGTGACCACAGCATGTTATTGAAAACAGAAAAAAAAGGATAAATTAAAATAAATTTGAAAATACTCCTCTTTGACAAGAGGTTGCAGCCGTCAAACCTGATGCTATAACAACAACAACAACAACAACAACAGCAGCTGGCCTCATCAACAACTTGTTATATTAGCGTAAAAATCTCACTATTTGTACATCTGTGACCCATCACATCTAACACAGGGCTCATAAACCTTTTCAGTGTCAAATACATTTTACATATTGTCATAAAAAGTTTCTATTTTATATTATTTATAATCACTTTTGGTATTTTCTTTTACTTTTTATAGGTAATCGTTATATTTTGTCTGTCAAGCACCTCAAAATGAGGACAAATAAACGTATATATGCAAACCTACTCATCAATAAACCTTATTTGGTTTCATTTTTGTCCATCTTGTAAGTACAGATTTAAAAAAAAAAAAAAGTAGGTTGTTAAAATAAAATTAATATAAAGTATAAAACTGGTCAAGCAAAAAGCAAGTAATGTAAGATATGTCTCTGGTGGGTAATTAAATTTACCAGGAGATTTGTGACTAAATCAAAGGGGTCAAACTCAAATTTTGAGTTATATTTACTGAAATATCTCCTCCACCTACAAACCAGACTTTATTTCAGATAATCTGCCTCCCACCTGTCTTAAAAGCTCCTGTTGTCCGTCTTTCGTTTGGCCGTTTTTGTGGAGGGTGGAGTTAATTTGTCCGACGTGCCTGTAATCTGATTGTTACTGACTGTCAACAGAAAATAATGGCGGCTTCCTGTTCGCGACTCCGCGCCATTTAACCAGCAAAGCATTCTGGGATTTGTAGTTTTAGCAGCAAACGTGGCGCAAGAGCTGAAATACACATATGATCTCGCGAGAATGAGTTTGACACGCGATCTAAATCATCCATGAATGTATATTGATTATTTTGTCTTGTAAAATAACACTTTTTTTCATTGTTAAGTAAACAAAAAGGTTATATTGTACAATATAATTTTAAAAAATTGCATGTTTTTTGCATCAAAACTCGAATACAAATATAATCTAAAACAATTTGTGTATGCATAAATTTGTACATGTATTCTTTTACTGAGTGACTGATTTGATCCCAACTGAGCTGTCTGATGCTTTAATACAAAGCGTCAGCCGGCAGCTACAGGTTTCAGTGTCATCTCACCATCTTACCCGCAGAGACCATCTATCTAATTACACAAAGGTTGTCCTGACGCCTTTCTTGCCATTGCGTGACCAGATGACACCCCTCTCTCTCCCATCTGTCCAAGCCTACCGACACCTTGCTAAACAGAAACAGCACAGATTGTGACTCTCACATGACTTCGCAGGCACAGCAGGTTATGATGCTCTCTCAAGCCTCAGCGATCACATATGACCCTGTCTGGATGTGAGAATGCAGTGATTGCACAAATGCTCAGTTGGGTATCGCACAATCTATTTTTTTTTTTTATCCACTTTCATTTTAAGTCATGACCTGATTTTGCACAAAAGTGTGACCAGTCCACCGTTTTGGGTTTTGTTGTATCATTTTTTCACCTATATCTTGTGTTTAGATTTACATTAAGGCAAAGACAAATACTACATAATAGCAACGTCATATTTCAGGTGATTATTCGATTATTAGTTTTAAGGTCTCACTACTACTTCCCGAACATTCACAAGAATGGGATATTTCTTCTCCTAAAGCTATAATGATCACGTTTTTTATCACTTTAATCTGACTTTCTTTAATTAACCGAGGTTTTTACACGTATTTCGGGGATTGTGGTGCACTGCAAGGCGGTTTAATCGCTACTGTTTTAAAGTAATTAGGAATAACAACAAGGGTATTTATATTTATGGAAAAAAAAATCCTGCTTATTATTTTGAAAGCACTGGGGAAATAACTCCATTGATTTGATATTATGCTGTGCTTTGTGTGTCATAAACATGACCCAGTTCACCACTGTGTTTTCACGATCGTCATTTTTCATCGTGGGACATTGTAATTACGCTTCATGTTGTGCTCTGTGGACTCCTTTACATTAGATTCTGTTCATCAAGAGCCTTTGGTGACATTATAATGTGCAGCCATTATTGCAGCCATCATAAAACACAAGCTAGTAATGAATTAGTTAGTATTTTTTTTTTCCATTAGCATGGCTTATTGTTTTAGTAATTGAGTTTAAATATGTGGAAGATCTCTAATATTTATAAAGCAACTTCTACAGAAAATCTATTATCAAACATGAAATGTCAAAAAGACGAATTGATATGCTATATTTGATTGATGGCATAAAATTAACACAAATCGCACGACTTTGTAAAGATTTGTAGTCATCAACACGAGACCTCCATTATGGAGTACTTCTACTTTTACTTACTTTTACTACTAGTACTTCTTCCAACATGCCAGTTATGAATACAATCCTGCAAAATAAAAAGAACCAACAATAAAATAGGTAATTATTTGCTTTTTTAATGGTAACTAAACAGTGTTATTGTAGGGATCAACGTCCCTTATTCCGTGCAAATGCTTAATTGCTGATAAAATACACAAATCTTCATTTATTGACAAATCCAACAAACACAATATCTGTGCATCAGACATATTTAGCAACAAGGAACCACACATGAACCACAAATTGCTATCATCGATCACAATTCTGCAGCTCTTGACTGTCAGACGTGGGCTCAGTCTGTGTCCTTTCCACTCAGTCTGCTATCTCTTAACTTACATAACCTCTCTGATCCCCAGGAGGCTGCTGAGGCTGGCTGAGATCGTATCAACGCACAGGTCAAGGGAAGGTGATGATTAATTCATGAGTCAGTTTGCAAGTAACCCTCGTCGAGAGTCATTAGTCGCCTGTCAGCCTCCGCTCACGCAGCTGAGGGAGTTGGGCAGTGTTGTGTGTCATGATGGGGCTTTCACAAACAAGATCTCTCTTTGCTCTTTTTCGGCGTTTGAGTCACGAGGAAGGCAGGAGAGGTGCTGACGGGTGGTTGGTAACCGCTAAAGGATTTTGTGAATGCACCCAAGTGTCTCAGAGAGCTTTGATCATAATCTCAGATTCAAGATGGTTCATGTAGTGAGTGAAGTCCTCACATCCTCAATTTTTATTAGTGTTTCAATGCAAAGCCCTGTGCTGAGAAGCTGCAATAAATCAATTCATATATAAACAACCATGAATCTTTAATTCATGGTGGTTGGTTGTACTCACACTATAGCACATCATGTTTAAATGGTAGAAAAGATTGGTTTAAACACAACACCATATGATCTCTAGCTTTAATCTGATTTGTAAAATTGATCTGTTTACTTATGCATAGTGTATACAATACAATACAATACAACACAATGCAATACAATACAATACAATACAATACAATACATTGTGCTAGAAAAGGCACTTCCTGTATATGACCCATGTGCGACCCCCTGTGAGATCAAGGGCCTGTTTGCATGCAGTCGGTCTCACAAGGCTGTTTTCATAACAATGAACAGTCTGGTATTTGTAAAAAAAAAAAGTAAAATAAATAAATAAATAAAGTGGACAGTGGAGGTCATCACTGTAGTCTTATGTAAATGGATGCAGCCTGACACCCACACTGGCAGGGTTAAGAGTTTAACTGCCTCTTGGGCCACAGTACCTAAAGGAAAACACACACACACACACACACACACACACACACACACACACATACAGTGCATTCAGAAAGTATTGAGACACTTTCACTTTTTTCACATTTTGTTATGGTGCAGCCTTATATTAAAATCATTCAAATTCATTTTCCCCCCTCATCAATCTACTCTCAATACCCCATAAGTGAAAACAGAATTTTATAATTGAAATATCACACTGACATAAGCATTCAGACCCTTTGCTATGACACCCGTTAGCTGAGGTGCCGTCCATTTCTCTTGATTATCTTTGAGATGTTTCTTCACCTTGATTGGAGTTCATGATTTGGAGAACCTGTCTATACAAGGTCCATAGCTGCCATGCATATCAGAGCAGGAACAAAGCCACGAGGTGGAAGGAACTACCTGCAGAGCTCAGAGACACGACTGTGTCAAGAAAAATGTCTGCTGCATTGAAGGTTCCCGAGAGCACAGTGGCCTCCGTTATTCTCAAACAGAAGAAGTTTGGAACAATCAGGAACCTTCCTAACACTGAGCAAGGCAGAAGGACCTTGGTAAGAGAGGTGACCAAGAACCTGATGGTTACTCTGACTGAGCTCCAGGGATCCAGTGTGGAGATGGGAGACACTTCCAGAAGGACATCCATCACTGCAACACACCACCGATCTGGGCTTCATGGCAGAGTGGAAAGACACACGAAAGCCCCCTTAGAGTTCGCAGAAAAGCACCTAACGGACTCTCAGTCTGTAAGAAACATGATTTTCAGCGTGCCCCCAGCAGCGACTAGGGGGCTGGTCAGGGTTGAGTGAAAGCTGAATGGAGCAAAGTTCAGAGATATCCTTAATGAAAACCTGGTCCAGAGCGCTCAGGACCTCAGACTGGGCTGAAGTTCACCTACCAACAGGACAATGACCCAAAGCACACAGCCAAGACAATACAGGAGTGGCTCAGAGACAACTTTGTGAATGTGTTTGAGTGGCCCAGCCGAAGCCCTGACTTGGACCCAATAGAACAACTCTGGAGCAAACTGAAAGTGGCTACATCAGTATTTTATACTGAGTAACATGTTCCTTCACCATAAAGAGTTCGGGCATGTTAGTTTGTATAGAAAAGGCTCCAAAGACTAATAACAGCAATGATAGTTTCAGTCTCTGGAGAATAGTTTTAAAGTACAAATAATGAATCCAGCATGTAGCTATGTACTCTAAGTAAAAAAAATACATTCCCCGGTAATACAAGCCAGCAGTTAATCTGACATCAGAGACAAGTAGTGACACTTGAAATAATGAGCGATGCATGTTCAGCTCTCTCGCTGTCAGTTTGAATTTAAAAACCATCGTCGGTGGAAGGAAACAGATGTTAAATCAATATACTGTACACATTACACACCAGGTGTCCTTCCATATTGTGCAGTGACATCGGTTGAGCTGTTAATGGGTGAGTATGGAGTGAAAGCTGTTTGAATACCTGCTGTATTAAACGGGGATGGAAGAATTTCTTTTTGTATTTAATGCTGAATCCATAACACACACTCTATTAATAACTTCTATTAATCTTTAAAGTCACATTGTCGCCTTCTGCTGACCACGGTTCCAGGAGGATTTATCACTGATCCCGCTGTGTGCTTTGGGATTAAATGTCTGGTTTGATATAATATTAAAAGTGCTTTCATAAATGGACGTCATTGTTTCCTTTTTTTTAAGCAAATATGGAAGTTTCCCATGGGCCTTTTAGGAGCTGCTGTCACTAAAACCTGATTTACTCTGCTCTTATTGTTACCGCAGTGTAACAGCTCCTAATCCAAAACTTCCTGTGTTTGCTTTCTCGGGACAGGAAACAGTCTGGAGTCTTTAGATCAAAGACTTATAGTCATCCCTTATCAAGGTCTGGGGAGAAGCAGGGCAGAAACTTGGACTGTTTAACTCTTGATGGTGAAGGAAAATATGTATTTATTCATTTAAACACCCAACAAAATAGGAAGACCGTATATATATATATATATGTATATGTGTGGCTACTACATCGTATTGGAAGCAGTTGTGGTTGCAGTGTGATGAAATTGGAGGAACTGTGGTGTCTGGAGACATCAGATAGAGACGTGTTTCCTGGAAGGACGTCCGTCTCACTGCAGAAGCTTCTCAGTTTACCTGTTGACAGAGTTTTTTCTTAACAAACCAGAAGGTGTTCTTGTTTGTTTGATATTTAGTTTGAAGCATCACACATGTGCTGAACATTTGTGGATGCATGATAAAAATGTTCCTACAAATGTGCCACTGTTGACCTCAGGCTCTCTGGTATGAAAGAGCTTCAAAAACCTCTTTCTTGGAGTCTTGAGGGCGTAATTAAAGTTGTCAGTAGGTGGTTCAGCACAAGAGGAGGATTACGATTCCTGGTGCTGGTTCTCAAACTGAGCTGACAATATGGTCTAACCACAAAGCCAGGGGCTTCTGGGACCTCAGCCAGTGGCTGATAGATCCATCAATATGACGGGTTTAGTCAGCGCTGATTGCTCTCCAGAGCAGCTCCAGTTGGTTTGATGGAGCAATGATGCATGGAGCCATTCAAATTATGAAACACTGTTCTGCTTTATTTACATGATGCTCAATGACATGTTGATCAGAAGGATATGGAGGACTAAGGAGGTCCTCAATGACTTTGTTGAAAGCTTATAATTGAAGTTCGATAAGCGCTGTGTACAGTAGAGCTTGAATTGGGATCCTTATTTCAGAGCCTTTTTGGTTGAAGGACTCTGATTTGAGTCAGATACACTTTTACAGTATAGTTTGTTTTAGCCTACTAATACCAGAGTTCAATGCAGTACTGGGGGCACTGTAAGGGAAAATGATTTTGAGATTTTTATCATTTTTTATCACAAATTTATTTTTAAAAATCCAAGACTCGATTGTACCAAACGGCCCTCTGTGATTAAAGCAAACCATTGGAGACTTATCTCCAACAACCGTATGAGCAAAGCCTGGTGTAGAAGCTGTGGTATGGGAACAGAGAGATAGAGCAGTCGCAGAGCTGTTTACTACTCAAACTGGAGGGTTGCGTTTCCTGGGGTGCCATGAGATAACATTGTCACCAAGCAGCATGAACGCTTCCACCACAAAAGGCTGCCTTGAAACTCTGTGGTAATTTTAGCAAGAAAAACACGCAGAGATGTATGTTGGTCTTAACAGATTTTCAAGGCTGTGTGTGTGTCAACGACGTCAGACAATAGTCTATTTAAAAATGAAGGTAAAAGCTCAGAAAACAACCTCAGGGTCTCATTGGCGCAATGAATACTACGTTTCCTTCCTTCAAGTGCTTTAAAAGAGGCTCATGAGATGCTGAGATCAGAGGCAGGAAACAGAGACAGACACAACTGGCATGCACACCTGATGCAACACATTTCATTAACTCAAACTTGTTCCTGTAGTGGTGGAAGAAGCTAAAAATCACGTACGTAAAAGCAAAATTAGTACACAACTGTATACTATAATAAATCAATACTCTATTATAAATAAATATCCCGCAAATATTTGTAGCAGTAATCAATTATGTTCAAATGCTTTTGTAAATCTGTAGCTGGTGCATACTTTTCCCTGATTTTCCTAAATTTCAGATCACTTCAACAATTATACTCCTCCACAAATTTAAAATAATAATAATTAAATAATTTAAATAATCTTTTAACTAATGGCCTTTTCATCAGCCTCAGCTAAGATGCTAACACGATAATCTAGGATGGTTAATATGATAAACAGTTGGTTTGTGGAGGGAATATGATCCAACCTCATTTCAGCTGGACTACAGAGTGTCTTCTGCAAGTTTGACCTAAAAAGGATCATGTAGCCAGGTGCACTTTGCAATACTGGGATGCAGAGAGGAGAAATAAACAGACACTAGCGGCGAGTCAGAGAATAAATCAAGGTCTAGACGAGACTAGACATAAAGTATGTGGCCTTGATTGATATTCAGACCAGAACAAACAAACAGGTTTGAACACATCCATCATCTTGTTAATTGACACAAGAAAGGATCAGGTTTGATATTTAGCAGTGGTTACATATAAAATGCAATTATAGTTTCTATTAGTACAGATCAGTTTATATCAGCCTCTCTTTGTCCTTCGTTCCCTCAGGTCCACATACTAAAAGGGTCTCTCACCAACCAGTGAATATATTTTCACCAGCGAGGCGCCGCTCCATCTGCAGAGACACAGCAGCCTCATTTTCCCGGGTACATCACACAACCAGCTGATTGTGAAAGATGATGCACTCGCATCCCGCTAACAGGTTCACACAAGCCCACATGCTTAAGCCACCCTGAGCTAATTCAATTCCACTGCTATTCCAGAGCTAATAGAGTACACTTGTACCTCCTTGCAGTTAGTGCATGGGGAGAAAAAAAGGGGGTCAACAGGGTTGGGTCAGCTGGTTGTGGCTGGTCCACCACCCGAGTGCTTTAAAGGTCAATCTGGGACGTTTAGGTACTTTCAATCAATCAAACAGAATCAATCTAATAATTAGATATCTACGAGATTTCTGTCTACATGCAAATAAAATGGGAGGTCGTCGCAAACTAGGATTAAAAAAAATAATAAGATAACATTTTTCTACAAAAGCGTCAGTGTGTTGGCTGCAGATAACAACTTATGCACCGACCACAAGTGACAGATAAGAAGCTGAATACTATTTTTCTCCAGTTTCTCTCATTTCTTCTGGTTTCTGTATGTGCCTGAAGTGGAATCACACGTCTCTGAGACGAACGACAAGTTGAGAAAATCCTAATCTGCATCGTTCAGTGGACTTTATATGTAATAATGTCACAATTCACTTTGTATTTATCTAAATACATCTTAAGAGTCCAATTTCAAAAGGTGACTGTTTATACCTGATATAAACCTGTTATGTCTGCTACATTAAGAAGTCATTTAAGTCATTTCTCTTAAGGGCACCAGGTGATGTAACATTTACAGTCTGTTATATGTAATAATAAAAAAATATTTTTCAGCAGTTCAGCCCCTGAGTGAGTCATCTCACTCGCAGTAAGTCAGTCGTGGTGAGAGGAGGATGAATACCTACAAGTAATGTCGTATGCAGGAGTCCAAAGGAGAGTATTCTGTGTACAATTTGGTCATAATACAACCACCTGCATTAATGTCTCATCCTAAAAAATTGATTTTGCCTTCATAGTCAGAACTTTTGTATAAAATTTGTCTGCTTTTCTCCAATAAGATGAACAGTTTGTTGTTGCACATCACTTCAGTGGAGAGGAACAAGCTGAAATTGCAGAAATGCAATTTACTGAGAAGGACTGAAATGGGCCATGAGTGGACGTCAAGCCTCTACAACACTAATCGTCTCTGTTCCTCTCATGTACTCAGAACTAGCAGCACTGCATTTCTACACAGAGCATCTGCCTACTCACCAAAGCTACATACAAACACAACATCCATCTTCAGACACAATAGAGCCGCCTTACCAACCTGCCATGAAATTACTTTTCACTATAAAACCAGCAGGGATATTAAAGAAAATACACAATCGGATGGTATGAATGTGATCTAATATAAAGAAGACACTATTATTATGACATGTATGTGTATGTATGATTTCATATGAATCTTTGGATTGGATTTTGTGTTGGTCGAAACCTGGATTCCTTCATATAGTAATAATCCTAGATGGTTAAGTGACGACTCCCAGGTGCATAAAATTAATAAAAAAAATAAAAAAAACAAATATACATTAATGTCTTCCATATGGATGTTTTTCACCTGATAACAGTGCTATACTCTCTGCAAAATCCCCTCTTTTCTCCTTCTACAGGACTCTCTGATATCTAAGTTTGACTAAGGCGCTGTTAGCTGGCTGAGAAAGGCCACATAATGAGACCAGACCAAGCTTATCACACATTTATAAATCTTCATTAACATGGGTATTTCCAGGGGTTTTGTGCTAGTAGTCAGCCAGAAAGCGGAGCCAAGTTATTAAATTCATTACTCCATTGAATCAGTTGGGAAACAAACATCTGTAATAAAAGCCTAAAAAGGCTTCGTAGGGTGTCATCTAATTTCAGTGCGAGGACATGGGCGACACCTTTGAGAGCACCGTGTTCTTTGGCTTCAAATTATTATCAAAAGATCATTATGCAGTACAACATGAAACTGATTTGCATTAGTAAATACATTTAGTGTGAAACATAAAATGTTCACTCTAAACATGCTGTACATGCAAAACATTCACTGTTAACTTTATTGGGATTTTATGTGTATTTGTGTCTGTTTCTGGCAGCTAAAGCATGATTCTGGTATGTTTAGACAAGTTTATGATGATAAAGATGATGGATTTGGTTAAATATTAAAAACAGTCAACGCTGACTTGAAGCATGAGACGGGATGCATGTATACCATCTGTTCCAGTTTATAAAAAAAAGTGTCACATGTATTTGGTAAATCAAACAAGTAGATTAGTGTTATATGAAGACATTTCGAAGGTTAAAGGCTGCAACAGACAGCACTGAACATACGGATACAGAATATGCAGGATATACATGTATTTCAACATATGTCACATCTCTGACAATACAAATCTATGTAATGCTTTTTTAGTACAACAAAAAATAAACTCCGCTATCTCTTACAAGCAGACGTCTGAATGTTACTGTACAGAAATAGGCCATGTGAGACACAATGTGAAGAAAAGAGTGACGGATCTATCGTTTACAACCGGATTAGTCATTAGGATTAGTCACGATGAGGAAGAGGCTCCCCGCAGCCTGAAGCCATCCATTAACTCCATGTCACCCAGTTTGCTTCATTTCATCAGTGGTTTGAAAAAAAGATTTATGTCAAACAGACGCAGAGTGCTACACTTTGTGTTTAGGAATATTTCTAATAATAAAAAATACATCTTATATGTTTCCTCCGACAAAGAAATTCACATTATAACACATAATTATATCATGTAAGTAAAGGCAGGTGTACTTCCCGCTGCAGGATTTTTCCATTGCTGCGTAAATTAAGTCTACGCGCTCTCTGACCTCGAAACTACAGCTGCTCATTTTACTCACTGCTTTTAAGTTAGAGCTCATTTGCATAAAGTGCAGAGCTGTGTGGAGCTGCTGGAAGGTAAACATGTACTTCAAATATGAAGCAGGCCATTTAAAAAGAACTGTAGGGACACACACACACACACACACACACACACACTGTAAAAAAACAACACATCAAATGTTGTGTCTGCAGCCTTTTTGATCAGAGGTTAATGTACACACATTCAAACCTGCTGGATATGAATCAATACATCACTATTTATTGACTGAACAGCAGCATGTAAAAAAAGACATGCCAAGTGTAGACCTGTAGATCTAATTGTTTCGTGTGTGTGTGGGGTTTACCACATGGAGACATACTACGGATCAAGCAGAAACTACAACAACTTGATGTGACGGTACTTCTAAAGTGCAACACCATTCAAAAAGCCTAAACTTCTATCTAGAAATACTTAGTCAATAATATTTTTGCAGACATGTGTGCATTAATTTATATACTATTATAAAATTTCAAAATAAAAGTCAGAAAACAAAGGTTTCAGTTGCTGATTCTTTCTCAAAATGCTGCACTCTGTCCAGTTTTGACTCTAAATCTCTGCAGTCTTGTGTGATGACTGTGAGAACAGGATATTTTAGAGACACCCTACTTGCGGCCGGATCAGAGCCACCAGTCACCGCTTGTTAACTGTCTTTTACCCTCCCTGGGTGTCCAGGCTCCGCTCAGCCTCCCTTCATGGAGGAATTGTGTTTATCACTTGGGTTTGTTTTGGCTTGCCGTCTCACCATATGGACTCTAGTTAAAATACATCACTGGCTTTCTGTGTGGAGTTGAACAAATAAATACATAAAACTAACAGCTTGTCTTTCCAAATCTGAGTCTGTGTGGCGGCACCTTTCTTATTAAACAATAGCAAAGCTTGATTACTGATGCAGAGGAGGCTTTGCTCCAATCCCATGTGCTCCTGTTAGTAGATCCAGTCATGCTGGATCTACTAACAGGAGCAGAAATCACACAGCAGACTGAACTTCACAGGCCAAGATCCCCCCTGTTGTGCTGCACAGTAAACATCTTCCACTCCTGCACACTTGTTGCTCAAAATGCACACATGATTCGGTTTGGCAATGTGCTGTTTCCCTTGCTGAACCATCAGATACCTCATTTAAACACCAGAAAGACTGCGTGTCTGTCTCCTGTCTGTCTTATGCCTTGTGCTACTTCCTTCTTTAATGCTAATGCATGAATTCATCTCTCTTTGGGAACAAATACCAGGCAGAACAAAGCACAGCACACTTTTCCTAAATGAGATAGCTTGATGATATCCGGCGTGTGTGAGTGTTTGTGTGTGTATATTGTGCACTTATATGCATGTGCATAAGTGCAGGAATAAAAGAGGATCAAACGAGAGTGCATACGTGCACATGCATGTTTCTTGTGTTCTATTTAAGAGAGACTTTCTTGATCCGTCTCTAGAGACCTTCCTCTCTGTAATCTATCATTGGATATGTTCATTAGTCTGTGTGTTTGTGTGTGTGTGTGTGTGTGTGTTGTATGTGATTCACCACACATCTCTCGCCTGGGAATCAACATTAAGCAGTGCATCAACTCACCATATGCTGAGATCAGGAAGGAGAGCTTCAATTAACAGACTTTTGATCCTTTTTCTCATCTAATAGAACAGAAACGCAGAGCGTTACAGGCAGTGCAGGCTGAAATCCAGCGATGCCCTGGAGCCTTTAAAGCAGGGATCAAACAACACAATATCAGCATGAAAATGGCCTGATCCAACAGGCATGGAGCACCGGGAACAAAAAGGGTTTCATGCATGACAGTTTAATGCTTTATCCAGTGTTGTGTGTCGAATTCAGCGTCTGATGGACAGACTAGCATTCCTGCTTTTTTCTCAACTAGTGTCACAACATCTAAGATGTCCATGATGCCATCGTTTTTTAAGCCCAGAAGTCCCGTTTGATTACCTTCGTATGTCATGAAACGACCAAAAGTTTGCATAATCTGCCAAAATGGGAATATCACTACCAATCGTGTATGACAAAAGTCTGCATCCACTCATCTGGGTTAAACAATAATCTAGATATTATAATAAATCTCAAATCAATCCAGAATAGTGCATATAACATGCCTTTAACACATGCTAGTTTTTCTATGGGAATAACAAAGGTTGAAGTGTGATCAACAGTTGCCAAGGTAACACACGTTTGCTCACATATGTGATCTGCAACTAAATTTAATCAAGGTGGTTGAAATCACTCGGCTTTTATATTATAGAGTGCACTGCTACACTGGAGACGGAGCTTCACAGTGTTTTATTGTTAATGTTGTTTTTTTTTTACCAGTCGGCCATTCGTTCATTAAGCACACACACACACACACACACACACACACACACTTTCTGGTTGAGCTGAGGGGTCTGAAATACCTTTAACAGATCCTTATTCAGTATATAATAGGTTTATCCCAGAATTGGAGTAAATTAATTAGAATAGATTAAGAATATTAACGAACCCCTTAATACTTAAAGATGACCTCAATATTTTTATTAAGGTGGAATAGGATTAACTAATGGATACACTAATGTATTCCTATCAACTCAATTGAAAACAAAGGCCCATTTAAGGTATAAATTAAGGCATTGCTTTTATTTTATATGGACAATTTTAAGGGATTTTTACTCCTTAAAAGCCCTTAAACCACGTAGATAATATTAAAAATGCATTAATATATTACACCAATCCAATAATTAACTAACTGTCACCTTACAGTGCAATTAAAATAATTTTAATTATATAATGATTAATGATATGGAATGATCAATGCGATTCTAATTAAAGGGATTTATTCACATGCACAGAAACATACAGACTGAGATCTGCAGTAAAGAGGCTGAAATGAGAGAAACGACATAAAATGATGATCAAACGTCAATCCGTGTCTCATCGGATCAGAGTCGGGATCCAAACGGCTTTTTGTAAATAGTTATTTTCAACAGTCGGCATGTTCTGCGCTGCAGGTGATAAGAATATCATCCACCTCTTACTGTGATTTCACTGCTCTCATTTCATTTTACATGGATGAAAAAGAATAAGGGAAGAGCTGCCTGCTGCTTCTCACTTAACTCAACACCACTCTGCACTGCTTTTAGGTTTGCCCACAGTCAAAATGGCTTCTTTGTGATTCAATAGGCATGTTTGAGTAAGTAAAGCTTCATTCACTTTGTTCCATCTGGAGGTGAAAAGATGAGGACTTTCTGTAGATCCTCAAGGATACAACCAAGACAAGAGGACACTGAAGTAACCTACAGACCTCTAAAGTTAAAGGCTCCAGGAAGTCACCGCACCCGGCCAGGAAGTAGTCCGGCACGTGACCTCAATATTTTCACACTTTAGTTTCTGTACAGATAAAAACAAACACTGTAATATGTTAATATGTGAATGTTACAGGTGCTGGTTGTTGTTACCTACTGACAGAGCCGAGATAGTAGTTTCCCTTTGTTTCTAGTCTTTATGCTAAGCTAAGCTAATCATGCCATTTCTCTGCAAGAGAGCAAGTTAGTTTCTGCTGTTTCTTTCTCTCTTTGGCTCAATGAGATCACCTGATTAAATAAAAAAAGGTTCCCAAAATGTATAACTTTGCCTTTTATGACACATAAACTAGCAAGTTAAAGATGGAAAATCATAAAAGGATAAACATGGATGAAGGTAAAGTACAGCAGCTGTTGTTAATTTGGCATGTTTGAAAAACCGTGGATGAAATGTTTTTATTTTCCCAGATTTGGCCTGATAAGACGGGTGTGGTTGCACATAAAAATCACAGTGATTTAAAGGCATCTTTTAAATTTAAATGAACTTTGTAGATCAAACGTAACATGATTTTGGTTGAAGGCCTGGAACAAAACAAACCAAGCAAATGAAAGGTAGAATAAAAAATAAAAAAAAGGGATAAAACTCAGCTTACTGGATGCCAAAGGAGCTTTTTGGCACTTAAGGGTTTAAATTCTTGAGTTCACATTTCCTTTCAGCTCACGACCAACAGCTCCAGGATGTTATATGAATGTCTCTCCAACGATGAATATAACAATATAAAGATGTTTTACCCTTTTCTCTCCTTCCAGTTTTACCGTTTCTACACTTCCTGGTCTCCTGCAGTGCAGTCGGCAGCATTTACAGCCCTTGTTTTTTGCTATTTGTTGTTATTTGCTCCATGGAGCGCCTCACAAAATACTTCCATTAATCATAAAAGTGCAGCTCAGTCTGATGTTTAAGTCTTGCAATTTATTGTTTGGAGGAAAAGTTTGATGAAAAAATATTCATCTAACACCTCCCGGTCCTCGTTTTAGATGATAGTCCCTCTGCACCTTTATGTTCGGGAGTACAGCTGACGGATGTTGCCAGGAACGACACCGAATCCCAGAACAATGAAATCATAAAAACTCGTACTAACAGTCATAAACGGTCACAGCGCTGAGTCAGTCAAATGACTCAAAAACTGTGAGTGTTCAATTTCTAACCCGGACTTGTTTTATGCTTTGAAGACACAGTTAATAAAAGAGTTTCTGTACATGCTTCCATATCATATCACGTTATTATTACAAACCGACACATTTTATATTATATATGTGATACTTAATCACTTTATTGTCATTATCATTGTGGTAAAAACAAACCCTGAACAATGCGAGTCCCGTATAGACAGAGTAAAGCAGCTTAGCCACCGCCTCTGAAACGGTGATCTCCATTCTCATTTTTCTTAAACCTCTTTACTTCAAGCTGAAGAATGGCTGCCAATGATGGAGGCAATTAATGGCGTCTAAAAGAAGCCGTAAGCAATGATGCAGTGACTTAATCTGCTTTCTATTGCAGGCGGCTATATTGAATCTGTCAGTCTGCCTGGGTGCCACAATAGGGTATTGTTTAGGAGGAGGACATGAGAGATGACTTCTGCTGGGGCAACTGTCTCTTATGTTAGTATATACCTGAATACACACACGTGTGTATGCAGCTTGAGTGGGCACACACACACACACACACACACACACACACACAGACAAATGAAACTGTATCGCACGTGGAGGCACACATGCAACATGAAGGCATATTTTCATAATGAAATACACATGCAGCGATGGACCCACAAGCAGGCAGTGATGTAAATCTGCAGAAATGCAAACGGACACAACATGTCATTTTATGAATTACTAGTGATGTTTATTGGAAATGTGGATGCCCATAAATAGACACAAGGACTTTTAAAGATATAAAGAAATTAAAGATATTCACATGCACAGATTCCCTACATATGATAAACCTGCAGATAAGCAGGTGGAGACAGCTGGTATATATGCACACCTCCACACAGCATGAATCTGGACACTAATACACCTAATTAAAATATTAAAACACAATCCTAAAAATAATAAAAACTATTTGTTCCATTGCATTCAACAGAAAAATCTGGTTTTGTCCCTTAATGTATGCTTTGTTCCAAAAACAGTACATTCACAAGTGCGAGGATAACCGACCGGAGCTCTTTATCAAGTGAGAAACACACAAATAAACTCTCTGAGTGTCTCTGGTCAGCGGCGTTTAGGCAGGTTAATGACTTCCCGGCCGCTGCAGAGCCAGACAGACAGATACATGCACGAAACAAACAGTGTTGTGGCTGATAAAGTCGAGGGGGGAGTTGCCATGTGTCCTCGTCACTGTGGAGCCCTCTGCTCTCCATTCATCAGCAGCTTCACAAGAGGACCAGGCCAGATGGATCTCACACACACACACACACACACACACACACCCACAACAGCATGTGCATGTTGGTAATGTACACACCAGCAGATGCAAGACGTGGTGAAAGGATATATGCAACGTGTGACAGAAGTTTGTATATACATAACGTGCAATGTTCAAGAATTTCTCAAACACATATGTGCAAAAGCATATACCTACATAAACACACACTTACACACTCTTCCCGCTTTAAATCAGGAAAAGTAAACACACGCGTGAGCACACGTGGCATCTCTCACACTGCCATTTATTTAAATTCGCCAATTTCACAACAGTTCACCGAGTGGCACGATAAACTCATTAAGATCATCCATAACTCTTCCTGTCTCGTATAAACACGTCTTATGCAGAGCAAGAGCAAGATATCCATACTGTCCTTCAGTCGACAAAGGCTGGTAAACAAATAGGCGAGAGTGGGTCATTATTACCCAGCAGCACACATTCAAACACCACACACACACATATATAAAAGGCGGGAGCAGTATTCATTACTTTGGCACATTAAAAGACAGCACAATGGAACATAAATGACTCTGCGCTCCAATAGCTTAATTGCTAATCTCTTCTTTTAGGACAGTGTTTATTTCATTATCCTTGTTTGTGCCGATGCTATCTCCTCACTAATTAACTTGTTTGGATTAAATGTCTACTCTTTCATGCCAAGAAACAAATAAACGAACAGACCTCCATGAATCTTTACAGCAGGCAACAATGAAGGAACGTATGAAATAATTGGTTTTTATTTTAATGGAAATAATAAACAAAAAGCACTGAGTTGACGGATACTGCAGCAAGTATGAGGAAACGTTGTGGGCATTTACACTATGGTGGTATAGTATATGTTTTAGAGAACATAAATATGTTTATATTTTCTCAGATCTCCCACAAATGGTTTCCAAAAATTCGGATGTCATTGTTTGGATAAACACAACACACCCAACACGATATGCTACACCGTTTCAGAGATGTAATTTTTGTTAGGATTTGTTGTCATATTGACTTGTTTAAAGTCGTACTGTAAGCTAAATGCATGAAGCTGGTGCTGTGTTACCAGCACCAGCTTCTAACGGCATCAAACATGCATGAAACTACATGAAGGGAAAAGTGGAATTGCCTTTCTGAGCACATTTCCTATTCCCAGCATCTGGTTCCCCGTGTGGCCTCATACATCAGATGAGATCTGAAATGTCTGGAAGCTATTATTTGTCCCCATTTGTTTTAATCTGGTACTCTGGTGTTAATCTATCACTCTGTTGCGCTGTAGCAATGGTGTTTACCAATTGTGTTGGACTTTATTAGGTGACACAAGTCTGGACCGCTTTAGTTCAACAGTTCAATGAGAAGCAAATAAAGTGTTCAAGGAGACGTATGCGTGTGTGTTTGAGAAAGAAGAAACACACGGCTGAAGGTGACAGACAGGTAAATGTTGGGTAGAGAGTTAAAAAGGTAGATGCTTGCAAGTTTGTGTCATTGCACGAAAGCTCAAAGTGATTTTTCTTTTTTGTTTCTCAATGTTTGGAAACTTGGGAAAGAAAAAGGAGAGTGCACGTTTGGAGAGACACAAAGAGACGGGCGTGTTTGCTGGTTTGTGTAATTGTGCTGACCTGATTGGCGGTGAAAGAAAAACGATTTCTTTATCTCATTCCTCAGAACTGGGAAATAGGAAGTATGGGGGGAGGGATGGGGGAGGAGATGGGGGTGGTTAAACAGAGAGGAGACGCTGGGTGAGGGTGAGAGAGCCAGCAAGAGAATGAAAAAGAGTAAAAACAGTGTTTGCAAGTGTACATGCGCAAGGTGTGTAAAGAATCAGAGTGATAAAGAGGCAGCGAAAGACAGCAATGAGGAAAGGAGAGGGTGTGATAGAGAGAGAAAAGAGCGCGCTCTGAACTATTGAATACCCTATCTGGCTGTGTACTCAGCCATCTGTACACGGGGCCCTGAACCCATTTAAATTCAGGACGTTTGCACTGTTTCTCAAATCCTTCAGAGCTGAATGCTTTTAGCACCCCGACAGACTCGGAAGAGCAACGCTGCGGCTGAAAATACGAACAGCAGCAGCAGCCTGCTGAGGGCAGATCTCTTTGTCTGCTGAGGAAGGCAACATTATCTACCGTTACCTACCAAAGACACTTTTATACTGGTCATCTCAGTTTGTGTTTCTTATTTTCATTTTGGATGATAAGTATTTTAATGTGAGGTATTTTTGCACAGAATGCACAAAAAAAGGGTCACGACTAAGTCTGTGACATCGGCCCATTAACGGAAATGGATGTGGAAAATGAACCATCAAGGCTTGAAAATTACCACATATCGGTACCACTGTGTATCGGTATGAAACGAGCATCAGGTTGTTATGTTGGTAGGTCAGGGCTTTTGTATTAGATCAGTGCTGGACCCACAGATGCCCAGATGCCCATTGATCAACCTGTAAATTCAGAGCTTCGCCTTCAGTTTCCCTCCTTCTTCACCTTGATAGTCTGTATAACATCATTACAGACGCTGCCCGCTCCTGTTCCACCGGTGGTTGTGGGACGAGCCGCATCATGTCGGGTTACTCCACTGACCTGCTTCCCATCATCAGTGTCCAGTGACGTTTCAGAGAAGCAGAAGTTTCATCACATTCAACTGAGTCCGTTGTCTGATCGTCTCTTTTATTTGCACATTCAAAGCATCGGAGGAACCTGAAATCTAAACACAAATTATTCTGTGATTTACAGATGTTACAGTAGAAGTGTTTACAACCGTACCTTTTACAAGAGTCTATACACTCAGAAACAATCAACCTCGCCCATCTCAGGATGCCACGCAGCACTCAAATCAGTGCGTCTCATCAGCACCCATCCCATAAACACTTGGGCGCTGACATTCAAGGGCAGCCTCCAATTTCATCGAGTGATGGATGAGCTGGTGGGACGAGGGGAGGGGTGATGAACTCCAATCAGGGGGCTCCTCTGGGACTGTTATCAATGGGTTACTTCCTGAAACATCTGCCGTCCTGTTATCAATCATCAGGCGACCAGAGAAGCCGTCGGAGGGAATGACGGGCCCCGCCGTGAGGTCTCTGGCAGGAGGCGGATTGGCGACAACACCTTTTGAGGTTTTCATCACTGTATTTTGTCATTACATGATCAAAGTGATAGTGGGACGGCTTGGTGCGCTTTGACAAGGACAGTATTCGCCGCCTGTAATAAATCAATGATTTCCTCTGATGATAAGAGAATGTGCTGATGGATTTGCTTGGATGTACTGTACAACCATGTTTATCTGATCTATGTAGCATATGGAGGTTGTTCCCAGGAAGCAAAAAAAAGCAGAAATGTATCATAGCTCTGCCCGGTTAAGACACTTTCACTGGTGTGAAGTTCAGAGTGATATAGTTCATGGTGTTTGGTGCGATTGCTCCAGATGCAGCCTGGCATGTAACTAATGAGTCGTGCTTCACCCTGGGTCAAGTCGGAGGCTTCTGCAGGGGCTTTGAAGCTTGTTTACCCTCCTGCCTGATGCCCATGAGGCCTCCCTGCTCCACTCCTCTCTCTGCATACCTGCCAGACAAATTAAATACCTGAACTGAAAAAAAAAAAAAAAAAAATTAAATCCCAACAGCATCTAGTTAAAAATAATCGACTTGTAAAGACTGAAATGTCACAGGCTTCCTCATCAACAGCTATTCATCTGTTTGATGTTACTTTGCACAAAATACTCTGGATGATTAAAGAATGAAATGGAAATGTTTAAAGTTTAAAGGTTTTTTTTGTATGTGAGGAAAAGACTGTCTGCTTCATATTAAAATGGATTTCACCTGCATTTCCTCAGATCACTTTCAAGTGAAAGGATAACAGGTGCTGTTCTGCAGCAACGTCCAAATTGACATAAGAAACCAAAAATTGGTTATGTACGAGTATCAGCATGCTGCACTAGTTGAATTGGATGCTACTTGGTTTGCTCAGCGATATGTTAAAATATTTTAGTTTTGTTTGTCTGCCATCACCTGCACGGAGAGGCAACAACGCTGTGCTGTTGCTGCTGATGACAGCCGTGAACCCGCCTAATCTTTACACCTTAGCTTTTTTTACAATCACCTCCATCAAACGCTGACCAGGTAACGACCAGATGAGTGACAGCCTCTGTGACCCGTGTCACTCAAGGTCAGCACTGGGGGGGCAATAATCCCTCCAACTCCTGAGCTTTATTACAAGTGGCTGGAGAAATGCAATGTCTGAGTCGGATAAACACAGGAGGCGAAGAATCAGGAGGCTCAGATTCAGATGGAAATAAAAAAAAAAAAGTCTAGGAGGATTTCAAGGGATTTGCAGCATCCAGCTCAAGGTTCACTCCTAGACGTGTGTGTATGTGTGAGAAATAGAGGAGCGAGGCATTCATTCTTGACCTTGCCATGCCGAATCATATTTTCCTTTGGCTGTTGCCCGGCAACATCACCTTGACAGCAAAAAAAAAAAAAAAGAAAATGGTCAGAGATCGACGGAAAGAGAGGGATAAAAGCAGAAACAGGTCTCATGCTGAACTGATGCTTTAATGGGACCTTTTGCTTCAAAGTCATGCTGCCGTTTGTCCCTTCACATGAATGAACAGGGGGGTTGTGTGTGTGTTTTTTTTTTAGCCCACATGGACAGGTCAAAGGTCAAGGGGCAGCCAATAGCATCTATGGCCCCAATGAAGGGGGTTTAGGAGCTTTAATCTGAGAGAAGTTATGGCCTTCACTTGTATCTGACCCTGGGGAAGCAGCAGGGCAGTAGGTAGTCAAGATCAAAGTTGTCCTGCAGGACGCTGGCACATACGGCCGGGGATGATGATGTAACATCTGCGCCAGTTTGGAGCTGACCCCCAGAGGTCCTGCCTCTTCACCCTCGATTCCCAGCACAATGAGACTTTTTTTTTTCCTCATCAGCTGCGATCAAAGAGGAAGGAAATGATCGAGTGGCTTGTAACTGCTACTGAAGCATTTAATAGAAAGAAGAGATGATTACAACACACACAGGAGCAGGAAGACGGACACCCAGGTGATGGATCCACATCTGTGCTCTCGAGGGGCTTTAAAACTCTTATTTACTGTAGAGAGAAGAAGAACGGCCCAAACATAAATACAAACAGATTTAATAAAAACCTCAGAAACCTGCGATTTCTTCCATCTTACAGCCTCATATCCTATAAGGAAACTTGGTGGCAAGAAATAATATTACACTTTTTGAAAAAAATAAAAAAATAAAATCTTTGTATGCTGCAGGCTTTTGACACAACAGGATCAGAAAATTGATTCAATTCATAGCAACTGAGGCAGACAAATATATATATTATATATACTTATACAGACTGCTTATTAACTACTGAACAGCTTCATGTAATCATCGGTTCCTTTCAATGTGTGATCGCTCTTCTATAAACACAACGAGACAACGGCCGTCCCCGCCTTTAGAGCCACACCGAACCCGCTCACTCATTATCGTCACGGTGCAAGAAAACCAGAAGAGATGCTGAGTTCAGGAGCCGGTTTACAAGTCAAGAGAAAGAACTAAATGAGATCTGGTGAGAGGGATGTCCAAGTGGCCGGGAGGTAACATATCGAGTTTGCATGTGACACAAAAATCAATGATATCAGGAGACTTGGCAGCCAATGGACCGGAACAGATGTAAGCAAAAGGTTAAATGTCAACGCACTGCAAAACATTCACTTGTTGGGGTAGATCCACGCAGCAGGGTATGAGCTTCATGTCATTACTGAGCTTTCAGAAAGGTCAGAGGAAGAACACGGACTCACATTCTGTGTAGTTTGGAGCCATGAAATCCAATCAGATTGGATTATGTTCGAGTAGAACTACAGAAAATCCTAATTTCATAGTAAGTTTTTATGAAGTTGCAAATAACAATATATTGCACCAAAAAGGAAGATGTAAATAATAAATAAGGAAGTCTTGTTTTAACATAGATCAACAACGTGTGACCTACCAATCACTGCTCATCCGGTTTATTTACTCTTATCACATAAGTTTAATGCAAAATGCATAAAAAAATAAAATCTCATTGTACGGTTCGTTCTGGTAAATAAAAAAACAGAACCATCATATTCAAAAGTATGCTAGTTGCATAAAAGGAAAATACACTTTTGACTTTGCAATATTCTGGCAGCTTAATTTATTAGAAGAGACATGAGAGAAAAGAAAACCTTAAGAGACTACAGCACCGCGGTCGCTATTTAAAAACACATTTAAAGTCTGTTTCCCACAATCCACCGTGCGGAGTTCCCTTCTTGGCAAATTTAAGTATCTCATAAATTCAGCATTAGAGAGACGGAGGCGCTGGGATGAGAAAAGGAATTCAAAGAAAGACAGAAAACACGCTATAAGAGGGAAGCTCGGTGTTTACATTTCTAAAAAGCTTTCAGAAGATTTCCAACATGGAGCTTTACAGCTGACATGTAGTCCCAAAACACACACACACACACACACACACACACACTTTAGCACGCCCACAAAATAATGTCCTCAGACAGCTTTAGTGAACTGGATGGCTAATTTTATTGTCCAACAACTGGCCGCGCTGAATGCTGGCAGAGGCAGAAGACAGTGTAATTAGCCTTTTTACCATCATGCCTGACCGCAGGAAGCCTAATTGTTTCTGCCGACGCCACAGACACCATTTGTTATAGTCCTTCGTTAACATGGGGTTAAATGAGAGGGGGGGGGGGGGGGTCCATATGATTTACATACATGAAAATGAGGGAAGCAATTTAACCCTAAATGGTAATTAAGAGTCTTGTGATATGAGGTATGTTAAAGGCTCTTAACCAGAGTGCAGTTATACAAGAGGCAATGTACATTATGTTGAAGAGGTGGTTCCATCCAATTTCAGCATTTCTTTTATATTTATTATATATAAATACTTTTGGAAGTATCGATGTCTAGTTGTTAAATGCCCTTAATTGTACATTTTAAACTTGACCACTTCACTGGCACCAAATCCTCTATTCAGCCTTTTGTTTCATTCGGTTTATGCAGTGCGAGATAAGCTGGACGTGTTGGCTAAGCACAGGCTAACGCTCTCAGCCATTACATGCTGTGACTTGTGGGCAAATCTGGAGCTCGCCATGTTTGGAGGGCAGTCTGCTAAAGCACTGGAGGACAAAGATGAAATGATAGCAGAGAAACTGTGAGTGTAATCCAAGCAGGTCATGATTCTGCATATAGAGCTGCAGAAATAAAGCGTTTAACTGCCTCGACGGCTCTTCATAGCTTAAAGGAAGGCCACACTCTGCTATCATGTCCCACAGCGTGAGAAGTTTGCTGCGGATACTTGGAATTGATCATCCTGTCATGTCTGCAGCACAACATTTTCACAACAATGTGCACTTTTATTGATTAAAATCTCAGTGGCTCCAAAGTCAATTTGATTCTTCTCCAATTTTTCAACAAAACTGGCAAAACATTTTTTTTTTTTCAGAGTCGATCCCAACGGAGAAGTGGCGAGACAAGGAAGCAAGATGTGTCAGACATTAACGTCCACCTGCATTTATCCACATATATACAATAAACATATTTCTACAAGCACCTTTCTAACATCTATATTCTGAACCAAGGTGGACACGGATGGCAGCAGAGGAGAAGCGTCAGGCTGATTCCAGCTTTTGTGTCCTGGATGGACAGGCCTTGGCCTCAGGTCACTGACTTCATGTTTTTCATTTGGAGCCACTATCTTGGCCACTATCCAGTCTTTATTTTCCATTAGGGAAGAGAAATGCCTGTGTAAGAAAAGCCGAGAAAGAAAGAGGGTAACACACACACACACACACATATAGCGAGAAGAAAAGGAAGAGAGCAGAAACACTGAAGACAAAATGGCTTTCATTCCTACAGCAGTAAAAGGCCAGAGGTCCCTTATTTTTTCCTCATTTAGTTCTTTTTCATTTCTGGCCTCCTTTCATGTCTTCAGCGAGGCATATGGTTGCAAAAAAAAAGAAAAAAAAAATCACATAAAAAGATGTTTACACATGCTGCACAAAGTCCCTGTGATAAGCTTGTTTCGCAGAATTGTATGCAAATCCACATAAACCCAGATCACTGCAATGAGGAGAAATACTTTGATGAGCACACAGGCAGCCACTTTACACATCAGGTTACACACACACACACACACACACACAAAAAGGGAAAGTAGGTGGCAAATATGAAGTGGAAAAAAATAATCTCTCATTCTGGTTATGAAGTATGTGAAATTACGTGTGCGTTTAGTTCATTTGTGTGTATGTTGCTCAATGTGGGGCCGTCGGCGTGCAATGACAGTGATGAATAAGCATTATTAAACAGGAGACACAAGCTCGACGGTGTCATTAATCTTCATCCCTGCTGGCACCATCACACAACTCACTCCCTGTCCGCCCTCCAACATCTACACATCTCATTGTCACCAAACGCAAAAAGGAAGCAGGAACCAAAAATGGTCCGTCTACTGGGTCACAGTGAGACGTTAAAAGCCTGATTAAAAAGATGCGCTTGTTATCAGATGACTGATGGGATAAATAGGGAGGATGACACCTCGTCCAGTTGATCTCAGGTTGATCCATGAGTCTATTGTAGCAGATGAACTGACTCACTGACAGCGAGTGTCGCACTGCGGCTTCTGACGTTACATGCAAAACGGATAAAAGGCGGGAAAAAAAAGACAACTGAGATGAACAGAAACAGGTTGGAGGGAAAAAAAAGAAAAGAAAAGTGATGAATCATCAAGTGAATCTCTTTTATCACCTCAAAATCATCAGGTGGGAAGAAGAGTGCAAATGATGGGATATGTGCAATCTCAGGGAGATTCTTTCACAGTGTTTTATGTGCACAAACACACACACACACGCATGCACGCACACACACACACACACACACACACACACACACACACAGCAGCAGCTCCACCAGTGGTGCCTCCCTCCACAGGTGGTGTTTCTTTCCCTTTCGTCCACCTGTGATCACACATCTGGTTCGGCCGTACATCGTATACTTGTCTCTGCCTCATAAAACTGTGGCCTCGATCCTGACGTCATTTTCTTTTATTTTCCTTATTTATTTATTTATTTATTTTTTATTAGACAGTAAAAAGAATCAGGACAGGAAGCAGCAGGAGAGGTGAAGGCCAAAATATAAAGATACTGACCAAGTCATCAAGACATTTTTTTCTGTACTGAAAAAGACAACAACAACCTCTGACATCCCATAATATAAAGTCCTGAATAACCTGAAACAGAATTACAGATTAAATCGTCATAGAAACCGTCGTGTTTGCTGTGAATCTTTCGGCGTTTTCTCTGCTCTGCGACAGCAAGATGAATCGCTCTTCATTTGTCGCTTTTAGTGATTAAAATGATTAAGTCAAAGCCAGACAATCATCCTTCAGGTGGCGTAATTGTAAAGTTGCCATGTCATCCATCCCACGAAGCCGGAGCCAACAACATCATTATCTTTGAAAATGAAACAGTGAGATGCGTTTAAGATTCATTAAATGTCTTAAACCGGCCGAACCTTTGTTCATAGATTCAGCAGTTTAGGCCGACTTCGGGTTTTCACGTGTTTTTAAAGCTCAACAGGTGGATCAGGACGAGCGCCATCCAGGTTTTGCCTCCAATATTAATTAATAGTGCATAATATTCATGTGTTGTTGTTCTTTGTGAATATTCAGCTGCAAACTTGCAATGTCAACCGTTCCACAAGGCCTCAAACCGACGAGGGGATTTTAACCATCATGTAAATGCATTTAAAAATCACTGAAGGCCAAACACACACACACACACACACACACACACGCTGTTTATTTTCCATGGTGACCTGCAGCATTTTCATACGTGTTACTCGTGTTGCATTAAAACCATGTTCTATCTATCTGACTCACATCAGTGTCTCGTTCCTTTCAGATCCAGAGATCCTTCTCGGAGACGAGCAGCTCATCTTCTCGCAGACCGACTTGGGAACCTGCCAGCGACAGACAGCTCAGCGTCCGGCTATACGGAGGCATGAAATCCAGGAAGGAGGTTTCATGGCTAAGTGGGGCTAAGCAGAGGAGAGCGGGGCGTGTTAGACTCATTTCATGGAGCGTTTGACGGAGGGAAGTTGGGACTGAATCCTGTTGGAGTCGATGCTTGTAGGATTTGAGGCTCCTGGAAGTTGTTTTTCCTGTTCAGTGCTCGGTGGAAGTCTGTGTCTTCCCACTGATTTAGGGAGTTTATGGTTTTATTAAATAATTATGGGAGTATTGAAATGTTTCTTTTGGTCCTAGTCACATTTTTGTCAAGTGCATAATAGTTCTGGGATGTATTTTATTATTGAGAGCCTGAAGACATCCAGCTTTTACTCCTGTTTATGTGATTAGTGATACATAAATAAACGGGCCAGTGTTAATGTTCACAAGAAACTAATTATTATGCATCCAACATTGAATAGATAAATCAAGTTCTTCACTCTCAGCAGATACCACGAAAGCTTAGTTTAATGTTTGAGTTGAAAAACAGTTAAAAATATACCAAATATTCACTATACAAACCATTTGTTTTGTGATGTAGGAGTAGGAGGAAACAATGTTGTGCAATAACAGCAGGATCTCATCTCAATAATACATCCTGTGCAAACAAAGTCCCAGAGAACGACGGCTAAATGTGCACATTTAGCAAAGACTCTGATTTATGTTGCAGGTCGACAATCTGCAGACACGATTTTTGTTCAAAGACATCCTGATACAATAGTAAAAAAGAAAAAAAAAAAGCTCTTTCCAGGTGTCTGAAGGCAGAAAGAGGGTCAGATCTGGAGACTTCCTCAGTTTACTTTGTCGACCATCTTGATTTACAGCCCCGTGTCTTCCCCCGCTTCTCCAACTTCTCAAGCTTCCTCCTCAAATTCCAGACGGATGGTGTCATTTGTTAGTTCTACATCCTCGACACGAAGGATGACGAGGATAAAAAAAGAAGAAGAAGAAGAAGAAGAAAACACTAAGTGAGCAGAAACAGGTGTCACCTCTGAACAGGCGCTTATCTGACCTCCCACTGAGCTCAACAGCTAAACCGCCGCCCTGCGCGATGCGAGCGTGACATTAAACTAAATAATAGGCTTTGTTAATAACGACACGGTGCACCGATGGCGTCAGTGGCTGTAAAATAAAAGGTTTAGCTGCCTCTTGTTGTGGCTCTCTGTTGACAGAAAGGGCTGCGGTTGAAATGATCCGTGACATTGCTCCAGGCGCGACGTGGAGCGCGTTAAAAGCGTTGCAGCTCTGCTAAAGGAGAAACACTACAAAAAGGTGAAATCTACAGGCCTCAGGAGCAGCTCGAGCTGTATGCGAGTCACCGTGTTGTTAAGATGCTTCTGTATAAATCAGTGCTGCCTGCATGCTTTTATTTTGAAAGGCCACAACAAACAATTTGCATATTGATTTTTTTCACCGTTTAATTGTAATCAAATCAATTAACTGATATGTTTTAAAATGCAATTATGACTCGAATGTATTAAAAGTTTTTTTTTGACCAATCAGCAAAACTATTTCAAACTAACTAAACTTTGCAATCACATGTTGAAATTCAATTATTACTTTATCATAGAGACAGAAATAAGACAATATAATTATTTACTGGCATTTTTAATATGTTTTCCTTTAAATTATTAACGTATCGTTTAAATGCAAAACTAAATTTTTAATTTATATTTGCCATTTTTCACGCTTATGATGATTAATTAATTGTAATTAACCTATTCTAATTCCTCCCTGTTGTTTGTAAAGATGTTACTGTTTATGATGTTTAGTGTTAATAAAGACATGATCATTGAGGTTAAGTCTTCTACTGGAGAGCAGAGAACTGAACCAGACAAAGGAGGATCAACTGTTTGTTTGTTTGTTTGTTTGTTGTTGTCTGTGTTCTTCAGAGTTTGCTTTCCAAAAACTGGTCTTTCGTAACGTATGGGTGAAAGTTGCTCGACTTCAACACACACAGACAGCCAGAAGATCTGAAAATGAGCCAAGAACATGAAAAGAAAGAAATAAACTACCGTGTATGTAGGAGCTCCCTTCATAACTTATACCTTCCTTCAGGCATGTTAAACAGCGAGGAACATGTGATAGTATGCAACATATTAAAGATACACGTGTTAAGAGATGAAGTCTCAAACATCCACATGTTCTGACTGCTGTTAATGAACTGCAGTAAACTCAGTGATTTCTGCTCCATATTTAAGCTGCATTTCAACATCAATGCAGAGAGGACGGCGACAGCTGGAACGCCATCCTGTGTTCTTGTAAATGCAAATCTGTGTGTGTGTGTGTGTGTGTGTGTGTGTGTGTGTGAGTGAGTTTCCTGCTCTGAAAGAAAAAAACCTGAGTCTGACCACAACATGGTGACGAAATCCTCCATCTATCTAAACACACACAGAGAAGTCAATAAAAAGCTGTGAGGGATAAAAGCACAGGAATTTCTCCTTTTCCCTCCGTTCTCATAGCTTAGTTTCTTTCACCACATGCGGCTAGCTTAGGTAGCTTTAATGGTATTTGGTTAGGATGTGACCTTTGACCTTCAGAACAAAAACAGTAGCAGGGAGCTGCTCAACAGGTCCCCTGTGAGGGACAATGGGAATAAAGACTTAACAACAGGAAACGCAGGAATGGTGTTCAGGGATATTACCAGATCGGTTACACAAATGTTGGTTTCGGTTGCGTTCGTGCATCAGCTGCTGCTGTTTCATTGTTTGTTTCCATCAAACTCTCTATTCTGTCTCTGAAGAACAGACGTCAGACCTGACAGGTTTGACTTTTGACAGCAGGATAAGTCACTCCTGCTTAATTAAACACGCGTTTGATCCTGATTCAAAAACCAGAGCCGAGGAAAATAAAACGGGAGGCGGCAGGCGAGGTTGTAAACAGGATGGAACAGCCTTCCGTTTTATTCTAAATTTGATATGTACAGGAAAAGTTGGCTGTATACATTTCTTAATATATCATGTAAAAGTTTTCTGGAAAAAACAAAAACAAAACAAAAAACAGAACAAAACAAATTGCACATCAGCTTCCTTTTCTTATTTTATACTTTAAAACACATCATGGTACAGCATGGTTCGAAGGCAATGTCAAAACGGGATACAAATACACTGATAACCGCTCGTAAGTGTTGGCTCGTGTGTGTGTGTGTGTAATAATAATAATAATAATAATAATAATAAAAAAACAGGTTCAGGAAAGAGTACCCCTCAAAAAAAGACACATTTAATGTGATATTAAAAATGTAAAAAATAAAATAAACACACATTGTTGTCTGTGTGCAAAACACAAAATCACATCGTGTCCCTCTTTGTGGAAAATATTATCTCAGGCACTTATTGATATCAGACAGCTGAAATGCAACATCCATGACATTCGGAGCACGAGTTGAATACATCCTTCTAAATGTGCTACTAGAGTTCACAGCAGGAAGTGCTGGCCGCTACAACCAAACACTTTTCTTATTATATTTCCACCTCTCACCTGCACAGTTTGTTTCTAACTTGGTAACAGCTACTACAACGGCCCATTGTGGTAGCGTGTAGTGTCACACCCATGTTCATACATTATAGCGAAGGGGAAATATTAACGAGCTTAAAGCAGAGTAACGCTGTGATCTTTCGTTTTATTAGTTTAATGCCGTTTTCTTCTTCATCTTCCTACTTTTCCCCTGACTAAGCCTGGGTCTTTCCCCAGCAAGTGTCTTCATTAACCAACAGGAGATAATGTATGTCATCTGGAGCGTGTGTGTAGGAGTGAAGGCTAATTACACACAGCCTGTTTATTTTCCACAGCTTGATGATGGCTATTGTTTTTTTTCCCTTTTGTTTAAAGTTCAACCTCGACTCCTCGTCTCATTTGTTCACTCGCATGCAGACGCAGTCGTGTCACAAACATTAGTGATGTCAAAGGGAAAAAGAGGATTGGTTACCACCTACTGCAACAATTATAGTGGTGGGCTGGTGGGCTGTGGGAGGCATTTATAAGCCCACGTCTAAGGTCTTCTTCCAACCTACAACCTCCTCTACCAATCAGCTGCTGTAGTGTCTGACTGGAACGAGAATCTAAAGGTTCTGTTCACCCAAATTACAAGAAAAAGAAAGATATCTAGTTGTACCAGGATTTGAGATTTCCGTCTCAAAGGTCTAGTTGGACATCTAGCGAAGTAGCTTGTTCGCCTTCTTATTCAAGTTAGATGAGAAGTTTAATACCACGCTCACGTCCGTCTATTGAATATAAGGCTACAGCCAGCAGTCGGTTAGCTCAGCTCATCAGTGCTTTGGACTTTGGACAGAGCCAGGCTAGCTGTTTCCCCCTGTATCCAGTCTTTGTGCTATGCTAAGCTAACCATATCAATTATCTCATCCGCTGGAAAACAAACGTATTTCCCAAAATGTCACGATATTCCTTCTCACATCACGTTTTATATGGACTTTTTTTAAATTTTGTGGAATAAAACAGTTGAAATAAAGATTTCTATTCAACCTTTAGTGCGACGGAAACAAAATTCAATTCTGTATTTAGGTGACAGAAAGAAATCTCATAACCTGGGCAAATAAAATCTGCATTTGCCATTACACATAATCAAGAACATTTTTTTTTGTAATTTGGTTGAATCTATAACCTTTCAAACCCGACTGCTGTGTTTTTCAAGCAGGTTCGCACCCCTACATGCTCCCTCTTTTCAAACCAGACTGGAGAAGAGTGTCAGCTAAATGCTTAAAAAGGCAGAAGTAGAAAAATCAATTATGGCAATTTAAAGCAATTAACTCCTGTGGAATATTTTGCCTTTTGTTAAAAATGGGAGAAAAGCTCCAGCTAATCGCACACCGGGAGGCTCATTGTCTCTCTACCCATCTTTTTTTCTGGCTCTTTTTTTTTTTCTCTATGTCAGAAGCCAGGCCCTCTGTCGGTGCCTCTGGTGGCAGCGCTCTTTGGCTCTGGCAGGCAGCAGGTGGCTTGTGATGAAAAATTCAGTGCAGAGCCTGATTTGGGAGACAGGGAAGAGGAGGAGGAGGAGGAGGAGGGTGGTAGTGGGTAGCAGGAGTACGAGTAGAAGAGGGGGTGAGATGAGATGAGAAGAAGGTGGGAGATGAGCGAGGAGAGAAGAGCAGCAGGAAGATAAAAGGTGGGTGTGCTGAGGTAGAAGAAAGGAGGATAATGAACAGAAAGCCGATGAGAACAATGAGGAGGATGGGAGCCAGAGCTCCAGACAGACAGGCAGGCGGGCCAATGAGTCAAGCCCAGAGTGGTGCAGGGCGGCCAGGCAGCAGATCAGAGCTGTCTCCCCTCTCTGCCTGGGTCTCCTCCGTGGAGATAACACACAATATGAATCATTTATGAGGGGGGGCATTTTTATTAATAACACACGCTGTGCCCTGCTTCTTTCGTACACTTTGCATTGCTTTCTCCGCTCCCCTGGGAGAACGAGAGAGAGAGAGAGAGAGAGAGAGGGAGAGAGAGAGCTCAGTATCTGAGGAGAAAACACGGGAAGAAGAAAAACAGAACGCAGGGAGACGCCGGCGGTTGAATGGTAACCTTGGTGAAGCGAATAAAAGATGATTTGTGACCGGAGGGAGGGATAAGTCATCCACAAGACTCTTTGTAAAGCCACAGAACAGAGTCTCTATCGTGAAACATGTACCTTGTCACATGCCCACACACACACACACACACCCACGCAGAACCTTACGCCTCCCCATGGGCTCAAAAGAACACCCACTCACTTGCCCGTCTGCCCATTTGATTGTCAGTACATGACGGTGCCAGATCTCGATGAATCAGAGTCTTGGACGACTGTGAACAAGCATCGTGAATGCAGAGAAGGCACTGAGCGTCTCGTATCTGTAGGAGAGTGACTGACTGATTAGTGGTACTGTATAGGTCATCGGTACAGTGAGGGATTGAACACAAACACCCACATACTGAGTACACGTCACAACTGTTTACCTCTAAGATCATCGCTAAGCTATAAGACCTCTAGGTTGTCCTTTGCCAACATTTATAGCGTCCACTTCTGCTGTTTCTTCAAGGTGAGCTTGTAGCTCCTGATCCAAAGGTTCTCTGTTCAGATCCCGTCAGTCCGTATATACTCTTCAAGAATAAAAAAGTCTTCCTTTCTCGGATCCTAATCTGTTAAGCCTCGCTAACTGTGAAGGCGAAGGTGGCACATCTTGGCGGTAGGGACCTTTGGGGGACGCCGGGTCCTTCAGGTGCGGTGAGGAGTACCCGTCGTAGCTGCTGTGGTGACTGGCGGTCTCCTGCATTAACTTCCCTTTGGCTTCCTGTTCTCGGCGCCTCTGCTCCTGCCTCAGAAGCTCCTGGGCCTCCAGAAGGACCCTGGCGTTGACCCCACCGCCACCTGGGTAGCCGTTCCTGGAGCCCTGGTAGCTGGAGTACCTGGGGTTGTCTTTTGCTGTCTGGAAGCCCTCGCCAGGTGGGTACGCCTTGTCCCACGAGTCCTGTGAGATGGAGCTAGGGTTCTTCCTGGGTTGCCTGTTGCAGAGAGAGAAGACGTGAAAGGAAAATGTGAGATATGCTTTGATTTTTGTTTAGTTTTGCACGATTCCTTTTGCTCTCTTAGCTCGGTATGTCACTTGTAAATCATTTTCTGATTTTATGTAGTACTTGTTTGCACTCGTTTGTCTGTACGTCGACTAGTTTTGTGCACACAGCACACAGTGTGTTAATGGGACAGTACTCTCTAAACTATCCATATATAGTAATTTGTGTTTCATTTACCTGATAATATCATTTCTCCAGGTTTTACTCCTTTATATTTGTATTCTCTGCTCATACAGCACCGGTTGCCTGTCTGCTGGTTTTTGGAGGAGGGTTTTCTCCGGCTGTTTTTGAGCTTTTTTCCCTTTTTTTTCTCTCTTTTGTAAATTTCCATTTGGGATAAATATGTCCTCAGTTTTGGCTCAAAAGTTCCCATCATGTTTTGGATAATGCAAACAGAATGTGTAATATCGCCATGGAGAACAGAGAGCTAGCTCTGGGCTACATGAGCCTTGTGTTTATTGCCTAAATTTGTTTATAACTACATCAATCTGCAACATGGACAGTCATGCTGCATTTGCTACTTGCAGTTCCTGTTTTCACTGCAACCATGAAAGAACATAGTGTACAACAAGCTCACAAATACATATTTCTCTGGAGACAAAAAAAAACAACCCATCTGCAGCAACAAAAATGTTTGTTGAAAACTAGCACAGCAGCCAAGGCATCACATTCAATGGAAATGAGGCTCAATTACAGCCTAACAAACTGCCTCTGGGCAAGTACCAGCCCACGGTAACAACATACAGGGATACCTAACCATGTCAAAGTCCCCATCCAACCCATTAGGCCCATTTCGAGACAGACAGAAACAACCATTGGATCTGACAGACAGTAATAGCAGACCTTTCGCAGTTGGAAAAATGAGGCGACCATCGTGAGTTCAATGGATTCGCCGGGGCTGATATTTGACACCTGACACAAGTGTCTTAAAGGCAGGGGAGAGGGGGTGGAGGGGGGTGCCCTGCCCTTTACCAGAAAGACGAGGGGGAAAAATACAGATGTGTGACATCACCTCTCATTTCTGCTTGGCTAGCCTCTTTGTGGCAGCCCTGCGTTTGTGTGTGTGTGTGTGTGTGTGTGCCCATACGATATGCATGAGTGTGTCGAGCCCTACAGCTCCACCCGTTTATCTCGAGGACAAGGCGAAACGAGAGCAGAGACAGAGAAGAAGAAGACACACAAAAACATCAATGAGCTTTTGACTCTGAGCCATGCATAATTAGCAGGTTTATCAGCCAGCTGTGAAGAAACTGCATTATTCCCGTGTTTGGATTTGAGCAGGAAGGAGAGAAAAAAAAAATCCTTAATGAGAATAGAAAAGACCTTTGTTTTTTATTCAACAGAGATTGAATGCAATTGAGAATGGATACGCTTCTCGATCAGTGAGATAGGAGAATATAGCCCAGGTTTATTCTGGCTCACGCTCGAGTGATTCCAATTTTCAGAGACAGGCGTCCCCGGCATCTGATTTCATTTCATATGTTGACAAAGAGGCCAAAGCTGGTTCTGAGAAATGCAAACCAAAAATCGCTCCTTCTGTCTGATGCCATGCCAAAGGGTGAGAATATACATGGGTGGTGAATATAGAGAAAGATATATTCTGTTCTGTAGGAACGATATGCTCAGCTCCACATTTTCTGATTTGATCCAGAATGGATTCTTGATTGAAAAAAACGATTTTGGATTGAACGAATAGAAAAGCGTCTGCATTTATTAACGAATCTGAACTTAAAGTCTCCTGCCTGTATGAAAACATTTGTCTCACACAGGTAATCGGATTACACCTTTACCGTTCTGTCAAGTATCATTTAGAAAATCCATTTTTGATTGTAGGAGATAAGAATCACTGTTTTTATGTAAAATCGATTTTTTTTTTCACCCACCCTCTGCTCTTCTGCAGGCCAAAGTGAAGCGAGGCAGATTGAGACTTTGTGGAAAGTTGTAATGGAGGGCAGATAGACATGTGGCTGTGACACACATGCACGCATGGAGGCACACACTACTGAGACCAAATGCTACTGCAGCTGTTGCAGCCAGCGTTACGTTGGCTCGGAGATCAAGGCTGCTGGTCGTTGATGAATATGAGGATCCTTCATCCACCGTCGCTGTTTCAAATGACTCACAGCTCCTCGTTTCTCCTGACATTTTATCTTTTTTAAGGAATGTGGCTGCCATTAATCACATTTCCATTCAGGAAGAATTTCACCCTCCATGAACAACACAAGTCCATATGAATCCTATCGAGGCTGCCGCTCCGTGAAACACCATATTTACTCCGTCTTAACCTCTGACTGTACATGATGGTATGCTCTAAATCAAACAATAGTTAGTGTTCTCAAGATACTGCAGCCGGTTTATCCAAACAGAACAGTTTCTTAATGGAATTAGTGGGGAAGTGAAGGTCTGTGGCCGCAGGATGTTTCCTCTGACCGCTGGAGCGAGACAGTAGTTCATTAATCTTTCAGCAAAAGCTGCCTGCAATATTTATCAAGGAAGGGATTTATGACGATAACAGTGGATTAGAGTATGATGGTGAAGTAATAAAAGATAATATATTTAATGCTGTGTAAGTGCAAGTTGGTGACATGCACCAGGATGGATCTGCTTGGTTTGGCCTCGCAGGGTGTTTGAGAGTGAGTAATTACAGACTGCTCAGGGAAACACAATGGCTTTAAATAATATTTCTGCCTGGACTTTTCATGCCTCAATTGACTCAAGGATAAAAAAAAAAAAAAAAAAAAGTACTTTACTGGAGCATGACTGAGATGAAGTTGTTGGATTTACTCAAAAACAAACTGTTTCTGTGTTCACACATTTAGACACAAACAGATGACCCCAAAAATCATATAATAATGCACAATAAATGCAGATTTTCATGTTTACGGTGACGGATTACACAACTCAACAAAGAGACTGCAAATATATTATGAACACACAAATAAATATGAATATGCAGAATCACTGGACCTCATCAGAGTCTGTTCTGAAGAATAAAACTGCAGTTTTTTAGATACAAAAACAAAAAAAACATACAAGCATTTCAGTAAATGTGATTCTGAAACTTTAACGATGGTCTAACGAATCACGGTCACGTCTGGTGAAACCGTGCGATTCGTACTGATTTAATTAATGATGCTGAAAGACGTCTTGTTCGACAGATCACAAAGAAACGGGGCGAACGACGAGAGACGAGGCGGTTTGTGGCTGGAATTTCTGCTTTAACTTAATAAACTAATTTGATTTAAAATACAAGAAAGTGTAGTCTTGTATGCAGCAGTTATAAAAAATAAATAAAAATGTGTGTATTGATTTTCAATACCGACTTGTTGTTTCTTATATTGAAAGTAAAACTTTAAAGTTTTTAACAATTATTCTAAGACCAAATGTAAACAACATCCTGAAATGATGAAATCCAGAAAAATGCTCCTTGTGTCTCAAATAAGTCACTTCCTACACACACACACACACACACACACACACACACACACACACACACACACACACACACACACACACACACACACACACACACACACACACACACACACACACACACACACACACCCTTGCACTTCCTGGAACAACAGGCAGTCATATCATGCAGATCAAAGGGAATTACATTAAGGGAAAGCAATCATGTCAGATATGCGTGAGAGAGTAACATGATCTGTCCATATTCAGACTTTACTGGTGTGTGTGTGTGTGTGTGTGTGTGTATGTGTGTGTGTGTGTGTGTGTGTGTGTGGCTTTGTGGTCTGAAACAGAAACAGCTCTGACCCTTTTTCTTACTTGGATGTTAACGTATGTAATCTGCTATCATTACTGTCACAAAGCTATTACAATGAATCTGATCTAATCAGACACACACACACACACACACACACACACACACACACACACACACACACCTTATACATTATGGTACATTACATCAAATTACATCTTAAAAAAACACAAGATACAGTCAGACACGTTTCATCAGAAACACAGCAGGAACATGACAACACGTACTAACACACACACACATGATCTCTGAGCACATATTGATTGTTAGACAGACAGGAACAAACATCATATCAAGCCTGACACACACACACACACACACACACACTCTCTCTCTCTCTCTCTCTCTCTCTTACCGTGGCAGGGAGCTGTACTGCCGTTGTGCCTGGGCAAACGAGTCTCTCTCCTCCTGTCTCTGTCTTTGCATCTGAACCTCGACCGACACAGAGTGGCGCCCCGGCTGGCTGTACCCGCCCGGACCGTTGCTGCTGGCGTTCGACTGTAAACAGCGAGACAGTAGCTCAGTGTCCAAATCCTGATCGATATCGACAGCGGCACAATAAGTCAATACAGGATGAATTCTACCCACAACTTCACCCACCCACATACCGTTGGGAACGCTGTCCAATAAAATGTTTAGAAATGTGCACTTGAGTTTAAAAGATTCACTATCGCTTCACTTATTTCAGTGCAGACTGTTAGTGGATCACAGGATTATTCAACCTTCATGATGCTTAAAAATAAAAGTCATCTAAGTCAGATCTGGATGGTCAAGTTTCCATCGAAATATCAGAGCAAATTTTAACCAAAGAATCAGAAAATCTGCAACAGAAAATGCAAATGAATGTGTGTTTTCACTACTGTAATGTGAATATTTGGACTTTTTAATGTACAAACTGAAAATGAGGCTAAAAACTAAAAACAGATTTCACTGGAACTACAGTCTACTGAATAAACAGTTGACAGTGAGGTATTTAGTTTGGGTGGAGTGACCCTTTAAAACTGATGACGTCACATCACACACACACAGGAAGAGTTGAAGAGTCATAAAAGCTGATGTGATTCTGGTAGTTTTACAAAAAATACTGATGACTTTTTAATGTCAAGTTAAACATTCATGATGTTGAAGCGGCGGCGGCGCTGACGGAGGAGAAATGACTGGGAGACGGTTGACGTGGTAACACGTCTACATGTGAACGAATGGAGGAGTTTTACTTCAATCATTAGTTTATGGGTCTGATTCTTCTATTTTATTTGAGACATTTCTAAACAATGAAACATGCACTTATGAAAATATAAAAAACACCCCAATATATGAAAAAACCTTAACAAGTACATTCCAATAAATTAATAATAATGGTTATAATTAAAACAAATCAATTTCAAATGATATTCACCACTAACATCTGTGGTGAATTACTGTGAGATGAAAAAAAAAAAAAAAGATAATTTCAAAAACGTATGTTTGGCTCTTATTTAGTCCAAAACGTTAAGTATGAAAATCTGGAGTCAGAGTTTCCACACAGTAGCCCAATAAAACACACACACACACACACGCACACACACGCACACACACACACACAGCCCCCCCCAACAGTCCAAACCACAGACTTACCAGCAGTTACTGAGGCAGACGCACCCTGAGCTGAGCTCGTCTCCTCTCAGGTCAAAATGAAGGTGAGACACAGACAGACAGAAGTGGGGTGAGGGGGGGTGAGGGAGGGAGGGAGGGGCCATGCCGGAGACTCAGAGCAGGGTTACAGTGATGAGACGTGATGGATGTTAGTGGATGTTAATGAAGGAGACAACACTCGGTTGACACTGTGGACTCATGATGGATAAACACCTCCTGTACAAGTCATCAGGCAGCAGATCACAGAGTTAAATATCATATATGTACATCTGTAAATATGTGCAGGTTTGAAATGACGTCATGGTGGTTTATGGTACGCGAGGAACATAACTGAAACGATTGTCAGATTGAAGCAGCTCCTGGAGGAGC
Source organism: Pampus argenteus (assembly GCA_036937835.1). Classification (NCBI taxonomy): domain Eukaryota; kingdom Metazoa; phylum Chordata; class Actinopteri; order Scombriformes; family Stromateidae; genus Pampus; species Pampus argenteus. Next base: position 20,284,669 of record CM072875.1, read on the forward strand.
AGCAGGAGGATGACGGGTTTTTACCGACTCTTCACCCCAAACATCCGACCTGAACCCTCAAACAGTCTAAATCAAGACAAAATGACTCGCTGTCAAGGTCCTCACAAAGATACAAAGACATCCAGGACCAGCCCGCACACCTCTGATGTTCATTAGTGCTGTGGGTGCAATAATTGTGTGTGTGTGAATCAGTTGTAACACAAAGCCAATCTAATTACGTTTATGGCAGTGGAAAGTATCGAGAGCCTGGCGGTACATCAGTTGGTGGGAAAGCCATAAAACGATTAAGAGCGCTAAAGAGACACTCCCCGTTAAACCAAATGAAGCCGGGGGCAATCATCTCAGGGCCTGATTGGCGTTGCTTCGCTGCTCGGATGACAATAAGGACGAGGCTGGCAGGCAACTGAACGGGAGGAACGAGCGCCTCTTATTCCAGATGTAAAATGGAAAATTGCCTGCGGGTGAATTTACAGTCACAATATTTTTCATTTGAGGAAAAAAAAACCAAATTAGCGGTTTTGAATATTCCTGGGAATGTTTGCTCATCTTCCAGCACAAGGTGATTGTAGAGAGGGGAGAGAAAATACCCTGAAGGAAATCAGATAATAGCAGTATTAAAATGTTACAGTAAAATACAAGAGGCAATATTATGGCCTTTCTAAACCCCCAACATCAAGTGAATGAACTCCTCTATTCCCACAGTGGTATAAATGAGTGCAATAAAGCTTGTGCGGTGCTGCCGGGAGAGCCGGCATCAGTCATCCTGATGGAATTAGACCGTGCTACCCACAATCCTCTCCTGCTCCCCGAACTACGGTGAAAAAGAAGAAGAAGAAGAAGAAGAAGAGGGCTGCAGTCGTGAACAAGAGATTGTACATTGACTAGAGGCGTGTGGCTAAATAGGGACGGGCTGCTTTGAAAGTGGATAATTGGGTGAATGGATCACACACCTGCAGGACAGATTCAACTATACTTCACTACAGGTGTAATATTAAGAGGTGAGGTTGAGTGTCTACGCCTGTCCGGAAGGTTGTTAGTTCTTACATATCCGACACTGCATCACACCAACAGCATCTAATGATTATTTTTATACTGATAAATATCGATTATATGAATTGATTCTACTAAGAAGATGACTGAAAATACTGACAAATAGGACCAATCATTTCAGTTTTAGGATGGATCATTTCTTCTGTAAATTTACTCTTTTTAATCATTAAAATGAGCCTATTTGACATTTATTTGTGCCTTATAAACATTTTTCTGCCATATTAAACACAGTAAATTAATGAAAGCAGTATCTCACTGTCCTGGCACGGACTTGTAAGCCGGGCAAGTTGAAGGTAAATTAAGAAAAAGGACACTGGCTCCTTGAGGCTTGCAGCACATCGCTCAGATGAAGCAACAAAATGTAATATGCATATATGCACGAGTGACATAATTGAATTTCAAAGACACATTCTCCTGTTTTCCATATGGCCCAGCAGACTGTCCAGGCCATGAGTCTAATAACATGCAATTACTTTAGCAAGCCTGGGTGCGAGCTGCACTCTGACAATTAAAAGAACCATTAGAGGGTCGTGTCGACATATTTCTCCAGCGAGACGCACTCAAATGTTCAACAGCTCACTTTGGAAACCGGAGGAATCCTTCAGCTTTTAGAGTTTTCATGGGAAAATGAAAGACAACAATAACAAATGTGATGGAGTTGATGTAAACAAACATAATGCTGCAGTATTGTCGAGCTCTTTAATTGAGAGCTCGCTCTGTTGTTTGGAGACAAAGCGAGAGGTGACCTGCGGCCTTTTTCCCCACACACACACTGTCCTGCTTTATTGTACAACGCCGGGCTGGAATGTGCGTCTGTCTGTCTGTCTGTCTGTCTGTCTGTCTGTCTGTCTGTCTGTCTGTCTGTCTGTCTGTCTGTCTGTCGATCCCATTAAAAAAACGCTCGACTCTGGTTAACACAGCCGAATGCAAAAAATAAAACTACACGTTTTTATTGAGTTTACCGGCTAGAAAGGAAAAAGCCAGAGCACACAGAGGATTCGGTTCGTGAGCTCTCACTTTATCATTGCAATTAGAAATCATAGGACCAAATGCTCCCATTGCACACCACAGACTGGGTGAAGCTACAAGTTGAATATTGTAGTGGAGACACCAGCAGTAAAAACAGTTTATACAGAAATATACAAAAAAAACAACTGTGTGTGTAAAATGACCAACAAGGACAATTCATATTATCTGGTGTAAAGAATGTAATTTACAACAACACGTATGTGTCTAGTTTAGGAAAACGCACATTTGTGTTACTTATCACCACTGCAAATAATAATAATAATAATAATATGTAATGTGCCATAATGTGTCTTATATGTTGTGACAGTCCAAAGGTCTCAGATTACGTTCCCATTAAGTTGGATGAGAAAGTGGTCTCAGACGTTTGGACCTTATTGTATGTGTGAAAATAACAAAAAAATACATGTTTTGTCCCAAACTAGACAAATAAATGTGTTGAAAATGACTCCTTTTATAAGAGAACATTGGAAACATACAAATTGCACAGATAATCTAACAATTAGAAAAAAAAAAAAAATATGGAGTACAATCTTATCAAGGTTTAAAATGTACAGCTGACTTTTTATATAACCATAATTTCTTACTAAAAAAAAAAAAAAAAAAAAAAGTAAAAACTAAGTACACTTGAGGTGCAGGAAGGACTAAAATAAATACTAAAAATATGACAAGCGATTTCATCACCCCCAAAAAACTTTGAAGGTGTTCCAGTTTTGTTCGGATATTATTACCCCTCGTTGCTTCAGAGTGCAATTATCCTCTTTCTTCACCAATAACGCTTTAAATAGCTTTAAAAGCTTTAAATTTCAAATGCACGTAACCCTACCGTTAAACTGTAAGAGGAAAAAAAGGCACAATTAAAACAAAGAGTTTAAAAAAATGAGACCCGTGTAGACAGAAACGATGTGAAGACAAGTCCGTGAGGTGGTGGGCGGGTCCACGTGGATGACGGACAGACACAGACGGGGGGAGGGACGATGAATGAGGAGAGTAGGCTGTGACAGGTGGGTGGGGTTAGTGATGGTGCAAACTCGTGCATGCAGACAGTTTGTGGATGATGGGTGTTAGCGCTAGCACAGTTAGCCGGGAAGGCCCCGGAAAGGTTAACGGTAATCCTAAAGTGTGGGACAGGTGTGTCATCAGTCTTGTTCATGGCTGGTAGTAGTAGTGGGGTTAGTGATGGTTAGCGCCATACTCCAGTTAGCCACAGGTACCGTAGGGTGCTAACACTGTTAGCATTCTCCTCAGGCTACAACTGAAGTCACACATCCAGAGTCTGGTCTGGTTGTGGTCAGTCTTACAGTCTTACAGCCGTCTTCTCCGGCTGCTCCCGTCATTTCAGACACTCACCCAGGGCTGCTCGAAGCTGTAGGTCCTCCTGCGGTCGTCGGGGTCGTCCGGGACTGTCTGGGCCTGCTGGAACTCCTGCCTCAGCCTCTGTATCCGGTCGTGGTTGCTAGGGGCTAGCCGGTTACTGAGGAGACAAAGAGAGAGAGAGAGAGAGATGGATGAGTGTGACACGTCCATTGTGAACAAGTGACCTGGTTCCGTCAGGCGGAAACGGCCTGCGGGATGAAGTTCTTTAAAGTCCGTCGTGCTCGGTGTATGAATTGATTCAGATGAAACGTAAAACGTGATGAGTGAGGGCAGAGCCACGAGCAATATGAATCAAAATAATGTTCCTCTGATGTATTATTCAGAACAATGAACAAAGACTAGTGGTGAACGGTGAGCAGTACACACACACACACACACACACACACACACACACATCCCTGCCGGCCTCATATCATTCAACTTGTGCGCTGCTATTGTCTGTTGCAGCCCTGCAGTGCTTATATCAAACAAAGCTGCCTTCAGTGGAGCTTCCCCACGGTACACTGAACAAATGTGTGCAACAACGTCCTCTACGACTGTAACTAGATTAGATGTTACAGAGTCTAAAATGTTCAGCTATTAAATATGAAAAAGCTGCAACTCTTTAGACCATAAACACAACCAGCATCCTTACAGTCCAGAACATGTTTCCTATATTATGTCTTTGTGATTTGAATTTAATTTCATCTTTATTTCAGGTATTCAGGACTGTTTTATGTGCAGATATTTACTGTATCAGTCAAAAGTCTGGATGTAATCTAAACTCAAACTTAACTAAACCTAATCATGAAACTGTATTCACGGTTTGGACTGTTGACGTCTATTAGTAAAGGTTTATTAACTCTATTCGTAGAGAGTTTTTACACGTTCCTGAACTCATAAACTGACAGTAATATAGAACATAGGTGAAAATGAGAAGACAGGTTAGTGTTAAGTTTATATGACCCCCAACAGAGGAAAGTAATTAACACATTTCCCTCTCAAACAGTGTGTGTCAGGGTTGGTGAATGGAAGAACAGCAGGGGTTGACTTTTTAAACTTTCCAACTCCAGTTTCACTTCACTTTCTAATCCTGGAAATTCCTGGGAACTGTCTTATCTCAAAAAACTCAAAAAAACCCCCAAAAAACTCCCCAGAGATCAGTTATGATAAATGTTTGCCTGCTTACATGGGAAAACTTCAACGTCAGCATTAAAACTCTCAAATGTATTTGTCAAGGGATAAAAATGCAAATAATAAATAATAATAATAATACAGATGTTGCAGGAGGAGGATGTGCATGCAAACAAACCCTGATAACTGGAAAAGGATGAATAAATCTCATCCTTATTTTATAGGTTATGACAGTAACTGCACAGTTGAAAATACAAACATAGAATATCAGTTTATCTTCATGAGGTCAAAGTATGACTCCATCTAGGCATAATATTACTGCAATAAGTGCCTAAATTCACTTCATCCATCACAAAACAAGCAGATAGTGAGACTATAATGTTATGACCTCAAACACAACCAACTTATCCAGCTATTAACTCCAGACACACACAATGGAAGCGCCAGAGCCAGTCGGCCTTGTTAAAGACCAGGAACCTGTCATATGTGATCCTGCTAATCTCCATGATATGTAACACAGACGCTTGGCCTCTCCAGAAACACAGCTGACCTGAACGGCGGTGCATGTGTGACCCTCTAGCTCTGGGTCAAGGGACCGGCTTCAACAGGAAGGCTGGTATCTGTTAGTGGGTTGTGTGTAAACAGTGCCAGATATTTCAGAAAAATATTAGCATGGATTGAAGTCCATGAAGAAGAGTGAGAAAACACAGTGATCCAGTATGAATTTAAGCCCAATGTTTGTCAGATAAAAGAGGTTTACTGTCTGAACCTCGTATATCATCCAATCAAACGTATTTCATCCAAGCAACCTGTAGACCCACGAGGATCCCGCCCGGGAGACTGAAGAGGAGAGACACTCAAATGAAGAGAATGAACAAAACACTGTAAATCAATCAAAGACAGAGCAGCGCTGCAATACAACTGTACTGCAAAAAAAACCAAAAAAAAAACACGAGACGGGCAAGAAGACATTTAGTCTGAGATGAGCGTCATCCTCTGGACAGGCTCACTCAATATCTGGCTCTGGTATATGAGGCTGAAAGGTCACTGTGTGGCTTTGTTGAGTGTCTCTGGGACTCAATAACAGGACTGTGGTTTGCTGACTGGGCTGCCGGCGGAGCAGAGATGCACCCTGCCTTTCATGGTCGGGTGTGCCTCCTGAAGGAGCTTTGGGAAGATGTAATGTCTGCATTGTGAGCCAGGCTTGGACTTTTTGAACTGCTACGTTACAAACGTAACAAACAAAAAACAAGAAGCTTTTTACAATAAGGCTAAAAAAGGACAATTCAGGTTCATCAGGAAGTCTGTTTGTATACTGTGATTCATTCATTCTCCTTTGTTTTCTCTTTCAATTAGGTTTAACCCAGGAGGCTGTTTAAAATATGTATAATCGTCTGGCTGCGCTCGGACTTGACTTTAATCCCAGATCTCAGCAATGAACTTGGCAAAAAACATTGTTGTTATTACCAACGGGACCAACGGTCAAAACTCAAGACCGAAGGCTGCAATAAATGGATATTATCCTTTAAGCCTGCAAAGGAGGCTGCTGTGGGAAAATGTGAGACACTTCCAGACTTTGACTTCAGGACTACAAAGTAACCCTATGTACTAAAGCAGCATGGTGAAACCCAGGGATTAAAATAAATAAAGACCAAAGAAGAAGAAGAAGAAGAAGAAGAAGAAGTGCTCCAAATTGGACCTAATACCAAACTAACAGGATTTATCAAATCTGTGCTGTCAGTTTAGAAATCCTCCATGACATTGACGCTGCTTCCACGGATCCCAATCAAAGCGTGCCAACACATAGAGGGAAGGTCTCTACGGGCCAATGTAGAGTACAGTAAAATGACAGAGGCAGCTGATGGGCTGAGTCCTAATCCCGCGGATTAAAAATGAATGGCCCCATTCAAAGAGGCTACTCTTCCCATGCCTATAGAGGCATCCTTTGGACCTACCACCAACTGTACGGAGCATAAATTTCCCCAACAGTCGACTCATTTAGAAGACTTGGTGACATTTTGTGGCTAAATGTGCACTTGAGAGCCAGATCTGATGAATGTGAAGCTCAGGGTGTCCACACTTTACACACAACCATAGCAGTAAATATAAAAACATCTGGAGACGACCCGGCGAGCAACCAGCTGGTTCACAGAGAGCATCTAGAGGATGTACAGCATACGGGCGAAGTGCTCAGGCCTACGTGGTGGAGAGATTCAAGTGGGGTCTGCGTGTTGTGACGAGGGCCCTCGTGGCGAGTAGTTACAAGTGGGGTGACCTTGAGGATAAGAGAGCAGGATTGTTGGTTCACAGTCTTGATGATGATGAGCGTCTCCACAAGCAAAATGCAGCACTGTGAGGATGAACGCTAACAAAGCCAGCCGAGTTTCATATCTTTAACTTAAAGGGCAAATAGTTGCTGATTCATATAAAAACACCTCAGACTATGATAATAATACCAGGATCGTATTGAGTGATATCCTCAATAATCTTTAAGTCATAATAATCAACTTTTCTTTTTTTTAAATTACAAGCCTCTGTCTTAATTAAACATTTAATTAAATATGGGTACTCATGGGATTCTCATCTCCAATGTGTGTGTGTGTGTGTGTGTGTGTGTGTGTGTGTGTGTGTTGACTAGCTCAGCAGCCTGTTAAATAAACATTTTCTGATGTACGGATACGCGTGGCAGGAAAACGCTGCGCGTCGTGAATACGTGTCGCGCCTGAACGCAGCAGCTGTGCCGGTTAGTTTCTGCAGTCTTATCAGATGGAGGAACGAGGCCGTACATCCTCTGACAAAGAGAGAGCAGCTGCTGGAGTCTTTCTCTGCAGTGAAAAATGAACTCAGATGCTTAAGATGATAATCCAGGTTTATTGATCGAAGGCTCTCAGAGAGCTGCGACGCCCTCGCTAACTGATGCTAGCGGCTAACGCTCCATCTGTGAGCAGCAATAACCGCACGCTAATCTGAGACAGATGTTGTTGCTAATCATTAGTAACAAATACATACATAGCAACGCGTTTTAATGCACTTTATATGATTTCACATCTGCGGCTGTATAATTCATATCTTATATAAACCCAGAAGTAATTGTGCATGAGACAAAAATATAAAAACAGACGCTCGATGTTGCTGATTTAATCTTACTATCCAGGTCTGGCTCACTCTGATGATGCTAGAGGATGTTTAATGCATATATGGGTCATGTATGTTCTGTTCTGACCTTCTTTGGATAAGTAAAGGTTAAAAAAGGATTAGCTCAGATGCTTTAGTTGGTGCCTGTTGGTGCTGTGGAGAGATTATAGGGGCCAAGAGGCCATCGTGTCTGAGGCCATTTACTCTCTTATTAACCCGATCTTGCTTTTACTCTGGATTACATGGGCTTAGTCCTGAGACACTGATAGAGCCAAATTGATCTGCAGAAACATAGCAATTAGACACCAATCAATACATATAACTCCACTTAGCAACGTATTATCAAATCCCTGGCATTTGTCTCATCACGTCAATGAACCCAAGTAAGACTTAAAAAAAAAAAAAAAAAAAAAAAAGACTTCACGTTGATAAGTAGCACAAACAATTTGGTTAGCACGCTTTGAAAGACAAACAGCCGAGCATAAATTGCTATTCTGTGCAGGAGCTCGTGTTGACAGCGAAGTTAAGAGGCTAATGAATGTAGCTAACACGTTCTGAACCCGGACCGAATCAGACACCATCTGCACGTTCACGGCTCGGCTCGGATCAAACCGCTCTCTTCTCAGAGGGCGCAGGGCTGGCGCAGGGCTGGCATGCTGTGCCGAGCTTAGTGTGTGTTTGAGTGTGTGTGTGTGTTCGGGAAAAGAAATGTGGCACTTGTGTTGCCGAAATAACCGCTGCCTGAACCCTGAACAGCTGCAGATGAATGTAGGTGGATTTAAATAGACATTATAAAACGATATTAGTCATGAGTGATGAGTCACTGGAAGTTTCTGCTGGTTCAACAAGCGTTGACATTGTACCTTCTTTCATAACTGTAATGACAGATTCAATGAAAATCGGTTCGAAAGAGAAAGACGTAATTCATTTGTTGCACTTCAATCCGACAGGAAGCCTTTTTCCCCTAAAACCTGATCAACTGTGTGGAAGGTACGAACTCTCACACAGATCCCGTCCTGCATCTTACAGTAGCATTTATCCCGATCTTTAGTAATCCCACAGGGTGTCAACGGTCGTGCGAAGCAGACAGTAAACATTGGAATCCGTCGACGGAACGGATTGAATTTAATTGGTTTTTCAGTTTTATGGGGCATCTCTATTTTTCCAGGGGCGCTGCCGGTCAGAGATGTCGGAGATGGTAATATAATATTTAACTGATATTTATGCATGCACACATACATACACACACGTATTCAAGCCAAGATGGGTAAGTGGGCTTCGATTTCAAGCTATGGCGCCACTGGAGGCAATAATGGTGTGGCATGCATGAATATGCTCATGCTCGCACATATCAGTGTATCAATGCCGCCACGCTCGGTTACAAGCAAATAAATTGGACTAGTTTTCTGATATCTGGAATCATGTCATATTTAACGAAGGTGGGGAGCATACTGTCCTACGTGGGCTATTTAAGTTTCTCAAATCTCCTATTGGACTGTGTGGTTGAATATGTCGCTGTAACATCTGCGGTGGTTTAGCAGGCGCCTTCGATCCCATCTCACCACTGATGCTTTCAATCCTTATAATAATGTATTGTGAGATTTTGACCCTTGTGTCAGGATTAAAATGAGGAGAGATTGTGTTGGATCTAATCTCACGAAAAACAACGGCAACGCTTGTTCAAACACTTACAACAAACCGTGTTTATCTGATAAACAACCTCATTAGAGCATAAAAGCAATTACTGCCTCTCCTCTATGACGCTTAGCTGTGCACCGTTGCAAATCATCACAGGCGGGAGGTCAGAGTGGAAGGTTGTGCTCACAAAGTGTCTGACTGTGACACCAAAGGCCACGGTTTGCATCCTGTCTCCAATCAACAGTCAATAGTTTGTTTTTCCAACTGTGGCAGCGACATTTTCCTCCTAGTGAACCACAAACTGTTTTTTTTTGCTTCTCCCAATAACATTTAAATCCTCCTATGGCTGCAGACTACACACACACACACACACACACACACTGACTTGAGGTTTAACAGAAGACCTCATCAATCTCGCCACACCACTCGATCCGTCAATGGACTGATCTGAGCTGTCAGATAAGCCGCTTATTGTAATATAACATGCTGTTATGATCCCACCAATCACAACTAATGCTTACAGGTCACTCAGTCTTTGTGATTCACAGCCAACCATCATGATTCAGCACGTTCGGTCACCTGTGGAAACTGTAACTAGGCAACAAGGTTTGGATAAAGGGTCTTCTGAATTAATGGCTTCACCACAGTCAGCATCGCACCTTACTAATTACTCCTTTCTGCGTCAACATGGCTATAAAGTAGGCTCTTCTAGGCCATTAACTTGTAGTGGTGCTTTAACAACTCAGCAGAGAAGTGAAAACTCGTTTCAACCCGGCTGTGTTTTCCTACAGGTTGTGCAAATTACTGGCAGCGTTTGAGGACGCAAAGGAGGAGGATTTTCAGACCAGCAGGGTGAGAACGGCGTCTTATCAGCAGCGGATTAGCGAGGCATTAAAGAGACAAACTTTTTCTTTTTTCTTTAAACATTTTTATGAGGTCTCAGCTAAACTAAACATTGATAACAAGGCCAAGACTTTTTTCATACTCATGAATAAAGTTCAGTCTGAATCATAAACTATATTTGAGTTCTTTTGGATCTTGTCTTTTCATTTATGGAGAGTTTTTACTTTCTATTTCAGGTTTTGCAGTGATTTTAATCAGGATGCAGATCACGTTTAAACCGAGTCCTCCGAGTACGGCTGAATTTTGCCAGTTGTGGTGTGATCAATCATTTATTTTCTCTAACTTAAGTTTAGTCACTTGTATTAGAGGTTGATGACTAAAGACTGGATAACTGGGGACACACGAGTCACAGTAAACCACTTGTTTCCCACTACAAGTACCTCCACAGTGAAAACATGCAACTGAGACTTAGCAATGACAACAGCTGCAGTGCAAAAGGGAGAATATAAAAGGGGGAAAAAAACAATTATAATGACTAATAATGAATTTGAAGCTATTGGATGCATGTAATCAATGCAGCCTACGTTACAGTAGCTGGCTGCCACATTGATCTGTACATTAGGAAGCGGACAATGTGAGTGCGACATTATTCGCAGATTCACAGAGAAAGGATTCGTCTCTTTTACGACAGCAGAATGGATCACCCTTTAAAAAAGGCAGGAAAAGGGAAATGAGGGACGAGGCGGAGGAAGAAATAGTGAGATAGCAGTCATCTGGCTGCGGCTGAGGCGCACTGGAACTGAAGGAAATAAGTAGAGCGAGGCTAAATTAGAAATCCAATGCCAGTTTTGGTGAGGAAAGGTAAAGAAAGGCCTGGTCTGGTCTGCAGAGGGAAAGAGAGCAGGACGAAACGAGAGGGAGGGGAGGGGGGATGACATTGAGAGAGAAAAAGGAAATCGAATTGGAGCAGTCTAATTTCTGGGGCAGGCATCATGGTCCAGCTCATATGGTGCTCTCTCTCTCTCTCTCTGTCTGTCGTGGGGACATGGGTGGGGGTGACGGATGGATGTCTCACTTGTAATGGTTCCCATTTTCAGAGAGCTGTGTAAAACTGGCCGACGGAAACATCAGGAGCATCTGATAAATCATAATCTAAGTCAAATTAGGATCCATTATCGTCGGTAGGCAGGAGGCCCTTTCACCCCCCCCCCCCCCACCCCACCCCACCCCAACCCCACACTGTTTCAGGGCTGCATTGAAGGAAAATGAGACAAGAGGCATCTTGTGACAGCAGGCAATTTTGAAGGAGAAAGAGAGTATCTGATGTATGATTGCCATGGTAATGCATGTCCTAGATGCCAGGGAGACTTTGGCAAAGCCATGATCATAACACAAGCCCGATCTCGTACGCTCTTAAAGCATACGAATCACCGCTTCCTGCAGATACGACGCTGAAATATGTTTTTATCCACAAGATCAGAACAATGTTTTACATGGTATGTTCCCAGACTGTACATGTATAGTCGTTACACATTTGGTTTAGTTCAGATAAAGACATTTGTGTTACCAAATCTTCCCATGTACTTTATAATAACCGAAAAAAAACAACAAAAAAAAAAACAGCAAAACATTTGTTTTTCCGAACAATTCCTCTCAGGAATAGAGCCAAAGTGCAACAGTGCTTCAGCAGGCATTCATTAAAAAACACTGGCTTCATGAAATATTCAATATACGCTAGCTTTTGGAGGCAAGGATATGTTTTCAAAAAAACAACAACAAATATATCAAAAAAAAAAAAAAAAAAATCAAATCAGATTTCTGTCTTTCGAGCTCCCGAGGCTCCACTGCAACTGAAAAATACGAAGGGAACACTCAAATACTTTAGATTCATTTTTAATCATTTTTTATTAGACGAAGCAAAGCCTTCAGTTTGGCTACTGAGCTTTTATCACACTGCAATAAATGTCACTACGTACGAGAGGCTCTACGTCTACGCTGCATTAACAGCAGCTCCTTTCTTCTTTCTTCTGTATATAGATTCAGTCTAATCGAAGAGAATCTAACTCGCGGTTCGGCTCAACCGCAGCTTAGCGCCTCAGAAGTCTTCATAGACAAACATTCAACTCCTGGTTAACCCCTTGTGGTAAAAACAGATGTTTAAAAGCAGTTTAACTATGCATCTATTGGCCATCTTAAAAGGAAATCCTGGGTAACGTCCTCCACAGAACGATCCCACAGAACCAGCTGCAGCCGTCAACGCCGTCACCCACTAAAGACTTTCCTGCTTCTCCTCCTGACAAACGTTTCAAAAGGAGGCCCACCATGAAATACCCATAGCATCAGCAGGGTCCAGGCACTTCCTCTTTCTCGCTTTTCCCCCTCATTGACTCACCCCCACCCACCCTCCCTCCACCTCTTCCTGGCTTTCAACTGGACGCTGCTTGAAGTTGCGATTGTGCTGAGACTGTTCACAGGTGGAAATTTTGATGGTTTTTGTTGAGTCAAGGGGAAGTTCGGTCTAGAAGTAAACTGCAGGTGTGTTAAAGCAGGATCGCTTACAGCTTATTTTCATGATTCATGTAGAATGCAGCAACACTACACCGTGGTATGTTTTTATTACACGGAGAAATGCTTTCTGTTGCTGTAGGTGTCTGGATAATGTGGAAAATACTCATGATATCTGAATTATAGTATCGCCTCTATCTTCAAACAGGGTTCCACTACAGGGCTGTAAAGAAACATTATATATATATATATTATATATTATATATATATAAAGTCTACAGCAAAAATAAAAAACATCATTTCCACTATATAGAAAACAAAAGAGCTATTGTCACTGAACCAAGAATATTATGAGGCACAATAAAGTAAAGGTAGCCTGTACAATGGAGCGATAAAATGCCACAGTGCATCGACTGGTGAGCAGGTGAGGATCTCCTGGAGGACCCCCCCCACACACACCCACCCCCTCACCCCCCCTCTATAACCTGGACTACTGTGTGCAGCAGGCAGGGCAGACTAAGCTCCCTGATTCCTGTGTGTGTGTGTGTGTGTGTGTGTGTGTCTAGACTTTACCAGAACACAGACAGTCTGTTGGAAGGGTTGACAGGGTGACTGCACTGAGGCTTTGTGTGTGTGTGTGTGTGTGTGTGCAGATGTATTCGGTGTCTCTTCCCTGCATTGTGGTGCATATAGTTGTCATTATGATTTTGGGTCTAAACTCGTGCTGAAATGATTAATTATTCAATTATTCATGTAATTTATTTCCCAAAACATTAGCTCGTATCAGCTTCTTTAAAAAGGTTAAGCTTATTTGCTTTTTTCTATTATTATTTTTATATTGCACATTTGTGTGCTGGTTGTAAAAAAAACAAAAAAAACAAAAACCAAAAAAAAATTGAATTTAAAACTTATTTCTCAGTTTGTTTTTTAGTAAACAGGTTTGATGTTTTTCTTCTTCTACTAACCACAGATCTTAATTCAACATTGTCAATGCATCAAAACGACTAATTTAAGGCCTTTTACTAATTTTAGGAAGAATTTATCAACATCTTTGAACCTCCTGCTCTGCCTGATGCAACAGAGAGACACATATTCACCCACATGAAAGCCCATCAAAGAGCACCCATGGAAAACTCAAAAGGTGTCACACACTGTTTTTGGCAGACACCCGTCACGCGGTTCTGCACGGTTCAAATCCCTCTGAGGGGGGATGTCAAGAGAACACTGTCAAGAGCCCAAGATGGGAAGGAGGAGGAGGAGGTTGAGGGGAGCAGATAAAGGAGCCAAGAAGGAAAGACAGTAAAGGAAGGAAAGACGAGGAGACGAGAGCACGGGCCAAGTGTGAAGGAAGGATGATGGAGGAGGTGGAGGAGGGAGGGGAAACAAAGGAAGACGTGATAAGAGGTGTGACAAAGAAGTATATTCATATATCTTTTATATGATCTGTTTATTTAAGGTTGTTTTAGACAAGTACTGACGATCATTAGACTAACAGCATCTGATTTACAACCTCACAGTAAGATGAGGCAGAAAATATTGAGCATGAAGAGAGAAAGACGACCCAGATGATGCAGGATGGTGTGCGTAGTCGTTGTTTGTGGATAATGGGTGTTGTTTTTGTTTTTAAACCATCTCCTAGTTGTAGATGGATCCATTTTTCTTTTTTCTTTTTTTTTTTTTGCTCATCGACGCATCGAACCCTTCAGTGACCTCTTATTCTCTGTATGGACGCATCTCCAGTTGTTATATTTCACTGTGCATTTAGTTTAATCTGTCACCTGTCCATATTTGTATGTATTTCAAATGATGCTATATATACAATATGTGGACATATTCTGAACGTGACTTCACACACAAGATCATCAAGATTTCAGTTTCAAGTCTGAACAGGGTCAAAAAAGTGTCCGTTGCATTATTCAGACGTTGGACGTCAACTTTCAGGGATGACAAATAGTGAGGAGGAAAGAGCTGGAGAGATTATGGTGTCTTTCTGTTTCTGAATATATAATTCTGATCATTTTTCATTTAAGGAGAGGCAGAGCTGGGAGGGTAATGGGAGATAGTGACAAGTCACGGGATGGACTTTTGGACTCAGGGATAGGAAGGAAATATTTATAGATTAGGACCGACAGTGAGGACGAGATAAGACTGAATGAAAGCACAAAAGGCAGAGGAGGGATACGGCTTCAAAGAGATCTGAGTGGACGGCCGGAGATGAAGGGAGGTAGACTATCACCACATATTCACAAAAAAAAAGGCTAAATGTGATAATGTTTTTAAACCAGGGTGTAGGATGGGTGTAGTCTACATCATGCTGTGGAGAAGACTGAGCCCCTGGCAGTTGTGTAATTGAATGAGGGAGAAGGGAGGCGAGGGTGCAGGCTACGTTCTGGCACGATGTGAATTAATCCCTGGAGGTACTGCAGCCAGCTGCTGACACGGGCTGGTTTTATAGCGAGCCAGGCGGCCATAAATAAGACATTATGGGTATGGGGGGTTTAAGTGTGCCACTTTAAAGGGGCCTTTTGCCATTTGTTGTGTGTCCAAGCGGTTTGAAGTGATAGCATCTCATCACGCAACAAAGCTCTTCAGTCACTTCCAGTATATTTTTAAATTATATTGAGGGGATGTTGAACACTTCATCCTTCATTCATTAGTCTCTTATATTTCTGCTCATTTATATATTAAAATGTAATATATTCTCCATTTCTTTATAATTCATCTGTCATCAGTCTGTCGTATTTGTGGAGATGCCTCAGGGAACCTGTGTGGTGTCTCATGTGATTGGTTCAGTGTGTGTGTTTTCTTTGTTTAATATAAATATTTGTGTGAGTTTTGTGTTTTTTACTGACTGCAAGAAGAATTTAAGTGCAATTAAACTCTAAGTAAAAGTTTGAAGTTTGTATGACACAAACAAACTTTCTGATAAACTTTACTTATCCAGGAAAGAGTGGAGAAAAACTTTACTCAGCAAATATTCTCTTCTTCAACAACCCGCTGAAACACATCCATATATTACCTCAGTCACACCTGAGTGCACCCGGGGGCTCACAAAAGCTTCTTTCTACTGTTGACACTTTTGGTGACCTTTTGCATAAGCAGCTTGTTATGAGGGGAAGGTGCTACTTATACATTCAGAAAAAAAGTAAAAAAAGCAAGAAAACTGAAAAGAAAACTGCATACAATGCTTTCAATCACACACGGAAAGCATTTTTATTTTTACAGTTTCTTTTCACTATTTCCTAACTCAAATACATACTATCAGGAAGCATTTAATTGATTTGAAATGGAAAATACCATCAAATACTGTTTAATATTTGACATTTTCCATGCAGTGTATCGTCTATGATTTGGTGCTTAACTGACAAAGGATCAAAAAAGTATTTGCAAATAAAATAATGATTTTGTTGTTTCCTGTTTTGGGTAAGATGGGTGGGGTTTGGCACACAGGACAAAGCAACAAAGAAGTGCTAGACTCCACCCGTCTGGCACTCCCAAGCATGAGAAACAAACCACTTTGAATTACTTGCAAACAATGATCCAGATCTAGTTTTTGCAGGAAGAAAACTGCCTGTGGTACACAAAAAAAAAACTAGCTATTAAAATATAAATACTACTTGTCATACCTTCTTCAGTAAGTGTGCAATCACTGGGTTTTCAAGGTCCGCGGAGCATGAAAATCCACAAAATTTGACAGGATACAAGGGTTAGTTAATTCCAACATTTTTTTTTTTAAAAGCAAGACTGACACAAATTCCTCCTTAAAATACCTCTGAGAACATGACGGGGAATTTATGTCTCTGGATTAGTTTTAGTGATGGAACATTTAAAGACAAATCTACTGTTTCTGGAGGGATTAGCGCACGAAATCTGGATGTAACACATATGGCATTAAATGTTAATATATGAAAAACACCTGCTAAAAATGCACAAGCTTCCTTTGTTGAGGATTACTTGTCACTTAATGACACAATGTGGAGTTTAAGTAAGAGACCTATAATTGGATATGTAAGTGAGCTAAAGGAAATGAAAATATGGAAATTCATTTATCACTGCTTTTCAGTTCAGAGACTCTTCACTTCACTTGCATTAACCTTATTCTCTTGAACACAAACACTATTAACATCCCATAATGCCGAAGAATGATCATTAAGCACAGTCTGTAACCCTGGAAACTCTCGATTTCCACAAATGTCACAACTGCAGATTCAAACAGCGATGAAAAAGGCAACAGAAAAGGAGAGAGAGAGACTTTCTGTGCATGTGGTTGTCATCACTGCTTCCTGAATACAGCTACGGAAATCAGATCCACAGGGAGGGGAAGGTCAGGGCGGACCTCCCCAGCCTCGGTGCACTGCAGAGTGGGCTTCGCTGCCACCACAGTGCCCCTCTCGTGGGACAGATCGTTTACCCCACATTCTTTCTCATTCACACATTCATATGTACATATACACCGAAAGGTTAACCCGAGAATTTAAACCATTATCCAGTTTGTCGAAAGACGATTGACGGAATAATCAATAATCATAAATAATCATCAGTCACAGGTCTGTATGTGTCCTGCTGACATGATGCCGGGCCTCCCTACTCATTAAATTATGTTATGAATAAAGAGTGTAGATGGATAAAATGTCCCGTTATCAAAGTGACAGACTCAACAGAGCAGAGAAAAATCCTTTCTTGATGCCGTGATCGACTGCCATTAAAACACGTCTGCAGACATGAGCGATGAACAGCGGGTAGCCAAATCGCCAATCAATACAAATCTGCATAACACGTTCAAAAATACCCCGTCGATAAAGCCCGAGACGTGGGACCCGAACCGCTGTGCTGTTTTCAGAGTCTCACCCAATCACAGCACGGCGCCGAGGTCACGCAGATCTATGCTGTCCAATAAAAAAATAAATAAAAACTTCTTTAACTGCAGATGATGGAGAGAACGGGGTCCTCGCTGTGATTGGTTAAATTGATTGGCTGGTAAGCAGAGTGAGGAAGAGAGTGAGCGTGCTGCCGTGACATAAATCAAGTGTTAAAAGGACATTCGCGGGGACTCCAGCGCATATTGATTAGTCATTATTTGTACTAACGGGCCTAAGGGAAGTGGGGAGGGGTAGTAGCATGTGTGCTGGCAATCTATTATCTGAAAGGGGGGATCAATAGATCTCACACAGGTCTGGCTGGTGGTAAACAATTCCTCTTTCATATTCCACTAAGATGCAAATGGTTTATGGTTATGACGAGTAGAGCAGAGGTCCCTGAACTTCGATCGAGTAGTTCACGAGGAAAAAGTCTGAAAAAGCAGAAGCCTTTACGTTTCAATCCTTTTAATCATCTCGAGACTCCTCAAATTCATCTCGGCTTCTGCAACTAGTTTAGAAAAAAACAAAAAAAAACAAACAAACCAGGATAAACAGTTACGATAGAGTGGAAAAAACACATAAGAGGAAAATAAATTAAAGAGAGAAAACGACATGGCTCATCCACAGAGAGTGGAAAAGTTTCCCCTCCCTTCACCGCCAAACCAAGAGAGCTGTCAACACATTATAGCAGCTTCCTTCTGCTCTGCTGAACTATCACTCCCTTCCTCTCTTAATATCTCCGGAGGCTCTTTGAAATTTAAAAAAAAAAAATCCTCCAACAAGCTTGCAGTTTAAGACATTGGTGGTCGGATGCAGCAGACGTCTGGTTCATGTCAAAACTCCTGAAGTGGACAGGATATGAAATATGATATGTGGACAAAGAGTGGAGGTGGTGGCCTGAAAATATCAGGTAATGAGAGCTAATTGAGATCCCTTTAATCTAGACTGTTTCCTCTGTGTGTGTGTGTGTGATTTAAAGTGATTTAAGAGCTCAATTACCCATCAAAGAGGCGTTTTAAGCAGGAGCCTCCTCTGTCATCAAGCAGCTATTAAAAGTTTTAAGAAGAAATAACTGGATTCGTATTTATACGAGAACAAAAAGGAACGAATGAGGACAAACTTTGACAAACATATCGTTCTTTAAATGTCCTAAATGTGAACTTAATTCTTCCTTTTTTCCATTTTAAAAATGACACGATGAACAACTTCAACCACAGTCTGTATTCAAACAACCTGTAAACAGGAACAGAACAACAGCTCGCATACGTTCTCCATGCCTGATCTCCACGCTGCGACTCCATGACAAAAAGACACGCCTCTTGTGTCCCTGTGCTGCACTATTAATACACTGCATCACAATGACAAGATTTGCATAAGCAAATGAGGGCCAAAAGGAGCGATTAGGTTTTTGTTCCGACAGTTATTGCTCCGGCGAATCTCCGCCCAGCAGCTGTTGGCCTCATTCACAGCGCCGCCAAGTCATTTCAACGCCGTCACAAAAGGGCAATAGATCGTAGATATCACTATTGAAATGCAGAGTGTCGAAATAAAAGATCCAAACACGCAGATACACACTTTGCTATAATCCTCAGAACAGAGTCGAAAAAGAGCTTCAAGTGTCTTCTGTGGCGATCCTAATTAGTTTAACGAGTTTTTTCTCCCCTTTTTCTACCACAGTTAAATCGTGTCATTTAATTAAATAAAGAAAACAACTTTTGGAGCTGTATGTGAGTGTGGATGGGGAGATAATTACACTAAAGTTGTTGAAATAGAGGGTCTCTTAATCCAAAATGCAGTTTCATTTATTGAAGGGGAGAGGGTAAGAGAGGAGGGGGAGGAGGAGGAGGGTGTTGGAGGAAACAATAGGGTCCAAACAAAAAAACAAAAAACTGGTGATTTATCTCATCTGCAACAAGCCATCTTATTTTGGCAGGATTATCACACAATCCTGCCAAATTAAAAAGAAAAAGAAAGCATGGTGAGTGTATCTACTGCAGATGCACACAAACACAACACAGCAGCGTCCACAGCTACTGTTGTTTCAGCTCTACGCTCTCTACGACTAGTTTTCATTCCCGTTCCTTCTTGACCACCCCGAACATAATCTCTTCCTTCATTTTTCTCCCTCCCTCTCGGCATTTCCGCCTGCGTGCACTAAATAAAAACCAGTCGCACCAGATGCAGGCTGCCGCTCCTGCCGGCTGAGCTGTGCTGACAGCTTCAGAGGGACTCCCCTCTATTCTCTGCCCTCCATGTGGGGAAACGTGAGGCCTCAGTGCTGCGGGGAGCACGCTGCGCTGACGATGACCCTGCGAGGCTTGATGTCCCATTTCCTGGAATCACACACACATCTAGAGTGACATTTATGACGCCGCTGTTATCAAATCAGCATCTCAGACCGGAAAGTAAAAAGTCATCCACTGGTGGATATTTATATTATGGAAACAGTCACCAACTTATATATTTTACATATAAAAGAAGAAACCCTCTGAATTATTTCAGTTTATACCGCATGTACAGCATATATATATATACACAAATCTACTTGTGGCAGCTGCCCATGAACTGTGAAGACAGCCAGGTGGGTGGTAAGCAACAGTAGCCTCGTGTCATATTTGAACACACAGACTTAGTGGAAACACAGCTGAGCAGCCAGAACAGCGTTTGAGTCAATGTTTGACGCATTAGAGACGAGCAATATGAAATTCAATCTTATATTTAAAAAAAAAATAAAAATCCATATTTAAATCGGCACAGTTTGACGTTTCAGTTCTAAAAAAACCCAATAAATATGTCATATACAGTTACGGCAGATACAGAACATGTATGTTCGGATTGCATTTAGCAGATGCTAAAATCATAAATATGCTTTTATTAACAACAGAAGATTCGAGCCTTTCATCACCGAGCCAAGACCACAACATCCTGGCAGCAGAATGCATCCATCAGTGATCACGCACGCAACGACATGTGCAGCCGGAGCCGGTGTCACAGTCACGGTCAAACGTATTTGACGAAAAAAACGATGGTGTTGAAGGAATGAATTCGTGATTTTTTAAATTGTTCTGGCTGATGTGCCACAAGCAATCATGAAAGCGTTAAAAAGCTCAACGCAACAATCCGGCGAGAGCTTCCCTGTAAGGACAGAGCTTTGTTGCTCGGTAGCTGTTGCTGTGCATCACATGAGAGAAAAAGCCTTCAGGCGGGAGTCGTATCCAAGCATCGGAGAATGAACACGGGCCAAGAGCAACATTATGAGAGGGAGCAACACGGCACAGGGTGCTAATGGTTACGAACTTACATCACACAAAAGAGGAGTCCTAATCACAAGGGCTATGTTTAATACCCCAGGGGAGTTACATACACACACACACACACACACACACAAATACTACACAGTTCATCTGCTGCATCAAAATCTCACCCTATATCGTTATTTCTCACACACACACGCAGGAGATATTATCTATGAGCAGCGTAACAGATGCCCCATGCTGCGCGCAGTGCTGCCATAACAGCAGTGCTTTTCATATGGAGCGCTTCTCTATCACTAATGATTAACCAGAGCCGGGGACGGCGCAGCGATTCTCTACAACACTTCAAAAGACAAAAAGCAGAGACGCTTCAACTGCTTTAATAGGCCCCGGAGCAAAAGCACGCAGCCAAAGAACGCACACTTCAAGCCATCAATAAATGTCACAGGATATTTAAAGATGAGAGCCCTGATGTCATTTTTATGTGGTGTAAGAACATGTCTTTTTTTAAAAGGAGAGATGTAAGAGGGACGAACGTGCTGGGAAAAATCTAAAAGATCGAAGAGACGAGTGTGTTTTCTGCTAACGAGCTGCAGCAGGAGAAGCAGACAGATGTGGACGACGATCACAGCTAATCAAAAGTCAACCCGGCACGCTTTTCCCCCCAAAAAGAAGAAAAAATACAAGACAAATGTTAATATCTCTATTTCAAAGAGGACTCTGGGCTCCTGCTACTGCGATGAAAAAGTTTCCTGCTGCTGCTTTGTGTGTTTTCTCCTTTCTCCTGTATTTCCTGCAGACTCTGAACTAATAATCAAGGAGTTGAGAAGTGATGCATCTCATGCGGTGGTGCAGCGGTATGTAAAAGGGACCTCTGTGTGTTCATCTATGTCGTTTCAGCTGTGATTGTGAACACATCTTCACCTGCTTGCTGCGCCACGTATCTTGTAAGTAAAGCAGAAAGAAGAGACACTGTTTGTAAGGAGGAGGGGTGGGAACATAAAGTACATAAATATATTAAACAGTGAATGTCATGGACTGTTGGGGAGTAAGCGGCAGAATACTGGATGAGGATGGCGAGGAGGGCAGCCGGGAGGAGGAACAAGAGCGTGAAAATTTCAGAGAGGATGTTGCAACACGCTGCAACTCCCTGCAAATTCCTCCGCTGCATCCCTAATGACTCGACTGCTTCGTATGCATCGTCAAACAAGCCTTTTTGTTGCTGCTCGTTTACAAGCACTGTTTGATATCTGTAATAAGGTCATCAAAGAAAAAAAGAGCCATTTTACTGTCAGGGGCTGTTCTGAAGGAGGACTTATGAAAAGGAAAATGTGAAATCCATCCTCTGAGCTACTTGAAAGTTGACCCTGACCGTATATCAACCACAACGGAGACCGCTGCAGGTTCGGTGTGTTTCACAGAGTTCAGCGAGCGTCTGACTGACAAAACCCATCCGTGGTTTTTAGAGGTGGAGGAAGCAGGTTTAACAGGGAACAGGCTGTGCAAATAAAAGCCAGCAGGCCGTGTGTGGGACACCGTGCTCGGATTTAAACCTACAAAAAAGAAAACATTCACTAAAAGAGCCACATTTCATCTGAATCAACTGTACAGGTACCTTTACTGTCACTCTAGCTTGGTAATACACACACTTTTATAGACAGTAACAGAGACGAGTGACCTACCTGCCATCATCAAACGCACTCAATCCATCCTGCTTCGGCCCTTTTATCAGTACCAGACTTTTCCACTCAATGTGTGTGTGTGTGTGTGTGTGTGTGTGTGTGTGTGTGATGCCATTATTCAGAGTTGACGTCTTAAAAACATAAATAAAAAAACCAATTAGATTATATATAATCCATTTTTTGTTGGCTTTCAATTATGTCTCATATGGCCAGTTTAGGATGAATAATTAACTTAATCGATCCAATTTTGTGTGGATTGACTAATCAATAAATCAACTCATGTTACATGTTTAGTAAACTAATCACTGTAGTTGGACTATTATTGACATTATTGCATAATCTGTCAATTATTTCTTTGATTACTTGATTTGTTGTTTCTAAAAAATGACAGAAAATGGTGAAATAAATTGGTTCAGTGTTTCCCAAAAACCAAAGATGACATCCGTTAACGTCTTCTTAACAGTCTACAACGCAAAAATATTTACTTTACTACCACAGAAGACCAAATAAACCCCAAAATATTCACATTTAAGAGGCTGAAATAAGAGAAAACCATCAAATTCTCTCATTTGAGAAGCTGAAACCAGACAGCATCTGTCCAAACGACGGATCAATTATCAAAAAACAGCTGGCAATTAATTTTGTCTCGATCAACTAATTGATTAATCGACTAATGGTTGCACACAGGAAGTGCTTATGCACACGTATACTTATCAAAAACACTAATATTACATTTGTTGCACTTTGTAAGTAGAGACACTGGTGGACAATCCACTAAACATACATAATACATACGTGTCAAACACACAGTGATGTAAAGTGCCATCCATGACACCAAATGTGGGTCAACAGCCTCTTTAAGGTCAGGCTGTGGCCGTCCCCACTTACACCCCCTCCGCCTCCCCCTCCGCCTCCCCCCTGTGACTGACTGCATCTCAAACCCAGCGGGACTTGAAGCTGAATACGTCACGCTAATGTGCAGCGTGCTGTCAGGGTTCGGCCGGCTGCAGTTAAGCTCTTTTAGAGTGCTATTAAGATTGTTGGCAAATTCTTCGATCTGATGAATATTAAATACCTTAAGTGGATTCAGCAGAGACGTTTGTGACACTAATGGCTGCGCTGCGTCTGGCTCTTCTGTGATTTGAGGGCTTGAGTTTATAAAAAGTAGGGCTACAGGTTAACAGTTTGTAACCCTGGTTTGTCTCAGAGGGAAAAAAACACTCTTATCCGCGGCAGGCATGAAGTGTGGAGCTCTTACTTCTAGTATTTGCTCTATAACAGTGTCACAAACTGATCCATGAAGCCAAAATTTAGCTCTTTTGGGACGATAATGCTCGAGTTAAAATGCTAATCAACTGTCCAGATTATATCTGTCCATATATTAACTGACCTCTGAATAAAAAAACGTAATCTTGGATACTTTAATTACGTCTTTCTTTTGTCCTTTGACGTGTTTTCTAGGATTAAAGAGGATTTTTAGATGGTCAGTCAGTCAGTCAGTCAGTCAGTCAGTCTGGCTCCAACATAGGAGAGAATGACATCATCACACTATCAGACATGGTCAATACAGGCAAGAGACACACACAAACACACACACACACAAAAATTCAAAACACAGAAACAGTTCATTCCCGTTTGGATCCCCTGATCTCCGCCCGTGTGTCAGTGTGTGTGTGTGTGTGTGTGTGTGTGTGTGTGTGTGTGTGTGTGTTGCTTTTCCCACGTTTCTGCTGCGTGAGAGGCGCATTACTCACAAACGGAGGATTGAGATAAAATTACAGATTCAACATGGGAGCCATTTATGAACTCTTGTGGGTCTGTGTGTTCATTAAATCGACGCTTTAATTAAAAACGGTAGCTTTCGCTGTATAATTTTAATTTCTAACCTCATTAAGAAGCACTTAAAAGTGTGTTATGAAGTAAGTGAGAAAATTTAAATAAACAAACGACAGATAAAAAGATAAATGACCACGCAGAGTTTATGATGAGGCTAATAATAAAAACACATTAAACAGAGATATTCTACTCTGTAGTATTATTAAAACATTTGAGACATAATCCCCTTCAATAATATTGATATTAAGGCAGAAATAATCCACTTAAAGGGGAATTCTGTCATTTTTTTCCTGCAAAAAATCACTCAAAATACAGCATTAAATATAAATAATGAATAAATAAAGTCATGTCCACTGTGTCAAAGTACTGAAAGACCAGGGAATTAATAATAATATTAATATTTCAGACTTTGCTACATGATAAATGGTCAAACTAAGCATCTACACCCACTCAGTCACACATATTGCAACCACAGACTAGCTGTATATCATAAGTTTGAGTCACAGGTCCTCTGAGCCTGTTATTTAAAACAACTCTTTATTTATAATCTAAACTAATAGATCCTTAGAGAGAAAAAATATATTAATAGACAAAACAGGGAGTTTGGTTTTGAGCCTCCAGAGATGCTCTATTTAAAACCAACTTACAGTAAATATGAGTTTT
Source organism: Pampus argenteus (assembly GCA_036937835.1). Taxonomy (NCBI): domain Eukaryota; kingdom Metazoa; phylum Chordata; class Actinopteri; order Scombriformes; family Stromateidae; genus Pampus; species Pampus argenteus. The sequence continues at coordinate 20,309,650 of CM072875.1, forward strand.
CATGCCCATATAAGAAGTGAGACGGACAGGATAACAGAGACGGAAAACTTTGGCTTAAAAATAAAAACAACTTATGGCAACGTGCATTTTCCAAAACAGATAAACAGCGTGGAGATAAAGTCTTTACCCGCCCGCTCTCGTCTTTACCCGCCCCGTCCTCGTCTTTACCCGCCCCGCTTTTGTCTTTACCCGCCCCGCTTTCGTCTTTACCCGCTCCGCTCTCGTCTTTACCCGCCCGTTCTCGTCTTTACCCGCCCGCTCTCGTCTTTACCCGCCCGTTCTCGTCTTTACCCGCCCCGCTCTCGTCTTTACCCGTCCCGCTCCCGTCTTTACCCGCCCGCTCTCGTCTTTACCCGCTCCGCTCTCGTCTTTACCCGCTCCGCTCTCGTCTTTACCCGCCCGCTCCGTTCTCGTCTTCACCCGCCCGTTCTCGTCTTTACCCGCCCGCTCTCGTCTTTACCCGCCCGCTCTCGTCTTTACCCGCCCCGCTCTCGTCTTTACCCGACCCGCTCTCGTCTTTACCCGACCCGCTCTAGTCTTTAACCGACCCGCTCTAGTCTTTAACCGCCCCGCTCTAGTCTTTAACCGACCCGCTCTAGTCTTTAACCGCCCCGCTCTAGTCTTTAACTGCCCCGCTCTCGTCTTTACCCGCCCCGCTCTCGTCTTTAACCGACCCGCTCTAGTCTTTAACCGCCCCGCTCTAGTCTTTAACTGCCCCGCTCTCGTCTTTACCCGCCCCGCTCTCGTCTTTACCCGCCCGGCTCTCGTCTTTACCCGCCCGCTCTCGTCTTTACCCGCCCTCTCTCGTCTTTACCCGTCCCGCTCTCGTCTTTACCGTCCCGCTCTCGTCTTTACCCGCCCGCTCCGCTCTCGTCCTCTCCCACGTCAATGAAGGATTCCCCGGGGAACACAACATCTCTCCTCTGTAGCTCTTGGACTTGATCCTGGGATTAGGACTGTTGGAGGACTGGCCTCTCTCCTCATACACTATATAACAGCTTTAATACAACCTATCTCACGCTCTACACTCATATATTATCATTTGAATATGTTGATTAAAGGACTGATCATCGGCTATTTTAAACAACAGCAGGCGCAAGAGAAATCCACCTCTGTATGTTATTTTATCAGCTCATTGAAATAACTGAAGATAAAACTCCCGTGTTTCCTGACGACAAAACAGTTTGACATTTTGGATGTTTAATGTAGGAACAGAACATAATACTCGCTCCGACAATAGCAATTCAAAGTGTTGGTGCAAATGTGCAAGATGCTGGTGTAAGAGGATACGTACAAGTCAAAACATGCGACGCTGCGGCTGCAAATGAAAACTGGAAAGCAAAAGTGTTCATGAAGAAATCCTGAAAACGACAGTTGGAGTCGTGTTTTTTTTTCCTGCTGTAGTTTTTGTATTGTATCGTACACGTTAGAAGAGAAACAGATGTGACACCGTATGAATATTGTGACCTTCATGCAGTAACTCTGTGATGAAGTTATCGGTTCATTTATCCGTGTAACGTCACTAAAGAGAAGCCGAATGTACGTCCGCAGTGCAGCTTTACACGCGTGTCATAATAAATCATTTCATATCATCAGTCCGACTCATGTGATCGCTGATGCATCACAATACTCCACATTTACAGGCCCCGATCTAGCAAACTGTAACTAAAACTATATAAAAAGGAATTTGCACGTCTAAGTTAAGTTTAAGCTCGTCTGTGTTACGTAGACGTCGTCTACTCGAGGCCAAATGTAGTGGCGTCTAATCAAAGTTCTGTCTGCGTTCTCGTCATCAGCATTTAGAGTGACAATTTCAGGCAGTCGTGACGACCCCGAGGCGGAGAAAGACATCCTGTACACAGGAACCAGCTAGAAATAAACAGTGACGTATGCTGATAAATGGATTATGGGAGATAAAGACTCTTTTCATATGTTGGTCTCATTATATCATGTAAACTACTGTTCTGCCATGACTTCATATAATCAACAAAAATCATGTTGAAGCTTGTGTCTTTTAAATCTCTCTTGTACGTGGTGTTTTTGAGGTTTTGCACGCTACTGTGGTGTTTGTGTAATATGCGTTTGACGCCCACCGGAGGCTTCGGCCCGTCAGGAGTCTCAGAGACCCCTGAAGTGACAGGAATGTGGGATTAGCTGCATGTTTGCACTACATAAAGAAGAAGGACGTGCTTAAATAAATTCATAAGAGCTCAAGAATTTCAAGCTCTCCACACACAGCAGCTTGAGTTTAAAAAAAAAAAATTAAGTCTATAGTCTTAATATAACGCTAAGATGGCTCATATGCTGTATATATGACCAAATTAGCACCAACAGACACACAGGAAGCCTTGTACAGGTAGCGCTGCAGCATAGGAGAGCTGATCAGTTTCTGTAGACAAAATATAAGCCATGTGTAGTCAGGCAAAAGAATAATACACAGTCAGGGAAAAGTAGGAGGAACGGTGGGTCAACAGGAGCACATGGCTCGTTGTTGCTGCAGGGCCTCTTCTTCACTGGTTCTGATTTCAACAGAAATCCTCCCAGAATCTCACACGAGGCAGGAGCTTCGTATTCACTGTGTGCAGCTGCATACCTGCCACCTTTCTCCATCAGTGGCTCTCTCACACACACACAGACACACACACACACACACACATATATATATGACTTGTCACTCTCACTCTTCTATCTTTCCAGCAAATACACGTGTGTGCTGCATCAAAACATAGCAAAAACACACACAAACCAGCACAGATTCATACTATTATACAGCGTGAGCACACAAGCATAAATATATACATATATACATACAGTATACACACACACACACCACCTTATCAGCCTGTGAAAAGCTGCTCGGCGACTGGTGTGTGTTTGTTTTGCCTGCTTCGCTGTTCCTGGTGTGTTTGTGATACAACGCGGCCGTGTTCGCTCCCTCTGAGGCACCTTATTCCCCCGGCGGAGATGAAATGTAATGGAGCCGATTCAATAAGAGCGCTGGCTCCTCGGGAAATGCGGAGAATCAAATCACACCAAATCCCTCAGAGCCTTCCCAGCATTCACTACTGCCTTCTAGTTGGGAGGGGAAATAACACAATGGTGGCTAATTCACTTGGCTCTCTGCGCACTTACAACTCATACAACAGAGAGGAAGTGTGATATGGCAATTGTTGAGGGTTAATAAAGCGTCTACAATATGTTTTTAATGAATTCAGCTTAATTATTTGGAGTAAACTACAAAAAAACATTCATGTTATTGAGCTGGCAAGACATCACTGGTTATTGTCTTTATAATTTACAGTTCTGAGAGTATTTAGGAAAAACAACACGGCAACAAATGTTACCAGATGCCCATCATACACTCCAGGACCGCCATGTGAAATATTTTTTTTTAGGCTGTAATAGTGGAAAAAAAAACATTTGGGGGGGATAAAAACTCTGAGCTCTGGGTGATATTTTGCTTGGCTGGTTGAGAAGAGAGAAATAAAGAGCTGCAGTGTCCCAGCAGCGAGGTTATGCAATTTGGTTGAGAGCCAAAAAAAAAAAAACTTAAAAAGAAAATGTTCCCAACCTGATACTACGCTGTACTACCACCTACACATTAAAGCACAGTGTAACACAATGAAAACATTATACTACACAAACATGTACGACGTCTCGTTGAACTCGTAGCTGTAAACATCTAAAACACGCATCTAATCCTCAAAGCAAATGTTACAAAGCAGACATGAGAAGAAAACGCTGCATGTTGTTTCAGGCTCGCTGCTGCAGGTTTTCCCCCCCGATCGCCACCTTAGTTGTTTTTGTTTTTAAACCAGTTAAATTTAAATTTTTTGACATGTTTGAAGGAAAACGTGGTAATTAAAAATGATTTCAATTGGATATTTATGCAGCTGCATGTTGTTGTTGTTGTTTTTTTTTTCTATTCCCCTTCGACTGCCAAAGAGCTGCAGCGCTCAGAAAGGCAATCGTACGTTTTACAGCCCCGGGAGGAACTGAGAGACGGGCGGGGCCGGCGGTGTGATTCTGGTATTCTCATTTGGACACTGAAGAAAGAGTTTGGTCCTCCTGTTGTTCAGTGGGTTGCAGCAGCAGCAGCAGCAGTGGTTGTATAAAAGGAATAATTATTCTTAAGGTATTAATCTGTTAGCATGCTAAATGCACAGTAAATGCTCCGAATGTGCCTCATACAGACTGTTGTAATGCATTATACACCATTTACAAAGTGCTACAAAATGCAACCGTGAGGCGTTTAAATGCGTGCAGGAAATACGAATGCATCACTTCGATTTTTTTAGCAGCACTCCAGTGGCTCCCCACTTACTCATCAAATTGATTTCAAGATTTTATTGTTAAAGCTATAAAGCCATTTGTGGTTTTTTGGATCCTTCTTGTTGTTGCTAAATTAAAGTTGGTTTCCTTTAGCAGGTTTTTCACTAGAATCTAAAAAAACGATCATTTTGTGGGTTTGAATAATATTTATCTGTCTTTGGCCTGTTCAGTGTGATACTGAATCATAATCTTGTGACAATCACAACGTTGCAGCACCAACAAAAGGACTTTACAAACACTAACACGCCACAAAAAGCCACATCATGCTTGGATTTAGGGCACAATAACCGCCACATATTCAGATTCAGTTAAATATTTCCTGATTTGAACCGTGAACAAGACAAATGCAGCAGCGTTGTAAAAATCAAGCTGACCCAAACTGTTTATATCCCTCCTTATTGTGGCGTGACGACCAGTTTGAAAGAAAAGCGTAAGCGTAGGAGAAAAACAAACATTTTCTTTCACTCGTGTTATTTCTTTGATCCAAATCTCCAAAAAATGCTTGAGCTCTGATATCAGTCCGAATCCCACAACAACAAACGCTCCCACCGTTGTGTGAGCATCTAATTCACTTCCTGCTCAGTAGGAGGCAGACAGGAAACAGGAAACGCGCTTCCTGCTTCTCTCAGGAGGTATATTTTTCTTATGATTGGAAATCTGGGAACGAAACACGATATCTTTAAGTACTTTCTGGCATCTACACTGCTGTAATTAAAGCAACCTGAAAGGAGCAAATTTTCCATTATGTATATATATCCATATATACATACATATATATAACCATACACATACAGATTGTACTTGACACGACCAATTTTACTTCACCTTAATCTCATATGTCATTAAACAAGATGAAATACGATAAAAAAAGCACATTTTTACATTTTATTATATTATTATTTTCATGTGTCCATTTTCTGATTCATTCATATTGTAAATTACTAGGATATAAAACACATAAGAGGTTCGTTGATGATTGACTTTAACAACTGATCAATTATCTGCACTGTTAATTCTCTGGTAGCGTAACATGACTACTTAGCCTTTTATTTAAGTACTAAACAGTAACTTGTTGTTAATGCTAACGTTGTTATGGACTTAAAGGTATTTAATGAGTGAAAAAGTTGTAATCTTTAATAAGACTTTGATTAGAGTCTAAATAAAAAGTTTATTCCCTCATCTAATTAAATATGACTCCATATCTGTCATGTTAGTATATTATCTTCAGTTGTGCATCTGCATATCATCACACAACATCACACAAGGGACTTGAAAGAAGAAAAAAAAATAATTTAAAAATACAGTGACAACAGTAGCACAATGAATTATGAATCAATACGAGCTTGAAGTACACACAGACTGCCGGGGCCATCTGGGGATGAGCGAGAACCGACGACGGAGACCAACTCATTCATTCAGCTCCAGCTGCACTCGCCTGCACTGCCTACGTTTCTCTCATCGAAGTTCCCCAAATCCATCTCAGAGTAATGAATCTCTCCATTCATTGATCGAAGGAGGATTGTTGAACACGCACTCAGTCACACTGCTGCTGCTGACAAGACGCGAGCTTTTAGAAGATGCTCTGGCTTTCATTTGTTCACTGCAGTGGACTTTGCTCTGGGTTTCAAAGTAAAAGCGCAGAGACGGAGGATCTCTATGCCGAGCCTGGGTGATTATTTTAAACTGACTGACGGCTGTCAAACATGGACACAGACGGTCTGAGCTGTTGGTACTAGACCATGGTAACCGGGGGGGGGGATGTGGGAAATGCAACTAAATGAAAAGGTGGCAACAAGGTGAAAGCAACAAGATAAAGAAAGAAATAAAGAGAGGTAGAAAGGTCAAGGGAGACAGAAAGAGAGACGGATATTCAAAGGTTTCCATTCACTCTCTCCCTCCCCTGAGTAATACACCCCCACCACCCCCCAACCTGAGAACGCCACATCGAGTCTAGCGCTCGGCGAGCTGACATTTACCGCCTGCCTTCTGTTGCTGTGATTACTTTCTCCTCCAGGTGTGATAGCCAGCAGTGCCGTCTCCGTGCAATAATGCTCCCTCGGAGTTACGAGAGCTGGGAATGTGAGGCAGGATGAGGCCTGGACAGACCTTTTACTGAAATACCATGAGTGGGTTGTGTTTTTGAACTGGAGGTAAAAAAGGTCGCTGAACCATGAATGGCAGCCTGTCACCTGGATCTCAGCGGAAATGGCACGGTTTGTGAAGTATTACCAAGTAATTCATTTAGGGGTTGGAGATAACAACATAAAAACACAACTGAAGTAGCAGAAAATGAAATCGTACACAGTCTTTAAAAAAAAAGCATAAATCCATAAAGCCTGACCTGTCTGCAGACGGAGGCCGGTCGCTGCGGGCTTTGCTGACTTGGGTGTAGAGGGAATCTGAGTGCTGGTGCTGGTGGTGCGGATGGAGGTGTGGGTAATCGTCGCGGGGGCTGTGGGGCCGGCTGTGCCCGCTGTCCATGGAGCTATTCAGGGGGTTGATGCCGGCGTACAGGTGCTCATCCTCAGAAGCCCTCTCTGGAGAGCGGCTTATGTCCAGGATCTCGGCGTAGTCGCGTTCCCTGGCCTGGCGCTCCCGCAGCTCCCTGGTCTTGGCCTGGATCCTGACGATGAAAGAACATGTTGATGCTAGAAATCATAAACATAAAGCATATAATGTCGCAAAACAACATATTTAGTGCCGCGTTAAAATCGCCAGTTTCCACTCTGTCAGGTAAAATCTGCAACGGACGCCGTAGGTGTGGCTCAGGTGTCACATGAACAAAAACACCAGACGTGTGCTCGTTGTACATGTTGAATTTTTTTATTATAGAACAGAAAAACGATGTAGAGTTCATTCATTTATGCTTTTTTTCCCCTCTGAAAAATACCATAAACAATGCATAATAGGTTTTCTTTGTAATCAGAGTGCTGCTAATGTACACACACACCTGACATCCATCTCACACACACACACACACACACACACACACACAACTCAAACACACAGACATCACATATGCACTCATTCTCTTTAGACCATTATCTTGTGAATAACTGGCAACCGCATTTTCTACAGCAGGAGGACTACCTATCACGCAGCCCCGTAATTACAGCCTTGCCAATTATCAGAGCTTTACAACTACCAATTATCATACCGCTCTTTTTTTTTTTTTTTTTCTTTTTCCTCTCCAGGCCCCTTTTTAATGACAGTGGGAAAGTGAATGGGACAGCCGCAGTGGCGACGAGGCAGGGGGTACGACTCAGCGGGCTAAAATCTGAAACGCATCCTTCAGAAAATGTGCATGCTGTGCATAATCAAACAATAAGTCTAATAAGGAGGGGACACAAAAAAAAAAGAGAAATGGGTGGGAATACTACTGAAAACAGGGCTGGTAATGCATTTGAAGGCTTTAACAGCTGCGTACTGAATCTGGACAGACGTAACAATCATTTTCAGCAACTTATTCCAACAACTTAATCCTTGTCATATGAAAAGCTTGTGAACTCGCACGCTGCGTATGCACCATTTGCGGAATTAGCAATTATCTAATAGCACAGAAGGAAGCAGGGCCCTTGAGGGATCTATCTTTAAACCCAGAAGAAAAACAGTGTTTTTTTCCATCACAGAAAGCAACAGCAGCAGCAGCAGCAGAAGTAGGAGCAGCTACTGATTGTATACACAAGCACTGTGGCTGATAAGATAAGGCCAGACATACCAATCCAGCGCCTGGCCTTCTCCGTGCCGCTGGACAGGTCAACAGGGCCGGTTTCTGAGTGAGGAAGGATGCAGCTTTGAACCAGTTGCCGTGTGTGAGAGAGGACACAATCTCAATTCTTAAAAGCTGACTAATTATTCTCGTTATTAAGTCGTCTTTGTTGATTATTTTTTTTAATTAAATTGTTTCGTCTACAAAATTTCCCCAACATTATGAAATAGAGAGAAGCAGATAGTCAGTTGATTGATTAACCGTTCAATCAACTATTATTGTATTCTGCACTCCTGTTAACCATAAATATCAAAAGCAATAGAGCAATTAAATATTAAAGGAATACGCCACTAAAAATATTATTCAGTAGTATCAAACACATAAACTGTAGGCTTTAATTTGTTGTCAGTATTTTAGATACTATTTAACCAAAATATCAATTAATAAACACCTTTAATTTATTACTGTCTACACACACAGTTGTTTGTAACAAGAGTAAACAGCTAACTGTGATAGTGATGATTGAAAGCTGCGTCATATTTAGAGGTGAAAGCAACATACAGAATTTATAGATAGGCGGCAGATTAGTACATTTATTTAAAAAAAAAACCCATTAAAACCTGCAGGAAGGATGCAGCGTTCAGCGGAAGATTCCTTTAAGACACAATCTAAGCCTCCATCTACGTCAACTTGACAAGCACTTAAAGGAAATGTTGCTAAAAAAAGTTTCACAAATACAATTACGTTGATTGAAATGGGAACGGGGAAGGAAAACCACACTTGACCTAATCATTACCCTCAGACTCCCAAAATATTTAGGCAAGGACGAGCCTTGATGAGAGCTGGAAATACTCTCAGCGTGAAGGGTGACAGAGGTAGAGAAGGAGAAGGGGAGGCAGCAGATAGAGGCGAATAGAAATGGCAGGATGGGACATTATGGCTGGAGAAATGTGTTTGACGAGTGACCTTTCTACCACATCAAACCAGAACAATGGTCCATTATGTGCTATTGTACCCACTGTGTAATAAACCTTCATCTTTAGCGGTAATGCTGACACAAGTGATAGACGGCGATGAAAGGCAGGAAATGCATGACGGGAGAAGGTCCTGTCGGATAAGACGACTGCTGGAATTCCTTTCGGATTGATAACATGGACGGCTAGAAATGTTTTTTATGTGATACGGCGACACGAAGCTTTAGTTGGTTTTTGAAGCATTTCTGTTGCACAGATTGAACTTGTGCAGCGTTGAGACTGAAGCGCTGCTTAAATATACAGATTGCAAAGAGTTTTAGATCTTATAACTAAAGTTTAATCTACAGTTATTTCCCTTATTTTAATGGTCTGAACCTTCAGTATTCACAAATGCCTCAATTTAGGTAATATAGCAAAAATGTATTTTATTTATACAAATCAAAAAAGTAGCACTGAATGCACTTAAATAGATGTGAGTGTTTCTGTCTGAATCGGTCCATAACAAACATTATATTCATGTGTATGTTGCTTAAATAACAACACATTTCCCAGACAAACATCAACGCACCATCTGAACTGTCCGTCTAGATTTGTTTGTCTGGTTTGAGGTTGGAGTCCTGCGGGACCCGAGACTTAAACCTGGGAGGAAATCCATCCATCTCGTCAATCACAGCTGGATTAATCGTAGCCTCTGGCAGTGGCCGAATCGATAGGCGCTCTGCAGTCGAGCTGCAGAGTCTCCCGGCTGAATCTTTGGAGACCCGCTTGGTGAAACACAGCTAAACGGATCGTTGCTTAACACCGAAGCAGCCGCGGTCGTTCACATTCTCAGCGGGATCTTTCCGTCAATATCGGTGAGTCTCAGCTAGCGGTTAAATACAAACGAGGAGCGCACATGTGCTTAGGGAGGGGGGTACGCTTGGTTGGGCTGAGTCAAACATCCAATGCTGAACAAAATAATTCATTAACTACTGTTAGACAATCCCAAGACAACCAGTCCTGTGCACTTGGCTTCATTTGGCTTGATCCACATCTAGCTTTTATTTATTTATTTATTTTTTTTGCACAGAGTACAACCAGCAAAACCATCAAACTTAAGAAGAAGATAGAAAATAATAAATAAATGTTTTTTTCCTGCAGCACTGAAGACTTAAACTAATCATTCTTTGTCAATAATACATCCTGTTGTGACTATAACAACAAAGAATAAGTATATACACGCATATATACACACAGTATATATTGAAATTACTGAATTAACATGAAAATAGGATCATACAGAACATTTTAAATATATCCAGTGTAAAGAAGTAAATCTTCTGACGTGGCATCTGCGTTAACCTAAAGACTTATTCTCATATTATTGGACTATCTGCTCTGCAGGCGGAAAAGAAACCAAAATATTCATAAAGTGCAACTGCGGCGTAGTACTGACTCCTGCCCCTACACCAGGAGCATGGAAATTAATTAGCTGGCAGGACTGTAATGCCTTGGCATTTATCAACCGCTGCCCCCAAAAAAACTGGCACGGTGTCCGCCTGACATGACGTTTGGTTAAGAGACACAGAGAGAGACTTTCTGTCTATATATAAAGATAAAGATTTCGCTGTCCACATACTTTTGTCCATACAGTGTACATTAACTGATATTAAGTATAATAAGCAAACACTAGATGTGTTTAATTAAGCAGGAGGCAGTAACAGAGCCACAGCAACATTTTAACTTCAATGAGCAGATACAGACGGCGGGATGAGAAAGCCGACGGAGAGGAGTAAACACGGAAGCTTTAATTTGGGTTTGCTATGATTAAGACGAGTAAAAACATGCTTTTTGCAGCTTTTAAAAAAACACAGTGAGTGACCTTCAGAAGAGATACCAGAAGTATTTGGTTTACTTTGATTATCACAGCTCGGTGGAGCTTCGAGGTTTGGATAATTATTCCCTTTGTGATACTGGACTCTGGCACAAGGAGACAAAAGACCTTTTACTATCACAGCAGCACTGAGCAGAAATACAAGATTTAGCAGGAAGAGCTCACCTCTCCTGCTCCAGCCTCATCTTCAGCGTCTCTTCCTCTGAAACCTGCGTCTCCTCCGGCCTCCACTTGCTCGAACCTTTACGATCCATTTTGTCACCCGGCCGCTCGTCTTTACGATGCTTCCCAAACCTGGAACACAGAAATCACAGACAATTAATAAATACATTTAAAAAAACATAAAATAAAACACCCGACACGTAGGACTTCACAGTCGATCAAGCCCTCAAATCAACCATTTAAATAGTATTTCTCACAAGTTCAATCTGGCTCCTTTAAAGTTTGGGAGACGTAAATGAAGAGGGCAGAGCTGCGGCCTATCGCAGTAATTATATTCATGGGGAGGGAGTGACGCTTGACGAACTAGGAGCCATTGCTGAGATATTTCAGCTTGATCGACTCGGTATAAAGCTGCAGCCTGTTGAAGAAATGACTTTGGCACCGCACGCGCTTTCCACAATGAACCTCCGTGATTATTCACAGGGAAATTGGTCCGCAGAGAATATCTACGACTTCTAAAGAGACAACGCTTAGGGAAACCAAAGAGGTGTGTGTGTGTGTGTGTGTGTACGTTTTAATCAAAGTCCTCAAGAAACTCAATGAATAAAACAAAACATTAAGACTGAAAACTAAACTACGGGGAAGAAAAGAAATCCTCAAGTGTGTCTGTGTGAAAGAGACAGAGGTAAAAAAAAAAAAAAGAAATATAAAAAGAAAATGAAGGCAAGAGAAAGTCACAGCATCAAAAGAAACCAAAGTGTGTTTAAGAATTAAAGAGTGTGTGAATCGAACAGGAGAGGAGAGAAATGTGAAAATGTGTGTGTGTGTGTGCATTGAAAGTATTACATAAGAAGGAATTTAAAAACAAGAAACACAGAAAATCAATGAAAGAAACAACAGGAAGAAAGAAGAAACCGAGCGGGTGAATCTGCAGAGAAAAGCCGGTGGTGTGAGTGTGTAGGAGTGTGTGAAAAAAGTGAGAAACAAAACAGGAAAAAAGAACATGACTGGAAAATAAGAAAGTGAATGAATGAGAGAAAACAGGACAGTGTGTGTGTGTGTGTGTGTGTGTGTGTGTATTAACAAGAGAGAGAGAGAGAGAGAAAACAAGAAAGACCACACAAGCTACAAGACTTCCCACAGTATAACATTTACGTTCAGAGACTTTTCCCACAACTATCTTAAACGACTCTGGATTTCTTCCACGACCTCAGAAACGGTTTCTTCCTGGTTTGTGGGTGTTTATCAACTGAGGCAGAACCCAGTTAGCTGCTGTGGAGAGAACGGTACACGATCCTCACATACCGTATGCAGACGGATCCGCCGCGAATCATTCAGGACAGACAGGATCCATACAATAAATTATATTTCCTGATGTCCCTGGAACGCCACGAAAAGTGGAAACACTCGGATGCTGCGGCGTGTAAACAAGAAACCAAAAGAAAACCAGAGACATGCAGTTAAAGGCGGGCTGGAGAGGAGGTCCATTACCTGATTAATTCAACTACGGCCGTTTGAAACGCTCAGACTGACGGCGTGCTGTTGATGCTAAGAGCAGGAGCAATCGATCACAGCGAGCGGCGGCTGACACGTTCTCTCTCCACACCACCAACTTTCATTAACAAACAGGCAAACTCCCCTCATCTCACACACACACACAAACACACACATCGAGATTTATGACTGGATGGGAAAACTTTGAAGACGAGACAGAGTGTTAACCGTGACATTTAATGATCTTATATTCCATCCCATCCGTATATCCATCGATAAAATGGCTTTGACAGGCTGATTCGATGCAGCGGACCACCTGTGTGTCACTGCTCATCCTCTTTAATTGCATCAAATACGAAGACAGGTTTGAGTTTAGGATAAAAATCAAGGCTGAATGCCGCCTACGATACGCTCGCAGCATGATGGCGTCCTTCAAAATGTCAAGGGCGTCTGTGCTAATCAGGAAATTTGATCGATATGACACCTAACATTACAAAAATCATTGCTGGGAGGAAGTTACTAACTTGATTCCTCCCCGTCTTGTCAAGACACGTTATTGAATAAAACTCTGGCATTACTGCAATATTCTGCAATGAGCATCAATCCGCTAACGTGCTGCTCGCGCTACACCTCCTGTGAAGACACGGTGGAAGAGCAGCAACGTTGTCTCTCTATTTTTCATCCATACAGACAAACATTTGAATTTTTCTGTTGTTTAATGAGCATAACAGCCTCATGGGGTATTTATTTATTTGTCGGCACATCAGGCGATAAAACTGACAGCGAACACAATATCACAAAGATTATAAGAAACATCTTTATTTCTCATCTTGCAGAGGTTAAAAAAGGAAGAGATCACGACGCAGCGATGTCCCCTCCGTCCAGAAATGTCTGCAGACGGCGAGAACGGTTTGAAAAGAGGCATCGCGGCGTTTTCTTGACACATTGTGAATCTTGTCACAATGTGAGTGTTGTTTCCAGTTCAGGCTTGTTCACTTGTTCATGACGGGAACACACACACACACACACACACACACACACACACCAAAACCACTGCAAAATTAGCGCAGCCCTCGAATTTCTGGGCAACGACTATCTTCTCCAAAGCCAAACTAACAGACCGGGTGTTGCTGTGGAGTCCAAGTGATGATCATAGAGAGAAAGAGAGAGAGAGAGAGAGAGAGATGGATACAGAGCTGGCAGGCTGCTCTGTTGGCAGGGGTTGATGGTAATGAGGCTTTGATTGGGACTGAGTGTGAGGCCTTCGAGACATGAGAGGGTCAGGCAGTGGAAGCTCTGTTGATCTCACACACACACACACATACACACACTCCCGATCTCGCCCTCCTACATGCAGCCACACATCACAGTTCAATCTCAACATGACACACATGCACCTTCACTCATTCACACATGAAACACATGACACACTCGTCCGGAGGCTCTCGACATGCTGCAGAGCCACTCTGGGGAGCGAACTTCATCACACGTTTGGGGACTTTCGTACATTTTTATTTTTTTTTTTCTTGGTTTGGGCCACATTTGTTTCATCGTGACATTTTTGACACGCTAAATCAACAAGTGAAACATGCCATTGCTGACTTGAAAACAAAAGCTTTGAGTAATGTATTAGCCGCTAAGTGCTCACTGCTGTGGTGTTTGTTAAACTGAAGTTTCCATGCGTCACCTGTTAATCAAACAACATGCAGATTATTCAGATATTTCTACTTTGATTTTCTGTCGATGTGGTTTCTTTAATTCTTTAGCGCTACAACACAACTCAACACTAAACAGTGAAATAAAAATCTCAATGTAAAAGCTATCAGGAGCCACAAGTTTGCTGTATCAATACTGAAGTAACATTTTGGTGGATTATTCCTTTAAATCGGGTATGAGATCCAGACTAGGCACACAGTTGGGTGGAATACATCAGCAGCCGTCTCTGCCAGTAAACACTGGGCGCGGATCAAACAGGCAGCGGGTTTTAATGAAGTGAATCTGATGTGGCTAATATTGAGCCAATCAGGAGGTCATAACAGTGATCAATGCTCACCAATCACCATCATCTGAGGAGAACTGGATTATTGTACCGCGTGTGTTAATTTACACTTGACTCAATCCCCCCAAGTGTGAGAACAATAGATATCTGTTCATGTGTGTGTTCTATGTATATATCCATATGTATACTACTGATTATTCCAGTGTGTGTGTGTGTGTGTGTGTGTGTGTGTGTGTGTGTCAGACTCTTTGCTCCACCAACAGAGAACTCAAGTGATCCCACCTGTTGAACTCAGAGTCCTCTATGGAGGCCATGAGGGACAAAAAGCTCAATTTCAGCTGCCATTTACACACACGCGTATGTTTTTTTTTTTTAAAGGGCTAGTCCATCACTTTTACATGACACTTGTGATGATGCCATTAGGCCATCTTGGCAAATACTGGAGACACCTTGTTTTCAACTTGGGGGTGTGCAGACGTGTAAAAGACGTGTTTTTTTACCAGGTGAGATTTGCATCATGGGAAGTGTAGTCCTCCAACTTTATCAAAGTATATTACTATCCTACTGTGGTACTCAGCTCTGTTTTAATAGACAAATATACTTTTGACAAATTGCTTGACAATTTAAATATATTTAGAAATCTTGAAACCTTCTCATCCACACTATCATTTATTTTGATTTTACTTTTTCATTATATCATCCTTTCCTCTGCTTTTTCCACTCTTACCATGTCCCACCCAATGATCCCTCTCTAACTACAACAATCCTTGTTTTTTTTCTTCCTCTTCTTACCATTCCTTATATTGCACCATAATGTATTCCACTTCCATCCCTCTTTTCCCTCTCTCCATCTCTGTGGACCTCATTACTCTCCTCTCTCAGACAACAGTCACTGTTTTCTCTTCCCTGTCACTGCCACTTTTGCTAATGTGACATACATATATATTACTGTCTGGGCCCACAGGCTTTCCAACCAGTCAGATGGATGGAGGGCAAAACAAATGACCCCGGACCTGGAAGCCAATGGTAATAGGGGGTTGAGAAAGGGGAGGAATTATATGGCCTATAGAGCACATTAATGGGACACATGTGCATGTGTGTGGGACAGACAGTTTAGCTGTAAGGGATTGTTTGACAAGCAAAATGTTGGAGGAGAAGGAGAAAGATTTAATAAGAGGGAAATAAACCACAAAGGTCACGTTGTTTGGAGGCCTAATTATGGTTTCTTCACACTCCTCAGACTTGGCTGCACAGCTCAGGCTTCTCCTGTTCATCCGTCTTATTCTAAGCACCACCATAATTGTTCTTCAATGTGCATCCAGATTTTCCAAAAATGCTATATTACATTATTATGGTTGACCCACATGTTAACAGAAACACTCAGCCGTGTCATTTTTATGGCCTCGCTCTGCCTGTTACCACACAGAGCCACAGCCACAGAAACCTCACTCCTCAATGTTGGCTGTAAATATTCATCAGTGTGAACAGATGCGCATGCACACCGTGTATTTAGTTGAGGACATTTCTGATGATATAATAAAAGTGTTAAAATGATAATCTATTCATGATGAGCTCTGTACACTTTCTTGTTACACTGTGTTCTTACACAGTTTTTATTTGGTGCAGTGCAGTCTCCAAACCGCCGGGACGTCTTGGTGTAGAAAACAAAGTGACAAAAAGCCTTGAATCTAAAGCTAAAGCTCTTCTGCAGATGATTTATGAAGCTTGTTTTACTTGAAGCTCTGTAACAAGCTGATTTGGTAAAAGGCCAGCTGAGTCTTACCTGAACATGTCCCCGAGTCCTTTCAGCATGCCCTTCTTGGCTTTTCCCTTCTCTTTCTCCTTCCCTCCCTCCGGCTGCTTCTTCTTCTCCTTCCCTCCCTTGTCTTTGTCTTTCTTCTTCTCCTCTTTAGTGCGGTTGGTGCCGTTGACCAGCGGTTTCTCAGTACCGGACAGCGGCGTCTGGTCAGCCACCGTAGACACAGAATCTCTCCCCGATCTCGAACTCTCTTCGGTGTCCTCCTCCACTGGAGACAAAGAAAACCACAGAGGAAGAGAGAAAGAAACGTGACACATGAAAATCAATGTCTAATAAATGAAAATCTATAAGTGTAATAAATGTGCAACTATATCTCCTATGAGCCAAAATGAAACACAGACATATATATTAACACAGATATATTAATAGTCAACATGTTTTTGACTTATTGTGAAAATCTCAGCTTTGAATCTTTTACCTGTATTTCTCCTAACCAATAAAAACCAATCGAGGTCTGCTTAACGACTTCCTGACTCGGCTTCTTTAAGGTGTGATGGATTTGACATCTAATGGTTGGTTACATCATTATCTCTGCGATTTGCCATTGGCCACAAGCACTGATAACAACAGCTGCCAGTTGTTGAGCATTAGTCTGAAGGCTGAGTGCTGTTGCTGCCATGCGTTGGTTCAGAAGCCATTCAGGATTTTAGTGGCCAAGATTTCATCGGTTTCAATAAAACGTTATTATGATATTATGAATTATCTTTGCTGTGTTAGAATGATTGAGCATCATTTTAGTAACCCATAATGCAACATGAAGTGAAGTCATCAACGTTTTCATATTTCAGATATATTTCAGGAGTTATGGGGGAGACTGAAGTTGAGGTTCGTCTCTGTAGGACCCTGACGGGAGTCGCAGCTGCCGACGGAAACCTGTGATTTTTTTTAAGAAAGAGGAATAGTCTCGTTAAACACTAGGACAACGTGGAACGCGGGATATCTTACGTGTCTCCATGCCCTCGTCGTCCTCCTCCGTGGCAGCTGGTCGGTCGTAGGATTTGTCGATGGCTGCTCTGAAGCTCTCGTTGCAGCCCCGGCCCCTGATGATTCGAGGGCGGGGCCTGTGAAAGGGAAGGTCACCGTTGAGGGTTACCTCGGCAACAGCTGTCTGGAGGCTCTCGAGAGAGCTGGACTTCTTTAAGCCGAGAGACGGCCCCACATCTTTTGTTGAGGAACCTGATAGGAGGATAGAGAGGTACGTACTGCTGTAAACAGTTTGGACCAAAGCTACTCAATCTAATATGGAGGCCCTGTCAATGTCTTAATCAATATCTTGCACACATTTTATAAAGTTTTATGCCGATGACAAACTAATTTTCTGTTTTACACCAATCTGAGCTAACCAGCAGGTATCAGCAGATGTCCCATATACTAAAACCTACAAACTTCCACTCCAAAACCTTTATATAACTTTAAACACGTACAACTGTTTCCCCATCATATCTATCAGTACCATAATAGATAACAAAAACATTGACTCAGTCATTATTGGAGCTTGGCTTAAAATATTGCCAAGGACGATAAAGTATGATGCAGTGCAAGAGGAACATTATTATCAAGCAACATAATTCATAATAAGCTACTTCCTGCCAATTCCACATAAACAACAACTGAAGCTGTACACGTATGACCTCAAAGCCTTCCCAGTGTTTCCGCTGTGATTTTATCTAGCTGCAGCATCAATACTTCATGGAGGATTTGCTTCAGACAACCTCACAATGACCCTCAAAGTGAAGGTCCACTCAAAATAACATCAACACGCGCAGTAAACGCAACAATGCAACATGAAAACACGTCATTCTCATGCTGCACTCTTCATGTCTCACCCTCGACTCCTGTTGACACCAAACACTGCATCCACTTCATGAACCAGCTACGTATTGGTAATAAAACACACGCTACATGAAACCTACGGCCTCACGGCGCAGGTGAAGAAAATCCACGATGGTAATAAGCGACTGACAACAGCACATCATATTTAAAGGCTGATATTTGCTTGTTTCACCAAGAAGGAAGCTGATCGATTGTGTGTATTTGTGTGTGTGTGTGTGATGACATTCCTCCCGACTGACTACAAATTTCATTACAAGATGTAGCTCTGAATGAAAATAACCATCAGCAAAATAGGAGAAACATGACAGTTTAATTAAACTAAGACTATTGCTACAGTGGCGCAGACATTAATTTTTGTTCCCATATGGCACCTTCAACAGGCTGAGGACGTGTACGGTGGATAATAAATGAAAGAAGATAAGGTGTGGAGTTATGAAGGTAAATAGAAGAGTCCTAATCTCCGGGGTGGTGTCACTTCAGCTTCAGCTACCGTAGCAGGAGGATGCAAAACACACAAAACCTGACATACTGACGTTGTCTTCAACACATATTCCTTATACTCACAGCTACTGTTAGCTGAAAGCTAAAGAGTCCTAAACATTTAAGGAATTAACTATATAACCACATTTATTTGTGATTTCAATTATTATTTCAAGCATAACATACTTAAAAGATGCATAAAATCAATTAGGGTAAAATACATTAAATTCTATTCAAATGACCTGCCAGAGAATAATCTCAACTACCCTCCTACATCCCCTCCAAGCTGCTTGTTTACAGCGGGACTGACTGGAAAAGGAATAAACATATTGAATACATGCAGAGTGAATAACTCGGAGGGTCGACGTCCTCCCATTCATTCTCATCAGCCTGTCCTGTCCCCCTAACGTCTCACTGAGAGCCGGGCTGATGGGCTCTTCACACTGCACACCCTCAATATTTAAAAGGCTTCAGCGCCTTTCACTACAGTTACACTTCGGTGGCAGCCTTCAAAATAAATAAATAAATTAATAATTTACACTATGGTGGAGATCTAACAAATGGCATAGATGCATTTTGTTTATGAGACAAACACCTTAAATTCAGATCTGGCAACAAACAGGCATTTAAGAAGGCAGCTAAATAGATTATTTCAAACCTGGCAACCGCTCAGTAAATTCTTAATATTCTGCGTGTTTGGTCGGCGACGGCGTTATTTATCTGCAGATAAACGTTGTCCTACCAAGTTAAGCTTTGACAACGTCACAGTAACAAAACGCGGAGCGGTCGGGCAGCAGCTGGAACGAGCTGAGGTTAGATTGGCGATGACACCAGACTCAGCTGGAACTGGCAACGGCGGAGGTATTGATTCAGGACATCACCTGTCATCTCTATACAGTTCACTGTGTCTGTTATACAGTAATATTATTAACTAATTGATTGGTTACTGCCCCCTAACTCTAACAAACAGAACTGCAGTTACAAACCTTTTTTTTTTATTTGCACATTAAACTTTTTTATACGACTCATTTCTAAAATTTTATGATTTGATAAAATGTTTTTATACAAACACAAAAACCGCACAAACACATTAAAATCAGTTAAAAGTCTATAAATTAGCAAAGAACGGAAAAAGGGAAAGAAAGTAAGAAGATACACAACAAACCAACTATTATCTAGATTAATAAATTATTGATTTTATTGTATAAATGGCTTCTGAAGTCATTCTTCCAGCTGTTATTGACACCAAGCTGAGGTCAAACTAATTTGTGACTTTTTGTTTGAATGTCACACTCGCCTACTGAGAAACACACAGCCGCTATACAATAACACTGAATCTAACTTTACTTCACACTTCCTCTACAGGATTTATAATATGTCATAAAGGTTTAGACAGTCCAGTATTGTCCTCCATCATTGAAGTGTCCACGTCCAACATGTGGCAGCGGCTTGTGTCAACAAACGTCTCGGCCAATCGCAGCTCGGGATACGGGGGGCTGCTAGATCCCATCTCTCAGAGCTGTCACAGTCTTCGGTTTCAGAGCGTCGGTGGTGTTTTGGCTTTGCTAAATGGACCATGGATCATTTATACTTAGTGGAGAGTACAGATCTTATTTTTAAGTTGGTAAAGTGACACCAGAGGCCCACAAAGTGAAAATAAACCTCAGGCACTTAAAAAAAAAAAACAGGGTGAAAACTATTAGCATTAAGGGAAATGAATGACTATTCAATTTCAAACTTGAAAAACACAAATATCAAATCTCCACCTTAAAATAAGATGAAAAAGTATCTGTAGCCTACGAGTCTGATCTGCTATTTTATAACAATAAGAAAAGAAGCTCGATTAAAGTTAATAGACAACTTGATTATCACGCTTGCACATTGGTTTTCTGCCTTTAAATGAGGGAGTTACAGGTTTTAATGGTTTAATTGGAACCAGTAGGAACTACATCAATACCAACACAACTAGTTTGCTCTAAACTAATAGTTTAATCTGGTTAATCAATTAGTTGATCAAAATAGGAATTAAAAATAATCCATTCATTTCAAGTATAAAACAAAACTTTACTGCTTTTCTCTATTTGTTGTCATTATATAACTGAATATCTTCTGGACTGTTTTTCATTACTTTGTTTGAATTTTATAGACTAAACAATCAATCATCTTTCCCTAAACAAATATATTTATTTGTTTAGGGAAATAAATAATGGGGTCATAATAAGAAAAGTAAACAATGCATTTTGTGACTTAGATTTAAAAAAAAAACAACAACATATGCAAAGTTGTTTTCTTGTTTTCTTTCCTAGTCGTTATCAGATTGACTCATCTGCTGATTATAAACGATATTAACGAACGATGTTACACATTACACAGAAAGTTGGAGACGATCTCTTCTCCATGTTGTCCACACACTAAAAATACTGATCCAACTATTAAGTTGTACTTTTCTACAAGACAAATCTGACACCTTTTCTCTTCATTTCTGTTTCTAACTCTCTCTCTCTCTCTCTCTCTCTCTCTATCTTTGCAGCAGGATTTGTCGTTTTTTGTCCGAGTCGCTGATTTCAGAGGCAGGCCCTTTATTCAGTCGAGGCGACGGTGGAAATACACGAGACTTGACAATGACGGATGACTCGCTGTCAGCTCGCTGCCTTAACCGAGGACAGAGTGCTTTCTCTACTTTCCCTCTCCTTGCACACACGCATACATTCCTTAAACACACAGACACACACACACACACACACACTAAACAATTAGCTCTCCTGAAAAAAGGGAGAAAATCAAATCTGTAGTCACCCGACTGCTTTCACGCCTCGTGTTCAGCAGCGACCTCAAACTGTGGCGAAGACTGCGAGACTTCACTCTGCAGACTGACAAATTTGTCTTGGCAAGGACGAGCCAACACTAAAAGAACACAACGCATTAAACAGTAGTGGCAGCTGTGTCATTTGCACAAAAAACAATAACCTCTGCAAGCGACACGTTTTCCCAGAAAGTTTTATAACGTGTTGTCGAGTAACAAAAGACAGGTCTGAGAAGACATGAAGGGTGTTTGACCAAGTGAACCCAAACACTGAACACACACCTTGATGAAGTAGAAAGTTTGCAACATCCAACAGATGTCATGAAACGACAGGAAAACTGGATTTTTAGTTTTGCAAACTATTTCTACTGCAGATTTCACATTTACTGACAAAACCGCCAAATTCTGAAATACTGGAAAATACAGAAAGAACCAGGTTTTTATTTTTAAAAGCACCTTATATATAAAAAACACCAGATCCTGATTGTTCAGAACGTTTTATCGTGTTTCTGTGAAAAGCCTCCTCGTTTTCTGACCTGCTCGTGTTTGGTGGTCGCTGCCGTTTACTGTTAATACGAATACTTCCTCCATGTTCAACTTTTGTCTAGGTCAAATCAAATCAGGATGATGTGCATTTCCACAGCAGTCACGTCCGAGTTTGACTTCAATTTAAAAGCCTTCCACCAGCTCATATTATACACACCTCTAATTGTCCTAATAGACTTTTAATGTAGAAATGCACATTATGCTTAATTTAGCATGTGAGCTATTAGAGTAGATGTCATTTAATCTCTTCTCCTTTGCTTGTGCTGCAGTTATTTCAACACCAGCTTTTATTTGAGAATGTAAAGCAGATATGTAGGCGAAGAACATGATCATGGTAAAAGTAATAACACTCTGAAAGGATGATCTAGGGCTTTAAATCTGACATAAAACACAAATACCACTTATACCCTTTGATATGCACCAGGCAGGTAAGTTTTCCAGGTCTACCTTTCAGTGCACCGGTCCTTACCTGTGACGCTCTCAGGACGAGGGGTGAGGTTAATCTCGTCGGCTACTGTTAAAGGATAGGGGAAGGAAAGAGGGGAGGGGTACAGACATTTGAGGGTTTCAGTTAGTGCTCATGACATTCCACATGCAACATCCAGGTAGTGCTTCAAACATCACAAACGGCTTCATCTCAATTAGGATCGGACGTCATGCGAGACAAGGAGCTTGGGGGGGAGGAAAGAGGGGGGTAGGTGAAAAGAGGGTTTGAGGATAGCAATCACACTTGTTGTGATATCAACACAACACAGAGCAGCAATCTGGTCGGGAAGATTAGATATGATTATAGAGAGCGCGAGCAGAGAGACTGTTGCAGCCAGAGCAATCAGTGACTGTACGAAGGCATTTCAAGGTGAATCAACACAGTTAAGTTCTTGACTTTGGCGACAGATGCGAAGCCTATTTTCATACAAAGAGCCAAGGAGGCGGAATACATTTAAATATAAAGAACATGTCTGAAACATGAAGACGTGCAGGGGGAGATGTGCTCAAGGTTACGTGAAATTTTGATTTTTGGAAGGTTTTATAGAGTTGGATGTAGCTGAGATGATTACAGACGTGTGTATCAAAGTCTTAAAACTAAAATATTCAGAAATGTGCAGAAAAGACAAGAAAATATGATGATAGGAAATTATTAACAATGTGTGTTTTAACCAGAAGGTTCAGAGTTTGTCACATTAGTCAGTTCCTGTTTGGAAAAGTTTGGGAAATAACATCAAGCATCTTTGCTTCAAGCTCAGTTTTCTCTGTGCAGTCAGCTGTAAACGTTTCATTTTGTTTCAGTTTGTCAGGGAAAGAGTAAAAAAGGGGATTTTAATATTTTTGCATGAGAGTTTTATGATCTGTGGTCGTATCACATCCACAGCATCAATATGGCTGCACACGATGCAAAAACGTCAATATTATATTGTATCTTAAGAGTCATAAAATCACAGAGGGACAAATCGGCAAGCAATAAAGGACGAAATGACATTAAAATAGATTATATGGTATTATCTTAAAGCTGAGCCTTGTTCAGTGGAACAAGCGATGGGAAATGTTTCAGTGAGTATTCACATCATCAGGATTGATTGAAATACTGTACAAAGTAAATGTTACACAGGACATAATAATGTATTACGTCTAAAGATCTTAACATTTATCTGAATAACTGCAGTGGCTGAGAGAAGGTGGAGGATTTCACAGACCTCCTCAGTTCTGCTTTTGGACATTTCTCCCTGAAATCTAATGAATAACCTGCATATTAAAAGCCAGATGGAGGTTTTGAACATGGTACCTAGATCCATGCTCTTGGACTTGCGTGTCTTGATGATCTCAAGCTGGCCTGCGTCCCCGAACTGCTTGGTGCGTTTCTCCGACATGCTCTGGCGGCCGAAGCCTTCCCTCTGGAAAGCCGTGTCGGGATTCATCTCATCTGGATTCAGGACGCTGGATGGAGTGTGTGGAAAAACGGGAAATTAAAATCAACTTTATAAACGATGCCAATATGCTGATGTCAAGTGTCTTAGTGTGCGGATTAGCATTAAAAATGCAATATAGCTGAGGCTGATGGGAATGTCATAGGTTTTGCAAGTATTCAGTCATAGACTAAAGTATTAGACTGAATATAAAATATGAAAAAAAGAATAAGGGAACTTCAGTGAGAAGAAAAAGTGAAAAAATTACCAATGTGACGGGAGACAGATTTGAGAATAAGTGAAAAAAGGTTGAAAGAAGTTCAAAGAAGCTCTTTGAAGAAAAAAGAGTAAAAGAGAGAGGATGGATGGAGGGGAGGAGCAAAGTTAAGGATAAAATTGAGAGAAAGGTGAAATAATAAAAATGAAGAAAAAGAAGAGTTGAGGGAATGAGAGACAGATGAAAGGAAGAAGAAAAAAAAATTGAGTTGTGCCCACCTTTCATTCTGACTGGGCTGCTCTTTGGCCCACGAAGGCGTTATGTCAACGGTGAAGCCCACGTCGTCATGGGAACTGGACGACGACTGGTCGGAGAGGTTGGGCGGTAGGAGCGGCGGCCGGTCATCCTCTATGATGACTGTGTCGTCCTGCGGCATGTTGACGGTCGGAGAGAGCTGGTAGTTTCCTGGACAACATGAGATGTCAGCTTGTTACTAGGAAAACTATTCTAGTAGAGTTTTCCTGTATTTCAACAGTATCTAAGACGTACACTTTGAAGGTCTTCTCACTGTTTACTCTGATGTATGTACTCAAAAAATACATCTAGTTGTTCAGATATTGTTTTCACACATTTGAATGTATCCATACAAAATGTTTTCACACGTTCAGATGTGATGATTACAGTTACAACGCATATGTCACAGTCGACTAACATGTGATATGTATCCATATATAATGAGCAATGAGTCAAACTGACGCAGCAGTCTGTGTTGCTGCTGATTAAGTATGTAAATGTAAATAGAAATGATGCATGTGGTGGAAAATAATCCTGATTTCATCTCTTAAGACATAAGTACATCACGTCATCATCAACATAGAAAAGCATCTGTAAAGCTAAAAAGGTCAGTTACTCGGGTCTCTGCACAACAACTTAAGACATGAATGTATTTGTGACAAAAGGAAACTGTTGTATCAAGTGTGAGACTGCACAAACAGTTAAATGGGCCAACGACAGGGAAACAAGTTTCCAAAATGAAGACAAAAACACAGAATACAGGGCAACTTTTTTTCAACTAAAGAACATATTTAAAAAGTTTAGAAACAATGTGAATCTGCTCCTGGTTAATCAGCTTATACCAAGTGAAGTTTGGCAGCAGGCACAATGGTGTTTCTATGTCAAAACACTGTGATTAATTCAAGCTGTGCCCTCGCAAATAAAGATAAAAACTTCCCCGTGCTGTGGCGAGAAAAAAAATAAAAACAGTTCTCTTTCTCTGCCTCTGAAAAGCAAAGCTTAAAAACTCCCATTGATATGCAGCGCATGACTTTGTCTTTAATCTGTATTTTGAAATTGGGAGCGGGTGGGGGCTCCTCTGCATCAAAAGAAGGGCAGCTTCAATGCCTCATAAAAGTCTTGTGTACTGGGCTCAGGGAGAAGTTTAGTTGTCTTTAGAAAACGTTTGGGCTTTAAAGCCGAAGACCTGAAGCTCTGAGCCAGGCCTGCTGTTTGCTTCTCATAACCAGGCACCGAGGGGATCACTGTGCTGTTGGGTGCTGCTGCTTCCAGCCAGCGTGGGTGAATGACCTGATGTAAATGAGGAGGAGGGGAAAAAAGGGGCGACTGTGTGGTGTGAAAGCACAAGGTTGTGTGTGTGTGTGTAAAGGTAGCTTAAAAAGTCATCGGTCACTGTTCTTTTTGTCACTTTCCTGAAACGTTAAGAAGTTACCAAGTGACTTTTTTTATTCACATTAACTCATTAATGCACTCTATTAACTATTAATCACTTTAAAATGGCACTATTAATAATGCATATTATCAGAAATGTCAGACATATCCAATAATGAGTCTGCATGTTTGTGTGTGATGGAGAACCACGCTGAGTGCATGCCCTACAACTGTTAACAGTATGTGTGTGTGTGTGTGTGTAGCCCCCTCCTGCTGTGCGGGTTTGTTATTCGTTGTGAGTTTGGGAGTCCGGGTGAGTCTTCTGGCACAGCATGGCCACCCCACTCACTCTCAGACCACACACACACACACACACACACACACACACTTTATATACACAAACACACACATACACTCTCACAGAACCACTTAATCCCATTTCCCTAAGCAGTCCAATGCGCAACACTGAGAATCCCATCAATGTCACAGTTTGAATCACTGCAGTACAATCAACTGGCAGCTACTGAGTCGAAAACCAATGAATCTGTCAGCTCGCTAGCCTGGTAAGAAGAGGAGGAAAATAAAAAATAAAAAGCCTCTTTGTTTTGGTGCCAGCACCCGAGGGCAGCCATCCGCCAGCAACAATAGCACTGCCATGTGGACCAAGCACACACACACCCGACATTACCTGAGAATCACACCAATAAACACACACATTATCTTTCCCAGTGGCTGTAATAATTTCTGACAGAGCTGCAGAGAAACAATAGGTAGCATTTCAGGTTTTTGGTTTTTTTTTTGTTTGGTGCAAAACTACTGAATACTCGAGGGCAAAAAGGATGAACAGCCGGGAGGAAGGCGGGGTGGGCGATACAAAAAGAGATAGCACGAGGTGAGAATAACGCTCTTTTTTTTCTCCTCTTCATTTTGTCTTGTCTTGATCTATTTGCATAATTAGTAAGGAGGTTATTGCCAGCGGTTCTGGGCCTCGAGAGCTATTGGCCTGAAGGAATAATTAAGTCTCTTTCTTATCCCTGGCATCTTCAGAGAGCAGAAAGCCAGCGAGTGATCTAAGACTGTGCACCAGCCAAAAAAACGCAAGCTGATATGTTCTGAATGGGAACGATGTTGTCTTCGAAGAAAGCCTAATGCATGATTTATGTTTTGTAGCACCCTTAAGACGAGAGAACAGACTTATTCCAAGCAACTGTGAAATATCCACCCCTCCAGCAGCACACACACAGCGATTTTATTTATGCAACGGAGGTTTGCTGAGCAGGCAAACTTCTGCTTTGTACTCGCACGCGTTCACATCTGTGAGCTGCCAGACGCAGCTACAGTTTCCCCACTGTTGGCTTCGGAGCATCAAACCAGTCATGACACGACTGCTTATTCTTGTTAATCACAGCATTTACATGAATACAAAGGAACGAACGAAATGTGACAACAGGAAATTTCCTTTTTGCAGCAACAGCAATTTAAGACCACACAAGTTAAAAAACTGTTGTTTTATTTTACAGATATCTACTGAGTCTCTGGGATTTCTGCCTCCATCTCGATACAGGAGGTAATACGTTATATTTACAGTAATGCACTTTAATATTCAGTAGGTGAGTTTTGGCTTTAAACGAGCAGGTTGGTTCACGTCTCATTCTTCAACTAGAGGACTCGTTTTGGTGGGATAGCGGGGGTACACCTGTGGACAACCTGAGCCTGGTGGCCTTTATCATCTGTGCTTAATTAAACAACAGTTCAAATATAATCCTTCCTAGAAACAAAACCACAGAGTGACGTTTAAAAAAGCAAAAAAAAAAAAAAGAAAAAATCCCGAGGTCGTCCAAGCACATGGAAAAAATAGACCGACATTTCTATGTTTTATTACCAGGCTGGTTTTAACTGAGTCAGGAACCATATGGACGAAGAAGATCCAAAAGATTTTACATTTTAGGGTTTAAATTTCCCTTTCAGGAGGTCGGGATGGAGGGGAAAAAAAGAAAGACAAGAAAAACAACTGTACTGAGCTGATTAAGTGTTTAATAAGCAGGAAAAAGTGTGCATGATAGTTAGTAATTATATAGTGTACATCCTTCAAACGGGCCAACCGCTGAGGTTTCCTACATCTGGTGAAATATTAGGAAACAGGCCGCTGTGACGTCTTAAAGCAGATGTTGATGATATTTTTTATTATATTATTTTAATCCTCAGAGGATAAGGGTTGGATGTGACTAAACACTATTACATCACTGAGGTGAAACCATCCAAAGATAACTCTACGATCCTTTGGCTCTCAATAACGTCGACTGCTCCACATTTAATCTTGAAAGATTGACGGCAGATGAACAAATACCAGTGACGTCCATCTATCATTTCTTCCTTTTAACTGTAATCCTTCCTTTTAGACATACTTTAATCTAATCTGCTAATCCCCTACATACCAAACTACCTTGTTATCCTGTTATTTACCTTTCTTCCCTCCAACAGTACATCCTTTAAACTCTTCTTATACCCTGCTGTTGATTTCTTACTTTCTTCCAACTTCAAACATGCAAACACTGGCTTGAAGTCTATATAAAAAAAGAAAGAAATACCTGGACACTGCTTGTTCATTCCTCCCTTCACCTCCCATCCCTCTCGGAGGTTACTTCTCCACCGTGTTATTCAGACCTCGTAGGCTCTTAAACAACCTTATCCAATGTCCAGGCCTTTCATGTCTCCTGTCACGGCTGTTTCTTCCTTCCAGGTTTAAAGTTTGAAAGAGTGAAAAGTGTCTTGTACAGCTCGTAGACTGCGAGCAGATCGTGACTCTTTCAAGTTTCAGCTCGAAATTTACACTTTTTAGTGCTGGATTTCTAGATATGTCCATATACCCTGGTTACTGTAGATCTGTTTTTTTCTTTTTAACTGTATATTGAGTGAGTTTGTGTATTTACTGCATTTATGCAGCGCTTTCAAGCGTAGCTGTTATAAAAGCAGCGGGTCTTTAGATACAGAAACTGTCGGTTTAGTGACGATGATCTTATTTGCTCCTGTTACTGCTGTATCTGCCTTGTGCTTTTGATCCCGACCCTGTACGCTCATTATAAGCGCTCGCTGTTTGTTAAGCATGGATGAACGCAGCCACTGCCGGAGCTTCACCTATTAACACTTCCACAGTCAGCCGTAACTCTTTTTTTTTTTCCCTTTTCGTATACACTAACTGTGTCATTTTCAACCAATTTGCATGAAAGGAAAACAGAGTTCACACGTTCACATCACGTTGCGTTTATTAATGAGGTAAAGTTGGCAGAAGCTAATTTTAAATTTCAACCCTGCAGACTGACAAGAAGAAACCTAAACTAGGGATACATATATATGTATTTCAATAAAAAAAGATGAGTCTTACCTATTGTTCGTGGCATCATGCCTTGTCGTGGCATCAAATTGTCATCAAGGCCCTCCAGGCCACCGTACAGGGAGTGGGAGATTCGCCGCTCGTGGTCATCCAGGGAGGTGTTGATGGTCTGTGGAGACCCCAGCGGGGTCCCTGGTGTCTCCTGATCGAGAACAGAGGAGATATTGGAATTATTATTGTATTGATTTGTTTACTTAATCTTTGTCCAGCCTGAATAACATTAAGATTTGAGAAAACATATTAACATTTAAAGAATAAATAATTCTTTCTACTAAGCTTTGAACCAATGAACTCTGTATTTTCAGCTACAGACCAAACAACGGTCGACGTACGCGAACCTAAAACAAAGAGAGCTGCAGTCCCACTAATCCCAAATAAAAGCTGAAACGACGAGGCTGAAAGGAACAAACAACGCTGACAGTAATGGATGGACGAAGGGGCAACTTTCCATGCTAATGCTAGCAGGATAAATGAGCATAGATTTCCAATACGCCGTTAAACCACAGGCTGTTAGCGAGCTAGCGTTCTCCCGTAGGGGGAGGTTAGCTTGCTAGCATCTTGACATTTCCCTCAGGACCACTGATGACACTCTCTTGTTTGCTGGACAAATAGACCATTTGCTGGCCCTGTCAACCATAAACACACATCCCCGGCCTGAGAAGGTGTGTGTGTGTGTGTGTGTGTCTTTGGCCTCATAGTTCGTTCATTGGATGGTTGACCGTATTGATTCGCTATGGTTTCTGCATTTATTGTAGAAAGTGATGACAGCTCTTGCCATAAAGATTACCATCATCTGCGGCATCGCGTAACGAGTGATAACACTATCGCAATCGAGTCAATACTGGAGCCAAATTACCTCAATCAATGACTATAACTAGCTAGACGGGGATTCGATTTTGGCAGGAGGTCTTTGCCCAATGATCCTTTAAGCTCACTAAATGGTTGAGGAGCTGTAATAACCACTGCAGAGTGGACTCTGATGTACACAAACAGGTCCAGTTTGCAGGACATGCACATATGTGGGACTTTAACTTCCCTGGAAACCACAAATTAGCTCCTCAGTGGAAGAAGCACTCAGATCCATAACATAAGAACAATAAAAGCATCAGTTTGACAATGTAAAAGAAAAGTTAAAGTATTCAAGTATTTTCCCCGAGATATTCTTATGGATAATCAGGCATTATGCACAACAGTACTGTAAAAGTAGCAGCAGCTAGTAAACAGCATTTAGATTACTGCAAAATGAGGGTGGGGTTATTAGACTGAGATGGTTTTTTAATATCCTGGAAATTATTAGAATAAATTATTATAATAATCTGGAAATCTTAACCTGCAACTTCACTGATTACAGACTTCAAATAAATGTACTGCAGTAAAAACTCTGAATTGTAGTAGAGAGGAAGTAGAAAGTAGAAATGGAAATAGTTAAGTAAGTTAAAAGTACTTAGTTAGCTGCCAGCGAGGCAACAGTATAGTTTAAATTATATTTAAATTATTTTTTAATCATTAACTACAGGAGAAAAGAAATCAGAGCCTTTACTAGACAAGTGAAATGAAATAAATACGAGCTATAAGAAACTCAAATCCACTACTGAAAGTGATTTCTGGGGTCTCCATATGGCGCTCTGACTGTTGGCATGCGGCTGCTCGACTTTAAATGAGATAGTTAATGAACTGGCCGGCTGAGGGGCCGAGGTGAAACCGAGGGGATTCGCCACGCTGAGGGCGCATCGACAAATCGCACCGCAGCTCATCGCATATTCAGGCTGATAATTGAGCTCCGGGAAGGTCTCGATCCCATCGGGTGCCAACAGCGATGAGGAAGTCGGCTGCTCCGGGTTCACGCCGTTTCTATGGGGATGGAGGAAGGAGCGGGAGCGGCCGGGCTTGTGATTTATGCAACGGCAAACATTTGAGATTGATTTGAAATTGGCTGTCAAGACATGCGCAGGAAAGTAAATAAAGGATTATTTGAGTCAGTGGATTTCAAAATGTGCAGCTTTGATTTTAACTATTATTTGATAGACAGCTGATTATGAGGTATCAATAATCTATATGCAGATTATAGATGATGATGATATATAGATGCAGAGTCATCTATATGAGTATGAGTGTATTAAAATGTTGTTTTCCTCCTCCCACTATTTCTTATAAATAGCGAGACACTTGGACAGCCTCGGGACAAGCCTCCGGCTCCGCATGTGAGGCAGAGATTGACGAGACACACACACACACACACACACACACACACACACACACACACACACACACACACGGCATCTGTTTGCAAACAAACACACAGAAAGATCCTTGAATGTAAATGCATACATGCATAAGCAGGTAGTACAAAAACACACAATACACACACCCACACACACACACATATACGTATACAGACACAGTGATGTGCACAAGTACACACACGCACACAACACAAAACACACCTCCAGGCTTAGCCTCTGCTTTCAATTACCAGACGGGCCGAGGGGAAATCAAAACTTTGACACAGCAGGTTGGAAAAGGAGAGCAGGGAAGCCAGGCGGTGCCAGAGGCGTTCACGTGCACACACACACACACACACACGCACACACACACACACACACACACCCATACACACATGCGCGCCTCAGCCTTCAAGCAGGCGACAGGCCAAGGTGTACGGAGAATGTAAAAACATGACACTGAGGGAAGGAAAAAAAGAAGTTGTGTAGCTCAGTTTGCAGCCATGTTTTTGTTATTTTTTTGTTTTGTTTTTTCTATAGCTGGCTCAAGAGAGGTAAGTGTGTATAGGAGGGGAGGGGTGTGTGTGTGTGTGTGTGTCCTGGCTACTTTTAGTTAATGAAACGATTCTGCTCATCAGGCTAAAACACGCCAAAACTATAATTACGATGACACACATATCTTTCTCTAACACACTTCCAAACCTGCACCTCATACTGTAGGTTTTAAAATAGAGTCATCAGTGGCCTCAAGACGCTGAAAGGACAGTTAAGATCCTGAACCAGCTGCTAAAGGAAAGTCTGAGCAGTAACTAGGACTGAAAACAACCTCACTTTACTCAATAACTTGCAGCGAGTTTACTTCCACACTTTTGGTTTTTTTTTCCCCCCCCACAGGAATTGCTCTGAGGTCAACAGTCTGCAGTCCAGCACTGCAGCTGTAACGTGCAGCTCTGAGGTGTGAACTTGTGAAACTTGAAGAGTGTGAAGCAGGTTGTTGCTTTCCGTACCTCGTTTCTTTTGGCCACTCGTCTGGCCACGATGAGCTGAATCATCCCACGCTTGTTGCCTTCCGTTGACATCGACTTGCGTAGCGTCTCCATGGCGTCCTGGTTGGTTTTGCCCAATAGCGACTCTCCGTTGACAGCTATCAACTGGTCGTTCACTCGTAGCCGCCCGTCCTGTTGGAGGATGACAAATTACACGTATAAATGTGCATCTTTGGTGTTTAAAATATTAACAGAACAAATAAAAGCAGATATTGTGTATATGTGTTTCAGGTCTTTATAGAGGAACTTTAGCTTATCTGGGTAGGAACAGAGATATGGATTAGGTCTGTTTAAGTGTTGCATTCTGCTGCCAAAGACATTAAACTGGTTCTGGTAACAGTTGAAAAGTGTTTGTTAATATTAAGATTTATATAATTTTTTTTGCATTCGTACCTTGCAGGCTGCTCCTCCATTAATGATGGATTTAACAAAGATTCCCAGGTCGGCGTGGTTCTCCTTGGAGCGGTTCCCTTTGACGCTGACGCCTAAACCTGCAGAACCCGAGTCACTGAGGGGGATCTCAAAGGTGAGAAACTCCCTGGTCCCATCTGGAGTCAGGACCAACTCATCCTCTTCTGGCTTCTGTAAGACAGCAAGACACAGTTTACATTAACAGGCAGTTAAATGCTCATGATGCATGTTTCAGCTCTGCTTTCATGCTTTCATGCTTTCACCGTGTTCCTGTGGGGTTAAAGTTTAAAGGACATCCGTTAGAGCAACAGAGGTTAATGAAAAGTACTTGCACATAAATTGCAGCAGGGCAGATAAATAAGGAGGCAAATCAGAGAAGGAGCTCATTAGCTACATCAGATATATATTAGTGTTAAACAGACTCGTGCTTGTAGATGTTAAATCGAGTACTTAGTATAAGCAGGCAGAGGCTTACATACTAATAATAATGAAATCACAAGGCTCTGGTTCAATACTTAAGCATGTCAGTTGGTCTTTACATCTTATAAGACGTGTGATCAGGTTTTTTTCTGTTGGATAAGAGAATAACTGAATCCATGCTGGGATTTGAAGTAAGGAAATATGATGCAGACAGATTGTTAATATCAAAAGAAACGTATTAACACATGAAGCTCCTCCAGTTTGTGTCGTTTGTTCCTGATATGTAGTCTGAAACTACACATGAAGGCATCTCATCTGCCGGACTCCAACCATAACACAAGCCTGTATTAAGGTCCAGTGTAGTAATGTTATGATCGATTCTGAGCCGGGTTACAATTATCAATTTACAGAGTGAAATAACAGCCTTGGCTCAAAAAAAACCTGCAGCTGCTTCACAGTTAGGTGTTTCTACACCTGGAATACAAAGTCGTTGCTTCGTAAACGTGCATCTGTTATCACATTCCTGCTGGTGACGTGGTATTATTGGTATTCATCTGCATTAAAAAAAATATAAAACCCGTTGAAATTGTGTATTTATATGAATCACAAGTTGATTTTTGTTGCTACTGCCTGATTTTGATCCAGTTCTATATTAATGAATAAACTTCTTTTTATTTTATTTCTTTCAGCTCTTGACAAACCTAATTTTAATCTTTAAGCTCATCACGTTTCCCTAAAAACGTCAGAATAATAAAAAAGGATTCAGAGAGAAACTCACAAAAAAAATAAAAAATCATCACGCCACACACCTGGATCGCGATGCCAAGCGCGTCAAACAGGCAGCAAACTTCACTGTAACCCTGCTGCACGAACACAGCAGCCAAATTGACATGCCGAGTGCTCTCTCTCTCTCTCTCTGTCTCTTCCCCTCCACAACAGGTGCTACTCTCACTCTTCCTCTATATTCACTCTCCCTCTCTATTCCAGCGCAACAATAAAAAGCTATTCTCTCTTGGTTGTTATTTGACAGCTGTCCTCTGAATAGATGGGTGCATGCACGCTCGCGCCTGGCAATTATTGTGCACGCCTAATGAATTCAATCATCGGGCTCGGTGTCAGCATGTCATTAGCTCCCTTTGTTTGCTGGGAGAGAGATGGAATTGCTCTGGGTGGAGCGGAGGAGGAGGGAGAAAGAGGGATGGAGGGAGAGGAGAAGTAGGGAGGCAGAGACAGGAGAGGAGGAGGGCACAGCAAGGATGTAGAGAGGAAGAGGGAAAGGGAGGGAGCAAGGAAGGAAGGGAGGAAGGAAGGAAGGGGGCATGATGTTTCAGAAAGACAAATTAATGCTACCTGCAAATTTGAGACAAAAACAAAAATGAATAAACAAAGCAGAAAACGACAACTTATAAGACGACAGGAACGTAATTATTTTGTTGCCTCGAGTCCGATTCATTCTGCTCACAATTAAATCAAATGCTAATTAAAAAAAGTGACCGGCGACGACTTAATCCTCTTAAACCGAAAAATGGTCAATATGAGAAAAAAAAAAGACCAACAGGAAATTATACGACACAAAAAAAAAAAATATATATATATATATATATATAACTGCAGATGTCATTTCAAGGTTAAAAGATAATGTGTCTTTTCACAGATGGAAATTTACTGGCGTTTTAAAGAAAGACGAAGCTATTTAATGTTAATTCAGTGAGTTGGTCAAAAACTTTGATGTGTTCTGATGTCAAACCAGCGTTATAAGAAACAACGATGTACATATGACAGTTAGAGACAGCCGCACAGGAGGAGGAGGAAAGAAAGCACGGAGTAAGCAGACTCATACGGAGGTGAAACGGAGGAAGGAGAGGGACACGGGTACGAGAGGAGGGGACAGTGACAAATAGTGCGCGGGTGAAAAGGCGAGGAGCTGAAAAGAAAAAGGGTGAAAAGAATGAGAGAGCGCGAGCGTGACAATGACGAGGGAGTGTGAATGAAAGGCCGACAGAAAGGGATGAATCCATGTGGAACACAAAAGGAGACAGACATTACCTCCTCTTCCACTGTAAGTCTGTATCTCTCACCCTCTCTCTCTCTCCATCTTTCTCCTCCTACCTTTTTCCACCCGTCTCTCTTGCTACTGCTCTTTTTCTTTTTTAATAAAAACCCATCTTTTCTTGTGCCGCTCTTCTCTCTCCAACCCTCATTTTCTTTCTCTCAGCTTCCATCATCTCTGTACATTTCTACCTCCGTCTCCTCCTTCCTTTTTTTTTTCCTCCTTTTGTCGGCTAAATTTGAATATCTCAGAGTGAATGAATCTAGATGAGGTAGAGACGAGCTTCTGGAAAACTAACTTTCTGTTGACTCCAAACGTCTCCTGCGGTTATAAGACTGTGATTTAACCGACATGTCAGCGCTTTCCGCTTTCAAGAAATTAAGAAAATATGTAAATGAGCTTTAGATTGACGAGATTATTAACTTTGGCCAAATAAACTCATCGATTCCACGGCGTCTGGAAAAGAGGACGGAGGGGAGACAGACGGGGAAGGGGGGAGGGAGGGAGAAAGAGGGGAGAGAGAATATATTTATATATAAATGTGTATATATTTAACAGCATTTTTCTATTTCACACTTGCTCTGGGAATGTAGTCGTCTGCTTCTCGTGCCAATAAAGCCCCTTTGAATTGGACTGAATTGAAACTGGGGGGTGAGAAGGAGGCGGTGAAGGGTGTAATTGGTCGAGGGAAGTCGGGCGTGGAGAGCATTGTTGGCTGCCTACTGTACCACAATCTATCCCTTTACTCACACTCCTCCCATTCTCACCCGCTCCCTCTATGTCTCCCTCTTCATCCCTCTGTCTCACCCCTTCTCATCTACACGGTCAAAAGTATGCGGACACACACACCTGCTCTCATGTTTTTAGTTTGGAGTACGATCCTGTGTTACAATGACGGGAAATTTTAATGCCCTTTCCTTTTCTTTTTCCTCCTACATTCACAACAACTTCTTTTTTTTACCCCTCTCTTACCCACACTTCTCCCCCCCCTTTTTGTCTCTCTCTTTCCGACGCACCTCCTCGCTGTAGCTCCTCGCCGATAGACCGTGAATATCAAATACCTGTACGATCGACGGCACCGAGACTGGCACAGCATGAAGGAGGAGGAAGAGGAGGATGGCAGGTGTGTATGTGTGTGTGTCCATGTGTGTGTGTGTGAGTGAGTGAGTGAGACAGGGGAGAGAGTGAGAGAGGGCTGGTCTGTACGCATCTATAGGTGAATATGCGTCACTACAAACACACAAAACAGCATGCACAAATATACTGTAGATGTGCCACACACACACACACACACACACACACACACACATACACACACACACACCTGACATGTAACAACTAAAGCATGTAGGGGAAGAATCGATCGATACACACACAGTCCCACTTCTCACTCACTATCCAAAACTAAATCCCCTCTCTCTCCCTCTCTCTCTCTTGTTTTGACAGTCAGACTCTATGTGACTTGCCCTTTTAAAGCTCCACAACCCGCTAGAAACCATTTATAACCTCATCCAACTCCAAGCAATTACACCACCAGCTGCTCACAGTCACTCCACGTATGTGTGCACTAATGTGTGAGCACACTCATGTGTGAATGTGTTTTGGAGTTTGTAGAAACCTCAGGGTAGTGTGTGTGGAGTGTGCTGTATGGGTGGCTGTAGTGTGTGTGTGTGTGTGTGTGTGTGCATATGGGCCAGGTGGCAGCTTGAAACATCACTTTAATTAAACCACAGAGCCTGTTCTGTGGTAGAATCGGCCCTCTCTGATTGACTCGTATGTGTCACCGGCGGGCCGGTACACAACGCAGCAGCGGCATCGAGCCTGCAACCATTAATCACTGCAGCTATCCTGCTGTGCTAATAATGATACA
The DNA here is from genome assembly GCA_036937835.1 of Pampus argenteus. Lineage (NCBI taxonomy): Eukaryota > Metazoa > Chordata > Actinopteri > Scombriformes > Stromateidae > Pampus > Pampus argenteus. Next base: position 20,346,867 of record CM072875.1, read on the forward strand.
AAGTTATGTAACTCCTGTAATGATTCACTGTTACCTTAGTGCTGAAGACACCAAGCTGTGAGGCACCGAAAGCAGCAATAGAGGAATTATTCAGATCCTTAGGGAAGTAAAGGTGACACTTTAATGCAGTAAAAATACACTTAAAAATCAAGAGTAAAGATTAGCTGTAGCTGATGGTGAAGCTACTTTATAGACACCGGTGGATAAAGTGTCAGGTAACGATGGCTGTCAGGTGGATATAGTGGAGAAAAATGGACACGTTTCCCTCTGAAATGTGAAAATGTAAAACTGCACCTCAAGTCATATTTTTGCTTCACTCTACAAGCTGAATTCAATGAAAGATGTATAAAAATACACACACACACACTCAAACCTTTACTGTGGAGATAAGGAGGCTTGACATTGCGTATGGGAGTATTGATCTCATCATACATATTTTACCAAATTTCATTTATAAAGATGCAAACAGCAAACCGTTAATTATGCTGTAAAGTGCTGAAAAACTCAAGGTAAAGACTTCATCGTCTGTGAAGGTCAAAGAATCAACCGTTTTTTTATTTTTATTGGAGCAGCTGTTTTCCTTCATTCACAGAGAGAAACATGATTTGTGAATCGAGTTGTTTTCATGGGAAAAATACTTGAAGTGCAACCTTGATGATGCATGAACGATGACTGCAGGTCTACAGTCAATGCAGCTTTTTGTATCTTTCAACATGTCGTTCCTGCTACTTATGCTAATGAATAATATGTCCTTCAGTGTCTGATGCAGGCATTGATAATATTACGCACTGACTGCGTTATGTTATACTGTTTTATTAATGTTATTAGGTTACGATGCGTCATATGTTAGCTGTATTCAAACGCCAACTATATGGTTATACACACCAATCATTCTCTGTATAATATTTATGCTGCGTCATGAACACATGTTCTGCTATGCCGCTGTTTGCTGAATCATACTATGAAGAAAACCTACATCATTACGCTAACAGATTGCCCGTTTCATAACAGCTTTGTGTCGAGAGATGAGAGGAAACATGCACGTGTGACAGATAGCATCTTGGCACGGTGTTGCTGCAGTAATACTGCCGCCGCCGCCGCTGATGGCCTTTCAATATAGCGTAGCAGTAATTTTCCATAAGCCTGTGTGACTAATGGCGTAAACAATGGAGCCGAATGTTCGCGTTATGGGCTCATTATGGAGCTATCAGGGCAGGCATGTAAAGACGGATGCCTTTGATCAGTGCCCTATTGTAAGAGCCAGGTGTGGGGAAAGAGGATTTACGTCTTAAAGTGTGTCTTAAGTGTGTGTGTGTGTGTGTGTGTGTGTGTAAGAGGAAGAGAGGGGAGAACAGGATGAAACAGAGAGATGAAGGAAGGTAAGAAAAATGAAAATTAAGGCGAATAGAAGAACTTAAAATGTTTTGTTTCTACAGACCATTGGTTGCTTAAATCGCTCCCAGTCTATATGTTCAGCCACCCAAACTGCCCCCCCCCCTATAGAGCATAATGACCCAAGCTGGCGATGTCATGCAGATGTTACCTCAATCAGCCAATGGGGTTTTCCGGTTGTCACAGGCTGCCTTGGATGCTAAAGGGAGCAGTCAACATGTCAACAGGTTAGACACAGGAGCCCCTAAATATTTAGACACCACTACTTACAATAACAGCTATGTGATGGGAGCGAGGTGGCCCGATGTTTAATAATGAGGGTGGAGGGTGTGAATGTCCTGGTGGAGCGGTCGTAGTAAACACGAACAGGGACAGAGAAGAAAAACGTGGGTGATTTTTGGGTCATTGGAGTGATTTTATGAGCTAAGTTGTTGCAGGATGAGTCACATGAACCTCAGAAAGCCCAGCAGGTCTGAACGCTGTCTACATGTTATATCCTGAGAGGCTTATTATTAATGGCACTATTCTTAACTGAACAAAGAATCAAATGAATAAAAGCATTATAGTAAAAAAAAAAATCCTCTATTATTATTAATGCTCCATTAAGGCACATTAAACGCAGCATGAGCTGATTCTTAACCTGCATTCATCTCTTCTAAACTCTCGTTTCAACTCCACCTCTCGATCCAAGCAGCCGAATGACTGCAGACACCAAACAGACACTAACTCAGTCCACGCTCCACATGTCTTACTGCGTATTCATCGTTTTATAAGAAGAGTTAGAAATGAAGGTAAAATTAAAGAATTAAAGAAGATATTTATATATTTAAAAGTTACTTTGGACAAAACAAACGTGTTTAAGACGACAGTGTGCCGTGTGGGAACATGTGACCTTCGAGTTTACAGTTTTCTGTCATTTTATTGATTAATTGATTAATCAAAAAAAGCATCAAATGATGAATAATGAAAAGAATCGTCGGTTGCTGCCCGACATCTCAACATCCATCCATCTACTGAAAGGGATCCATTACTTGAAAAAAAAAACAGGTTGCCGTCCACTAAAAGCTGCCCTGTTCTGTTAGGAGCAAACCCCACATCTAAAGCTGGACCATCACAGTGCCTCTGCTGCTGCTGTTGTTGTTGTTGTTGTTGTTGTTGTTGTTGGCGGTGATATGTTTAAAATGAGGCGCCTGACAACAGAGAGCATCTGAAAGGCACTGAATACATTATGGTGGTTGATGTTCTGGGAAAAGGGTAAAAAGAAGAGAAGAGAAGAGAAGAGAAGAGAAGAGAAGAGAAGAGAAGAGAAGAGAAGAGAAGAGAAGAGAAGAGAAGAGAAGAGAAGAGAAGAGAAGAGAAGAGAAGAGAAGAGAAGAGAAGAGAAGAGAAGAGAAGAGAGACACATCTGGAGGTTTGGAGTTCAGGAAGCAGGAAAGGAGGGAGGTGACAAGAGACAAAATGAGGCAGAGAGGAGACGTGGTGCATTTCCTCAGACTGTCTGCTTCTCATCATGTGGACTTATTGATTCGTTTTGGGAGGTTAACATCCAAATAAGAGAAAATAAAACATTTCTTCAACTTTTATCCTCTATCTTTTATCTTGCCTCATTCACTCAAAAATCAAATCCAACAGTTGGAATCGATTGGCGGGGTTTCTATCATCAGGAACTGACCAAACTTAACATTAAATTGTCAATAAAGCAACAAATAGAAAGCTCAACTATGGAGTTTAAAATGAAAGTAAAAGATAAAATTATGAACAAAGTTATCAAATGTATATGTCACTGCTACTGAGCCTTGTGACGGCACAGTACAGTTATATAAAAATATGCCTTTATGCCATTAGAAACTGCAGTTATGACAGAAGCACCACTCCAGGTCGTCTTTCTCGCCTTTGTCTTAAGCACACATGTAAGATATGTGCCAGCTGCAGTCACATAATCGACAACGTCCTACTGTAACGTTCTGCTATGATGAGGACCATCCACACAGCTGGCAGATACGGCCGCCAATCAAATTAACCGGCCAATTACACGTCTAATGCGGCACTCGAAACGTCGCCAATTACCTGCATTACCTCGGCCAGATGTAACCTGAAGGTGAGTCCAGATGTGAAAAAAGAACGTCGAGTTTCAAGATGGGTATGTAAATGGAGGGTTATGGAAACGGCGTTTTAGCATCTGCAGTGAAGATGAACGCGCTTTTAACAGCTGCTTGTGGTGACGTTCAGGCCACTGAGACCGAACCGGAGGGCACGAAGATTAACAATGTTTATTTACATTCCTGAGCACGTATATGCGTATGATATATTATATAGATGTATATATGTATATATGTCACTGATCATGAGTTGAAGTTGTCAAAAGTTCCTGTGAGCATTTGACACTGAGCCGGTATTTGAAAGAGAAAATAAATAAGACTGTTTATTATTCATCTCACATATTAAGAGTCTGCAGCAAGAAGGCCAGACTGACAACCTCGCCCCGCATCCGATAAATAAAACAAACCGTCACGTGTTTCCACCTTCACTGACAAACACTGAGAGGAGTGATGGAGCGCAGCCGTACAGGTGAACCATGAAATTGTGATTTGTTCGAGCAACTCTGGATGTGGATTAGAAATTAGTGTCACGTTTATATGCGTCACCAGTGTGCTGCGCTTTGATTGACCAGCTAGTTTGTATCCTGAATATCATGCATATTGTTTTTCTCCCAACTGGGTAATGAGATTCTGTGTTTTTCCTTGCAGAGATGAATAAGAGTCATGCAAAAAAAAAAAAAAGGGGAGTTTGGGGTTCAATAAACGAGCACGAGCTGTTAACGAGGAGGAGGTGGGCTTTGGGAAGTGGGTGTCGGGGTGGAGTCTTACCAAATCTCTGGGGCATTGCATCTGGGGCTCGGCATTCTAGAGGATGCAGGGAGGGACAGAAGAACCAAAAGTAATCAAGTAAAAATATTTATTGACAATAACAGTAAAAAAAAAAAAAGCACATAAGAGGTTATGGAAACGTATGGATCAGTGGAAGCAGAGTGATGAAGAAATGGGCATGCAGGATGAAATGATCAGTCTCAGCAGACGGTGTGCTGGTAGGTTACAGATATATATACATATAGATATTGATTTTGCTGCAGACGAGGGATCTAATTAGTTGTACAACTTAATAAAGACCAACACCTGTACAAATGACATTTTTTCATACACACTTGTTAGTTAAGCTTGATTTAGACATCTAGTTTTTTTTTGGTGCATAATATATGTAACTGCTGCACTGCTGCTCTAAAACCATGAAAAATGCTGAGCGCAGCCCGTAGCTTTGGATAAAGACTGAAGCTGCTGGATGTGATCTCCCTCGAGTCCCATCTCAAACCTTTTTTTTTTAACATTTCCAGCCTCTACAGCTTATAACCACGGATCAAATGAATCTACCGTCTAACTGCCAGCTACGCACAGTCAGCCAGACTTGCTGCTCTAATCTAAAGATGAGTATCGACCAGTGAGGCTTTTCCTCTCATCTAACTTCGCCCGTGGCGACAGCCAGCCAATAGCCTCGTCTGCATCTCTTGACGCGATAATTGTCACCAATCAGACGTCTGACTGACACCTATTTGCTGGCGAATAGCTGCTTCTGCCTCTAACGGCCACATTGACTGCTGAGGATGCTGAGAGAGACTGTTTTTACGACAACAGAGGGGAGATTTAAGACCAGTCTGGTGCTAAAACTCAAGTCGATACTCGATAAGGTGAGTGTTAAAGCCAGCTAGCGGAGCGAGGATTCACTGACCACTGCTGTGAAGTAAATCACAGACTCACGTTTTTCATCTCAGCGATTATAAGTTCACTTTTTAATCAAATGACTTTGAGGTAACTCCACCTGTGCAGAACATCAGACCTGATAATTAAATATAACATCTGGCAAGCTTGAGAAAAGCAAATATCTGGAACAAATGTACCGGTTCACATGAATCAGTGAAGTTACAAACTGTGAGCGGCATCTGCCCAGACTGAGAACCAGCAGCACACTCAGGTTTGTACAGTTAATATAGTGTAATGTGTGAAGACAATAGCTGATTTATATTCAAGTGTGTTCTTCCACTCTCTGTCTTCTACCTGCCCTGCACATGTCATCCATCAATCTAGCAAGTCAGCTTTGAGGCGAGACACACAGAAAGAGATGGAAATGCAGAGACAGAGAAGGTTAACTAACAAAGTGAGAGGAAGAAAGGGAACCGCTGAATGAGAAAGAGAGGAGCGGGAGGGGAGGGTGACAGATAAAGACAGACGGATATGGAGTGAAAGGGAGTGAGCGAGATAAAGAGGAGAGATTGAGCTCTACAGGTTTCCTCTCAGGCTAGCTGCAGCTCGGTAATAAAGAGAAGCGCAGCGACGGAGCGGGACAATCAATCTGCGTGCTCGGCTACCGTGTTGTGTTAGCTGGGAAATGAGAAGTCAACATGGCACTCAGTGTGGGGATTAACGGCACTCGTGACAGCACATGCACGCATAATCTATACTTATCCATGCATGGGGGACGGTATACATGTCGTGATGTGAAATGTGTTGCGCTGACAGGATGAAGAGTTGAAGGGAATATTCAAAGGCGGGCGAGAGAGTCAAAGCAGGTAAACGTACCACTTCACGGGGGAGAAAAGCTTCCTCCTGGCGCATGACCAGCAGCCCCACGGCCCCGCCCATGGGCGTGGCCCTGAGCAGAGACACCACCTCCTCCTGGGTCCGTCCATTCAGGTCCACTCCATTAACCTGAGGTACATCGATTCATTTTAAAAACTACTTGATATTGTGTGAATCAAAGGCTTCAGATGTTTGCGTAATAACCGGAGAGATTCAGTGTGTAAAATCCTTCATGCAAATGATAACTTAACTTCAAAAGCTGTTCTGTACTTGCTGTAAATTATATGTATGAAAACATGTTCTTTGATTTCATTCCAGGATGCTCAATTTCTGTTTAAAAAGTTACCTTAAAATTCATTAGTTGCACTTATAAATGTAACAGATGAAAGGTGTTTTTGATGGATTAAATGTTTTAGTGCTTGTGGCATCTTCAAGCTGTGACTCATATTTCAAAATTAGATGAACCCGAGTATAAAGTAAATATAAACATCATAATCATCTCCTGCACACATGTGAGCTGCACCTGTACTTTCTTACCTCCAGCAACCTGTCTCCGGCCTTAAGGCGGCCGTCTTGGATGGCGGCTCCCCGAGGCAGGATGTTCTTCACGTAAATAGGCGCCGAGCCGCCGATGGGAACGTCTCGTGACGTTATGCTGAAGCCGAGACCCTCGGGTCCTGCATGATGAGAGATGAGGAGAGGAGAGGAGGTCTTATGATGGAAATATTATGAAAAATTATTCACCAGAGGAGGAACACTGATACTTGTAGTGTTTACTAAATCATTACATCTGGCCTCATCCTGCACTCTGTGACTTTGTTCATAAAAGAACATGAGAATCCTTACTGTATGAGAGCATCGGCCCTAATCCTCACTGCTCGTCTAACCCAGTTGATGCACAACAGCTATTCTGTTTCCCATCCTCCGTCTAATCCCTGACATTTATGAGCCAATCAACTTCCCGCAGGCAGACGAGGTGCAGTATTACACTCACCGGTAAATGCCTGCAGCGTTCCTGGCTTTAAACAGGGAGGAGGGATCTTTAAAACTCCCATTAGCTTGATTAAGACATACCTAAGCAATTTCCTGTGCAGAATGGGATTCTTTGATTGATTTCGATACTCACCGGGATTTATGAGGAGACTGGTGTCTGATTCAAGCACATAAACAATGCAGGTAGTTTAATCTGCGCTCAAAGCTGTGGGCTTAAATCAGTACTCAAAACAACACAGATGAGCCAAGCGGCCTCCCGGGAGTCGCTGTTAATCTTTGCGAGCGTTTGCTCCAACAAATTAAAAAGGTATACAAACTGAGAGTATAACAGATTTCCTGATGTGCATATCATACGTAAAGTGCAGCAGTGTTTCTCTGAGTATTACGCCTGAGCAGAGAGGTGAGGATGAGAAGAAAAACACTTTGATAGAGGAACAAGTGGAAGTGGCTATTAGCCAGGTTGGAATATGCAGCAACCAGCTGGGTGGTTTTATGTTTTAGCTCGATTCCAAAACCCGAGAGGGGGAACAGATTTGGGTGAAGACTTCAACGGGCATATGGTACAGCCCTGTCAGACTCTTTGCTGTGGCATTTGACAGCACACAGGGACCAGCGGCTGCTTAGCAACAAGCTCTCTGGCCCTGAGACCTGGCAACGACACCTGGTATCCTATTGGCAGAGGTCTGCGCCATCTGCGCCAGCTGTCAGTCAAAAGACTACACAGAGGTTGTATTTCTAATGTCCCCCATCATCCCGTATTATTTTCGGCTTATTGGATTCATTGTTTTTTTTTAAGCCTGTTGCATCACTGCTCACATTTTGCATTTCTCAACAAAATGTTTCTAAACTGCTTATTCAGCTGATCAATACATTCAGCAGATACAATCAGATGATACGTCAAAATCAAAGTGATGCCATACATCATACTAGGAGCTGCGATAAAGAACTTTTCTGATAATGGAAGCTCCAAATGTGTTTCTACCTTTAAACGTACTGACTGTAATGGCTCCAAATCAGAAAGAGAAACACAAGGTGCACTTAAGGTTAAGTGTGTCTTAAAAGCGGGAGTGTGACTGAAAAATAAAAAGTCTAACGTCACCGTTTCATCGCTCCTTCCTCGGTAATTGGCTGCATGTTGCAGCTTATCTCCACTGAGTCTTATAAAAAATAAAACTGTTGTAAATCTTGAGCTCCGCTACAACTCCACAACTTGTGTTTTTTCTTTTTGTGTGGTTCACCTGAGCAAAGTCATTTCCTGTCACACTCTGATGGGGTATACATGTTTTGTTCAACCTCACCTTTTTTCAGCTGGATGTTGAGCCTCCTCCCGACCTTTTTGGTGTATCCCCCTGTCGGGGTGGCGTTCAGCCCTCTCTGAGGCGAGTGGGCGTGACCTGTTGGAGGCTTCGCCGCAGAGACCGCTGGGTGAGTCGGAGGAGGGTAGCCTTCAGTCTGGTCCGGCTGAGCGTGCGGATGAGCGTGCGGGTGCGTTTGGGAACCGTGTCGGGACATCCTCTGCGGGGTTTGATCCATGCCGGAGACGGTGCTACCTGACAGGGAATCAGGACTGAAACGGCCCGAGGCGTATGCCGGGTTCCTCTCGGCGTGGGACAGCTGCTCGTAGTGGGCCTTCATGGATGACGGAACCACGTGGAACATGATGACCGGAGAACGCATGGCCTGACGGAACATGTTCTGGGCTCTGGGACGCGAGAGACAGGAGGAGGTTTAAGGGAGAGAGAGTTGAATATCTGATTAATTGTTTTAGCTGAATCACTGAATCGTATACATCCATACTCGCTCCACCCACCCAGCGTCTCTTCCATCCACTAAATATATATAAAAAATCCATTTTCGCCCACCTGAACATTGTGACATGATAATTAATACTCGTTGGCAGCGTGAGCAGCTCTAAAAAGAGACTCAGCTCCATCATATAATCCCCTCATTTGGCTCCAGATGAAGGGGACCTCTATCCGTGGGATAGTTTGCAGAAAATCCTCTTTTAAACCCCCTTCGGTGTGAGCTCATGTACAGTAGGTGTGAATGGAAACTTATGTTGGCTGTCGGCACCATGTAACAGCAGAGCCTTGTTAGCACCACCTGTTTCAATAAAGCAGACTTCGGTATGGCTCTCCCTTTGCCCCCCTGACAGCTGAACGGACGTTCACAAAAATCCCCGAGGCCCCAGGATTTATATTGCTCTTCCCGCGACCCTAAACAACAACTACAACTTGGTCCTCCCGCGAATTTCATAGTGAAATTCCAGGCCCGTTTTTTTTTTTATTTTGCAAGCCACTTATAACGTTCCCCGAGGACGGTCTCGTCTGGGCATCTTTACGATTTCAGGCTGGATGGAGTAGCAGACGAGATGTAATCTGCTCCCCTACAAAATATACTGTTCAACAACTCGAGCAACTGTTGATGCACTTGTAACAACACTATGTGTGGAAGATTTATTTTCCATCCATTACTTGACTAATGGCTCAGGAACGTGGTCTCAGACTCAAGATTTCTCATCGAGCCAGGTTCTATAATATCTGACTCTTATACCTCAACACAATGGAGGTGAATATTGGAACGATTTCTACTGAATACAGAGTACCTGTGAAAGATGTTGACAGCATGTTCTGTGGGATTACAGCAAGAACTGTTCCTTAAAAAGATGCTGCTACTGAAGTTTTTATGCGTCTTCTTTGGTTTCACATCTTTCAGAAACAGGCCTCATAAAAACAAAATTATTGTGTGTACAAGTGGAAAATAGTTTTCTAGATTTCTAAATGACTGTTTCCTGGCACAGAAATGCTTCATCATAATTCATCTGTGTGGGTGGTACTTTGCCTAATACTGTTTTACATATTGCATGAGTATACTGGACATCAGATCAAGCACATGTATGCATCACTGGATTTCAGCAAAACACAGGCATGCATGCAGCATATAGGATCTAGAAAAGAGGGAGGGGTGGTGTTAGCAGGTGGGCTGGGTCAGACAGGCAATGAAACAGCCCTGTAAAGCAGGAGGATTATTCTCATTCATTCCAATGGAATAAGTGGGAAAGGTGTTATAATAGGAGTCCAGGGGAGCTGTTGCTGAAACACAAGGGAATAAGAGGCAGGGAGGATTGCATCGGTGATTGAGGGTGCAACCTACAGGAGTTAAACAGGGAGAGGTTAGCTTAGCACAGTGACAGCAGGTCTGTGCACTGGCAGGAGAGCAGGGCAGAGGACATGAGGACAGAGGTTAACACCAAAGCGACGGCTTGAGGACTGTGAGTGTAAGTAAAGGAAGCAGAGGGGACAAATTAAGGTTTAGAAGCCAACCAAACAGTTATTCCAGGGACCACCAGAGCTCAGCAGTGGCTCCTGCGAGCTGCTGTCTTACTGTTCAAAGCGGATGTTTCGCAGGTCTCCGTTATTGATACGGACGATACAGTCGTTCTCCTGGAAGAGGCTCTGCTGCTGGGCCTTGCCTCCCCGCTCCAGACGCTTGACCAACAAGCCAAGAGTCCTGAAATGGTCAAAAGTTTGTGTCAACTAAACGGAAAAAGGATTCAGTGTGGCTGCTTTGCTGTAGCCAGGGCAGGGCTAGTGTACGGATAATACGACATCATACAATGTATGACTTCATTTTAAATAACACACCTACAGGCAGATGTTCATGTACCTATATGTACCTAGTTCTGTATATCGCCTGTTGAAGCATGTTGCAGTGTTTTTTATATTTTACCATGTATGGTAATAGGTTTAATTTCTGCATTAAAAAAATGCTTGTTATTGTAGCACAGAAGGCTTCTTCTTCTTTTAAACAAAATGCAAAAGAAAAAAGCAAAGCCGTGCCTAATGTCTGCCTCTACATTATCATGTGGCACTTGAAGACAGTGTACAATGTGCTCCTGTCATTTGCATCATCAGTGTACCAATGAGGCTTATGACAGAAAGCAGTCACATCACATCAGGGTGCTTTTAGAGGCCGTCTGGGGGAGGCATCCATTCAAAGGCAATCAACTCCACTGCAGGTCTGCTGCGGGTCGATGCTTTTTATTTTTATTTTTTGCAGGGGTTAATTTTCTAACCCCAAAGGGCTTTTTACGTTTCTTTTTTTTTTTCCAAAGCAAAACATAAACAAAACGCTCTGACAAACAGCAGGAGGCTGGTCTACTCGTACTGTAGCACGTGAACCGTACTGAGCTGCAACGGTTGTCGCGCTGTAATCCGGTGTGGCAAACTGGCTTATGTCTTCCTGCACAACCGCGGCGAGAGGCTAACTTCACCTGAAAGGTCGCTTTGCAGATTATAGACCCGAGTCTGAGGAAGGAAATCAAAAGCGAGTCTTTTTTTGGGTATACAGTCTGCATCCGTGTGTATTGAGGATTTTTCTGAGGTGCGTATGAAGCAACCTTGGTGAATAAGGTTGATTTTAGGGTTTAATACTCACCCTCGCCTAAGGTTTATAATTCAATATAAATGGGAATGTGATTACACAGAGGGTAGAAAAGTTCAAGAGTTGAAAAAGTTCAGAGACAATCCCACTGATTGAATTTGAGCGAGAACACAATGCGATTTGCTGTCGAGGGGCTATTTCTCTGATGAAAGCTGGGCATCTTAATCGTGGGATAACGCACACCGTGACATTTCCCCAATAAAAGAAAAGTGCATTATAAATGTGCTCTTAGGGTGATTAAGTCGAGCAGTGAGAAAGGTGATATGATCTGGATTTTTAATAAAGTACGACAGTGAGTTTCGCAGTCACTGATCACATTTGTGAGTCTGCAGGCAAACATAAAGCCAGTGTGGACATCTAGCTGGCAGAGAAGAAGTGATCCAAGCTAAAACTATAAATGTCAGCGGTGAAAACAATGTTATATACTGAACTATGCAACTCCGAAGGGCTTCATAACTCGGATCACAGCCTCTAAAAAACTGCCTCTCTGGGTTTATTTAAACCGCATGTGAAATTCCTCTAATTCCTTCACAGCTTTGTTCCAGCTGTGTGTGTGTGTGTGTGTGTGTGTGTGTGTTTCTGAATGCTTTGTAGGTACATGTGCATGTGTTGTGTGCGCTGCTCAATGTATCCTTTGAATCATGTAAAGCAGATGTGACGGGAGCCACGGAGAAATATGACGGTCACCTGCACACCCTAAACATCCGTGATTGATCACTGTATACCTGCAAATAGCTTCATGATGGCCAAATGCAGACGTGTGTGTGTGTGTGTGTGTGTGTGTGTGTGTTGTGTATGTGAGCAGCATTGAGTTTGTGTGAGTGATGAAGTGATTACACATGGGCATTAAGAAGGAATGTCTGCTATGTGTGTGTGTGTGTGAGTCTATGATAAGGTTGTAATCAACTTAAAGTGGCAGTTGTGCAATTTTCTTTATCTTTATCTTTAAATTTATAAAGTGTGTACAGCTAAAAAAGAGAAAGTACAGATCCAACATTGACAACACTAGTCAACATTACTACTGTTCAACCACTGCAGTTAAAGTAACGGACCTGTGAATAAAATAAGCAAAAATAAATAATTGATTCTTTATAGTGAGACTTTTTTAAGGCCCTGAAGGCACCATTTCTGCCTGCTTCTATCTGTCACTCACTCCTTCCTTCCCTCCTTCTCTGAAGAGCTCTGCGGCTCCGCTCTGGATATCTTTACCTGCGGTCCCTGCCACTGAAAGGCACCACGTGGATTCCCAGGGGCCCACCGTCGTTTGACACCTCCACCAGTTTGACTATGTCTCTGGGATACGGTGATGGATGGATGGCCGAGAGACATGGATGGGTGGGTGAGGAGGTGAAGGGGGGAGGGGGGGTAGAGGAGTGAAGAGGAGAGGGGTGACACCATGTGGGCATAAACAAAAAACAGGAAATACGATGATGCAACAAATAGGATGATGATGTTTAAACAAAACAGCAAAAAAAGAAATTAAGAAGATTGAAGGAGACAAACAAACATAAAGACAAGAATAGAGCAAACCAAATAAATCCAACACATGTAAGGGAAAACAAGGAAACGCTAAATGCTTCTCAAAATCCTTAAACACAAAACCTAAAACAAACCCATTAAGACTTAACACAACCCTCAAACGGTGCCATTAGAGACGGAGAAGTTATGAAATGCTATACGTGAAAATATGCCTGATGCTAAAAATAATAAAGAAAAAACATTTCATCAACCTAAACAAGTATTTCTGATGAAGCCTGAAGCTGTTTATCATTTTACTGCATTTCTATTAATATGTATTTTGTTGATTTTTTGACTCCTAAAAAGCATGAAACAGTTACAGTTATTTCTTCACCTGTTTGGCTGTAAAACATCTCAACACAGGCATATTTTACAAGATGCCAAATCCAATCGACTCAGAGCGTTGATACAATGACTGTGATTAGCTCGGGGAAAATAGGCCCCTTGTTGACAACTAAGAGGCGGGAGAAGCCACAGTCTCTGGGAAATCATAGGAATAATAATAATAATACCATACCTGCATATTAAACTGGAAGCATGCAACAGAGCAAAATAAAAAAACAAAACACAGTTGTTAATAACAGGAGCTGGATGAGTTAGCGCGTGGGAGGTTTCTGACGGCGAGACGAGGATCATTTTGCTCCCACAAAACAGAGAATTATATAAAATCAGGAAGCAGGGCAGAAAATTAGATTTTGTGCAAACAAATCTGGATTAAAATACAGAAACCTGCTGGTCTGTCTTTGCAGTTTGGAGTGTCACATGTTGAGGGATCACTCCTGTGTTAGCATTGTCCAACAATGACAGTAAAGGGATGTTAGGATACAGAACGGCAGTGGGAAGATGAGCCATGACTGGAGGACTTACTCTAGTGACCTCACGGGGGTGTGGTCCATGCAGGAGTCAGCTCGACCAACCGGCTCGATTCTGCCGTTTTCTTGATCTCTGGCGTCTTCCTCCTGCAACCGAAAGAGAAGCAAAACGTGAAGGTGAGTCATCGTCTCCTTGTCGTTTCAGGGGATTAACATCAAATTGAAAAAGAATTAAAAAAGGAGTTAGCACAAGCAGACTTCGTCATGCTGCTGTCACATAACAAAAAGCACCGGCGATTCAAGGACAGTACGTCGCTACGACAGACTGGGTGTTCATGTTGTAGAAATCCAACAACCACAGCGTTGGTAGTTGAGGCCTTGTGAGGCTTTCAGAAAGCAAAATCAGTGTCGGGCCACTACGACCGACGTTCATTTTCAATCCTTATTCCACGAGTCTGTCAGATCGGAGCGGCATTTGACTCCACAAGGTTTTTTTTCTGGATTTCCTGGTTATGTATAAGAAGAAAAACCTTTAAAAACCATCGTTTTAAAAGCTTAAAAGTACGTTGAGCTGCTAACCTGACGAAGTCGTGAAGAGCAGAGCGGAGGAGGTCTTCCACACGTATAAAAATACATGCCCTTTAAAAAAAATATAGCGTCAAAATTACATCGCCTTTGTTCTCCTCTTGTATTAACTGTGGACACTTTGGTGCATGTGTGTTTGAACAGTGAAGCTGAGACTTATGACACACACACACACACACACACACACACACACGGCACAGAAAGCAGAGAGGAGAAAAATGAGAAGCACAGAAAGAAGGTCATTAAAATTTCAGGACGACACCGGAGAGGAGAGAAGAGAAGAGCGAGCAGCAGCACAGGCCTCCCCAGCAACCGTCCGCCTCATCAGTATGAAAATGAGCCTGCCGTTACCGTGGCTGCCGTACGGTTGCCATGACACTTCGGGTGCCTGGAGGACGTACAGCTTATAGGGCAGTGTCTAAGTGTGTATGTATGTGTGTCTTGTGTGTGAAATATTGTGCAACGTCTCTGACTGCCATCTTTCTACTTAGAAGTCATCTCTTGTTTGCTCAAAAGTGGAGACACAGCTGCTCTGTGACAGACAGGCGGGTCGATTATAAACTGGTTAAATCATTAAAAGATATTATAAAAAAACACAACAACAATCAACAACACTACCCAAGAAAATGTATAAAGCTGAACGCCAATTTAAATGATGCCTTCACTGCTCCTGCACACACACACACACACACCACACACAACACACACACACACTACTTGTACAATATAATGACAAAAGTCTAATGCAGCTGTTTTGTTTTTCCTCTTTTTCCCACAAGCCCTGTTGCTTCTCGCCAAAAGACATGAACACAATCGAAGTGTTGAGAGAACAGCATCATGCCCAGTTTTCTGCTGTTCAGGGGACTTGGATCATATCACATGATCATCTATCAGCAGACAGAGGTGCCTGGTTGCATATGAATTAGATGTTAAATATATAAATATGTGTGCTGGCTGTAAATGTTTCAGAAAGGAGCAACAGAATAAGAATATCATCTGTGAATAAAATATAACTTCTTCCCAGACAAAAGTTAGCAAAAGCTGACTTATGCATATGTTGGACCAATCAGCTTTTAGTTCAACTCTCCCCACGTCTGACGTCCAGCAGGAGACATCCAGAAAGGCGACGCCCGTCTTCCCGTTTGTGGGCGCGGGCCGGCCGAGCGGTGATAGATAGCCACATTAATAATTCAGGTCGGAGTTGGGGGGTTAATGGCTAGCAGGCAGACAGGCAACGAGAACCGGTGGCCGATGTGTTTTCCAGCCGAGTCATTGTTTGTTTCCTGGATGTGGAGAAGGAGAGGCGGGCGGGCAGTTTTCAGGCCCGGGGGCTCATTAAAGATTAATAGGAGAATCCATTGGGGCCTGTCCTTTCTATCTCTCAGACTAAATGAAGTGGTCTATGCCTCGAGTGTGTGTGTGTGTATAGGAGAGAATGAGTGGAGTAATGCTGCACTTTAATGAAGTGCTGCCCGCTCCTCTTTCCTGCCACTTTGACCACACTGATGTGGACGCATGTGTGCAGACACACAGGCAGGGATGGAGAGGAGATTATCTGCAGGAATGACACTAATGCAAAAAAAAAGAAAAAAAAAAAGAGAAAACATTTTGATGCTAAATAAATCTTTGCATAAATGTTTAAAAACATTTTAAAATGCAACAGTACAGATGCTATTGATTCTTATTTGTGTCATCGTAGCAGTTTGAATTTTAACATTAAAATTTTAAATTCACCAAAAAGTGTCGTGAACAGATTTTGGTTTGATGTTGAAGTTGCACATGTTCAGGATGACGACCTCTCTGAAAGTCTTGGTAGGAAGTGATTTTGATATGAAGTCAAGTCAAAGTTCAGAAAAGCTCACGTCAACTTGACTTCCATATTGATTCAAATAACCAGCAGGTTTACATTTAGCCTTCACAAGCTTCACTCGGAGGATGTTTACAACCTGCCCCGCCCGTGGGTCGGGCTGGGTATCAAACCTCAGGACCTGTTGGGAGGAAATGTGTTCTGTAAAGTAGTCAAAGTATCAAACATTCGGTCAGATTAACACTTATTTTTGATCTAAAAACTTCTTTTCTTAAACAAAAAAGTTTTATATCGATCCTCAAACTTAAAATTACTTTTTAAAACATCAACAATAAGCAGAATATTACTTTGTTTTGGGTTTTTTTTTAGTTTTTTTTAGGATTTCTGTTGGCAGATGTTTGTACTGTTTTGTTACAGCACATGTGTTTCTAACAGAAAATACACAGACCGCATAACATAACTCACACACACACACACACACACACACACACACACACACACACACACACACACACACACACACACACACAGAGAGACACATATGCAGACATCCATCACGGTTAACTGGTATCTGTGTCCTTTCCAGCAGAGCTCCATATGTCCACAACCGGATGGAAAACCATCACAAGGAACCACACACTATAAATTAGCTTTAACCTCTCACCTCTAACCTGAAGAGCACTACACACCATCTGGGTCTAAGAGAGAGACAGAGAGAGATGGATGAAAGGTGAAGTAGCAACACTTCTTCATACATAAATGACAATGAGGAATCACTGTGTGTTGCTTAAGTTCAACACAGCTGTTCTAGTGTTCAACTGTAACACAACAGAAGCTCAAACTGCCTCAACAGAAAACCCAGAAGGGGAATATGTCACAGTACCAGACCATACCGGTGACGAACAAAGAGCATCACATCATCAGCGAAATAAAACTCAAAAAGACAAGAAGTTGAAAACAAACTGGGAAAAAAAAGACCAGTGTGGGAAAAAAAAGGCATGTGACCTCTTCTAGTAGGAGAGACAACAAATAAATCTGTTTAATTTCAGGAGAGGTCACACACACACTCACACACACACACACACACACACACCGAAGGGTCTAGGATGGGAATGCTCATTGAAGGCCGCCTGAATGGACAGACACATTTCAATGTGTCAGGAGATGTAATGATTAAACATCACTGCACATGACCTTCTATGTCTTATTCATCAGGTCAGGGATGCTCCGGCACTGATGCAGGCAGTCAGAGTCGAAGGGAATCTCAATGCAACGTTTCATTTTGCTGAACTGTTAAGCTCATCAGTCTTTAAACGGTTTGACGGTCTGCTAGTTTACAAGTTTTAGTGACGAACGTATCGGGATGAGAGAACTCTGCCGTATCTCAGGATCAGTTTCAGTCGTGACGGAGACACCAAAGCCGGTCTGTGTGTGCGCGCCAGACAAACGATGCATCATCAAAAGCGAGCGTTCAATTACAGATCCCTGCTCTAATTCAATTAGTCTCCTTTGAAGACACTTTGAAAATGGGATCCAGAAGGGCGGACAGCGTCGTCAATAACTTGAGGATTCATTGAGCCGAAGGGACGTTATCAGAGTTTTTATCATCCCGGCTGCCAGTCAGGACGTTACACAAAGAGAGGAGGAGGACGCTTTTTATGCGCCTTTCCTTTTGCTTGTTCACTTCTCTGATTATTTACTTTTGTTTAAATACTTTATATAAAAGGATTCCTTACATTTGTTGTGTTTTTCAAGGTAAAAGGTATTTAACAGTTAATGTTACCGTTATTTGATATTATAAATTATAATCTGCTCAGAATCTGTGTTGTCTGTTTTCAGCAGTGTGAAGATATCTGCAACTCTGCATCATCCAACTACTGCAGGCAGCAGCAATAACAGCGTGAACCAAATGAATTACCGCAGCGCTGCTTTAGCCATCCACTTAATTCAACTGCAATTTCTGCAATCCATTTCAGCAGATGGGCTGGGTAGAGGGTTATCATCACAGCACAGTATGTGCTGCAGGTTTTCGCAGAAATAATAGACATCAGGAATCTAAGCGATTTCAAAACTCACATTTTAAGAGCCGATGTTCCCACGAGAGCTCTGTCAGTGTCACACGAAATGGAAACGGCAGAAAGTGTGAATGACACTTATTTTTGATTCAGCACACTCTGAAGGCGTAGCAGGATGTATTACACTGACTTGACAAGTTTTATCTTAAAAAGAAAAAAAAAAAATACTCAAGATTAGTGAGAAGTGTTTCAGAAACTATTTCTCCTGAGAGCGCGGGAGAGATGAAGTGAAAGGCTAGAGGTTTAAAAAAAGAAAGAAAAGAAAGAAAAGGAAAAGTAGATGGATTGACTCGAGGAGGAGGAAGAGAAAATCATGACAAAGCTCGTTCAAAGACGACGACAAACAACGCTTTAAAAACTCTAAACCCAAAGTTTGAGTTTCTCCATCAGTTTCACTTAATTAAATAAACATTTCTAACAAAGTTATAAGTGACAAACAAAACAAAACACAATCAGATCATTTTGTAGTATCTGGATGTATATTTGAGATTTTACTGCAATACTTCAACACAAGCCGTCATTCTTTATGGAGGCCATCCGTTCACCTGCGGTTCAGGTCTCGTCTGGCGTTGCAGAGATTATTTAGACAGTAATCAGCCGGAGTCGGGCTGAACGTTGATGTAGGACTGAATCCAACACACGCTGACAAAATCAGCTTGGCTTGGCTCTCCAGACAATGTCAAACATGACACAGGTAGAGTGTGTGAGAGTGTGAGTGTGTGTGTGAGTGTGTGAGTGTGTGTGAGAGAGAGAGAGAGAGGGAAGTGCAAGTGAGATGTGGGAAGAAAAAAATAAATAAATATGCGTTTCTGCGTGTGTGTTTATACCATATGTAAGCCATATGGGCGACAGATCTGTGTGTTAGCTTGAGTGGATCAATCATGCACACACACACACACACACACACACACACACACACACACACACACACACACACACACACACACACACACACACACACACACACACACACACACACACACACACACACACACACACACACACACACACACACACACACACACACACACACACACACACACACTAAATCAATTCATTTACACATAGAAAGCAAAAATAAATAATTTAAAAAGAGCCTCGAAACTGATACATGAACATATAATATTTGTGCATTTTGTCTTAAATAAGTAAAATCCAGCCATAAGCCTGTGAATTCTGGTCAGAAGCTAACCGGTATGTTTACATGCTGTTTAATGTGCTGCAGCTGAGCAGCTAATTAGACATTTTCTTTTTTCCCGGTGAACGTTTGTTTTCTGGCAGATTCGTATGCTGCCGTAGAAAAAAACAAACAACAAAAAGGTAATTTAATTTCAATCGTTCATGTGAGTTGTTTTCATGTCTGTGATTTTTCAGTTCAACAAGCATGAAAAGGTGCAGCTTTGGTGAATCTGCTGCGATTTCAAAAAAAAAAAAGAAAAAGAAGAGAAAAGAACTATTGATTCGGCCACACAGGTTCCTTTCTTTCAAACTTTTAATAACCTACAAAAGCATTACAGAAGAGGAACTTGCATTGACGCTGCAGATGTCTTGACATGCGTGTGGTTTCATCCAGTAGGTTTACGGTGCAGGACGTACGGCGGTACGTACGGCGGTACGTCGTAAACACAGAGGTGAGCAGAGCGGACCGCGGCTGGTCACACAGCTTGTTATGTGATGTATCGTTCACAGAGATGAGACTCCCCGTGGAGCAAAATAACAGGCGAGGCCGACTGAAATACCCCTCTGAGAGGAAGGCAGCTGCGAATAAGGGTGACGAGCATCACACACACACACCGCGGTAGAGTCAGACTGAAGGCCATTATTCTGACTGACTCACACAGAAACCGCACTCTGTATTATATCCTCTTCCTTTCTTTACTTCCTGCTGCAGTGCGTAACAGTGCATGCTAGAACGTGCATTTTCTACCCTGTGCTGATGTGCTTATAAAAGCTATTTAGAAAAAGACTGATTCAAAATGCAATTAATTAATGTTTTGTCGCATTTGTGGTTCTGATGTTTACGTTGAGAAGCCTCAAACCCAAAAAATATATAAAAAGATCCATCTACAAACTGATTGACTGGTCTAAACATGACTTGCAGTGATTCAGGTAAAGGTTGGGAATCAAACCTTTGATCCTTCAGTTACAAGACACCTCGACAAGCAGGGTTTTGTTGTCAGAGCACATCAGGCATCGATATTCGGCTTCATCGCTCTTCTGCCCTCCGCTATAACACCTGCTGACACCTGCCGTCGTCTGTCTCGTCTGCCTTTGATCGTTTTCTAGACTTCTGATAAACCGACTTTCTCCTCCGCTCCCTCCTTTCATCCGCCAATATCTCGATGTGTTGTTCGCTCATCGTGGCGCTGATGATAAACCTGTGGAGCGCAGCGGCTTTACAGAACTGAGATTCTTATCTTTGATTTGAGCCTGCATGTGTTTCTCAACCTCAACAGGTGGATTAAGAAAAAAAAAAAGAGGTTGAGTTTTTAGGTTTAATTACATTTTGGTAGCAGGTGATGATCAGTGTGTGTGTGTGTGTGTGTGTGTGCACAGTCCTGACAGCAGGTTGTACCCGGAGGTGGAGATCCCCTCGGGGGAGAAAGTGTACACCCTCAGGAACGAGAGAGCCGTCTTTCATCTTCCTATCATCTCTCTATTCCTGCTCTCCTGCTCTGTCCCTCCCAGCTGGAAGGGATCTGGGCTCCCACAGCTCTCTGTCATATTAAAAACCAAAAGATCAAAGACGATGAGGAGCGGAGGAGAAATGAGAAGAATAAAAAAAAATAAAGGGGATCAATATATAGAGAGAGAGAGATAGATGGGGAGTACAACGGAGAAGAAAGGAAGCTGGTAAAAATAGCAACATTTTAAAAGTCTTTGTCAAGTAAAGAGCGCGATGTAGACGATGTCTGTCAAAGAAATGAAGATGAATATGTGAGACTGGATATTACACGCGAGTCAGGCGGCTGCAGACGACGGTAGTTATCCTCCTGCATTATGACGATGATGTAATAACACAACACAAAACACAAGATGTTTAAAGTGAGATGTGGTGAGCTACAAAAGCTTTTATATTACAGTTATAGTGCTTGTAGATGTGTTATGATGAGCGCTGCAGGCTGAGGTCAATGTCATGTGACAAAAACAGCTCAATATGTTTGGTTGTGTGTTTAGACTAAAGGAGACATTTTATAGACCAAACAACTAATCGGTCAATTGATGAAGTAATCGACATATTTATTGATAATGGATATAATTGTGAGTTTCAGCTCTACGTAAACAGAGTCGAAGAAGGCAGATGTGAGTAATGAAAGCAGAAGAGAGATATGCTGCTGCATCCAAGCCGAGGAAAAAAAAAAAAAAGAAAAAAGAGAGTGCTAAATAATAAAAACACAGTTAGAGCCGCAAAATATCAGACAGAAAAATATGTTCATAGAAACATAATACAAAAGCAAAGTGAGAAGAAAACTGAAAGAGAGTCAGAGTAAAGGCTTATTATAGCGAGGTGACAGCAGATTAACACTTCTACAAACACACACACACACACCTACAGCTTTATGTGTGCACCCATTCACACTACACCCGCATAAAGTACAAAAACAGAAGGACAGAAAACACACAGACACGCACACACACACACACACACACACACACACACACACACACACACAAATCTGTCTCTCTTCAATTTAAGCTCCACAGCAGCACCTACTGGTCATTTGTTCACAGTCTGTAGTGATCCTACTGCTTCACTTTCATCTGTCTACAATACACGCACATGCACGCACACACACACACACACACACATTTTTGAACCCTCAACACAGGAAATGATATGTATAAATAACACACCTGCACATACAATAATCAATTCATACACACAGACAGACAAGGATTCTCAACCAAACTTGAGCACACATTATGCATGCACATTTTGCTATCAGGCTGCTCTAATAAGTCTCTTAAGAGTTTGCAGCTGATTCAGAACGCTGCTGCACGCGTTCTGACAGGAACCAAAATCAGAGATCACATCTCTCCCATTTTGGCTTCCTTGCACTGGCTACCCGTTAAATCTAGAATAGAATTTAAAATTCTTCTCCTAACTTACAAAGCTCTTCATGGTCAGGCACCATCATATTTAAAAGAGCTCATAGTACCTTACCACCCCACTAGAACATTGCGCTCCCAGGATGGTGGGTTCCTTGTGGTTCCTATAGTGTCTAAAAGTAGATTGGGAGCCAGAGCTTTCAGCTATCAAGCTCCTCTTCTGTGGAATAAACTACCACTCTGTGTTCGGGAGGCAGACACGATCAACACCTTTAAGAGTAGACTTAAGACTTTCCTTTTTGATAAAGCTTATAGTTAGGGCTGGCTCAGGTCATCCCTTAGTTATGCTGCCATAGAACTAGACTGCTGGGGGACTCACATACTCTCTCGCTCTCTCTCATTCTCTCTCTCTTCTTATCTATCCATCTATCTAATCCATCTATCTATCATGTTACTAATTAAACTTCTTCCCCGGAGTTTCTGTGCTCTCTCGTCCAGCAGGTTCTTGTGGACTGTGTCTGCTGCTGTGGTCCTGCGTGGCGTCTACTGCATGTGTTGTCGCCGTCATCATTGTTGCCATGTCCCCATTACAGTTTATAGTTATGTAATGATTTGCTGCTACTGTAATAATTCATCATTCATTGTAAACCTATTCTTATCATCAACTGTAATTCATTATTATTCATTGTGAGTGTACAATATGTGTGTGTTGATTGTTCTGTACATGTGACATCATTGCACGTCTGTCCGTCCTGGGAGAGGGATCCCTCCTCTGTGGCTCTTCCTGAGGTTTCTTCCACCTTTTTTCCTGTTAAAAGGTTTTTTGGTGGTCAAGTTTTTCCTCACTCGAATCGAGGGTCTAAGGACAGAGGGTGTCACTCCCTGTACAGATTGTAAAGCCCTCTGAGACAAATGTATTTTGTGATTTTGGGCTATATAAATAAAATTTGATTTGATTTGATTTGATTTGATATGGACACACACACACACGCACACACACACACACACACACACACACACACACACACACACACACACACACACACATTCATTCATTCATACATACATACACACACTCATACACACACTGAGGCTGAGGTGATTTATGAGCGTACGGTTCAGGTTTGCATGATTTATCCTGCTAAAGCTGCACTGTGGACCTGAGGGACTCAACTCTCCACTACACACACACACACACACACACTGCATGGAGGCTTGTTAGTTAGGAAGCACTGGAGTAAGGTGTGTGTGTGTGTGTGTGTGTGTGTACCTAAGATTTGTTTTGGTGCATACACTTACAGTATAATATATGTGTATTTGGGTTTTTTTTCTGTGAACACAAACACTTGTTCATTTTGGATTAAGTGTACTTTGAAATGTAGAGTATGCATAATACATGTGTGTATGCGGTTTTCTGTGGCTTTGTGTGTGTGTGTGTGTGTGTGTGTGTGTGTGTGTGTGTGTGTGTGTGTGTGTGTGTGTGTGAGAGAGAGAGAGAGAGAGAGAGAGAGAGAGAGAGAGAGAGAGAGCAAAAGTTAGTCTCTGTGTGACATTTACTGTATTTGTTTGATGAAACTAGCTATAGAGTACCTGTGTCAGTGAGTTAAGGTTTGTGTGTTAAAGTCTGTGTGTGTGTATGTGTGTGTGTGTGTGTGTGTGTGTGTGTGTGTGTGTCTGAATACACACATGCATACGCCAGCATCATAAAAACTCCAGCACAGGTAAGTTCATGTGTGTGTGTGTGTGTGTGTGTGTGTGTGAATACTGTCACAATGCACACATGCATACGCCAGCATCATAAAAACTCCAGCACAGGTAAGCTATGTGTGTGTGTGTGTGTGTGTATGTGTGCGTGTGTGTGTGGGGACCTGCTTTCTGTGTAACAACATCCCCAGTGAGTTGTGCGACGCCTCCATCCCACCATGAAAGATAACTCGATCCCTCAGCAGTCTAATGGCTGCGGATACACAGCAGCGTCACAAACACACGCCGACACAAACCAGACAAACACAAACTGCACCATTAAATCATAAATATCTTTATAAATATAAATATAAATAAAACACAAACCGCGTCTGATAAGAAAAACTGCACTAACTGGGATATTCAGGCTCCCCGTGTTAAGCTGTGTGGACACACTAAAAGACACAAAACATGTACTTTTAGTCCCTTTAGTAGTTTAATTCTGGTCGTTCCTGAATGTCACACACTTCCTGTCTGCATCTGATCTAGATATACAATAAAGTGATGAGTATCAATAACTTGGTAAACATGTTACACTCAAAAATACAGCAAATAATCTGTTTGAATTAAAAAAAAAACACAATTTGGAGAGATGTGATTACACACAGAGAGAAAATACACAAATTAAATACACATATCTCCCACAACACACACAGTCGCACACACTGGACAAAGCAAAGACCAACACAGACACTAACGGCGCGTGTGTGTGTGTGTGTCTTTTTCTTCCTAATTGGTTGATTTGCAACCAAGTTTATGGCTGCCTCACAGCGAACATACACAATCACATTCATGTATGCACACACACGATAGCGGTGCCACAAAGACACACACAGATGCATAAATGTCCTTATGACTCATGGATACACACACACACACACACACCTCGACAGTTGTGCAGCGCAGCCTCAGCAACCTCCAACCGGCTCTCATTAATACACCCTCGACTGACAGTTCACTGTTGCCATGGCGACCCCCTACCTGTTGCTGAGGGGGGGGGGATCTGGGAGTTACGGGGCTTGTGAACGCAGCTCAAAACTATCGCGGTTCACCTGCTTGTGAACTGGAGAGCAGTTTTGATTCATTTGGGCCGCCGTCGGTGCGAAGCGGTGGCCGACGCTCTCCGTGCTGAAACGAGCTCGCTTCATTATACGAAGCTCTATTCTAACGCCTCTCATCCTTTCACACTCCTCCGTTCCACGTTATTCATTCCAGGAAGATAAGATGAAACCAACTTGAGGAAATTGCATTGCTTGATTCATCATTCCAAGCTGCTCTTTTCTAATTAAATCACTGCATACTCTATTCTTGCTGTGCCATTCGTCATTCCCGTACCGTCTTTTTTTTTTTTTTTTACATTCTTTACAATGCAGTGCTGGAAAACGACTGTGGAGGATAATGGTGTCACAGCAGTTGCTGTAATCAACTGTTCCAGGACGTTTAGGGAGGATCCAGACGCTGTGAGGCCATTAAAGATGCATTACAGAAAGCACCGACAATCACAACTGCTTCTTTTTTTTGCATCTATAATAACTTGAACATGAATCAGCAGCTAGTTTGTTAATCGATAATCTGAAATGTGAATATTTTCTAGCTTCATTAGTCTTTCGTGATATTTAAGTGAATATTATTTGAATATTTTGGACTGTCGGTCGGTTAAAACACAACATTACATCTCTTATTTCCCATCATCATCAGTCATATACACAAAGTTACACACTAACAGGTGGATGTTTGTTTATCCTTTCAATACCAGGAGCTCCACTGATACTCAACCAGAGTTAGAAGAATATAATAATATAATAATAACAGGTTGTATGATGTTTAAGGTCATACAAACTGATTAGGTCTGTGACATCATCAGCCGACTCGCCGTTACCGATCAATCAGCTGGAACACCTGGTAGTTATTAGCTGCTGATTTCCAAACTCCGTCTGATGATGATTTAAAGTAAAAGCGAAAGCTGGACGCAGCCAGCGGGTCGCTCACTGTTCACTCTGTGTTTTCCGACAGCGTTGCGTGTTATACAAACGAAACGTTGCAGCGTTATTGTGGAAGCCGGGTGGTGTGACTCTTAAAGACGCTTTTAGATCTTGTATGTAAACTCATGTATGAATAAAGCTGAAGTCAGAGTTGAGTAGTTTCAAACAGTCACAGTTTGATTTGAGCCAATATGTTTCTCATACAGAAAGAGACACTCTCCTGTATATTCGTGTGTGTGTGTGTGTGTGTGTGTGTGTGCTGATGGCCTTCAGCAGGTCATAAATACCGACTGCATCATCCAGCAGTGACCTCCACCACTTAACCCTCCCCCCCTTTATAGAGAAACCATCGGTGCAGCTGTGATAGATGCTGGAAAGTCGCTGCACTCTTAAAAAAGGATTTACAGAACATGACAAACATAAGTTAAAGAATTAGATGGTATCAGCATCTCATGTAAACGTGTAAATCTGTGCTTTTAAAACTGAGGCTGATGGGTCGTGTTCAGAGGAATGGACCACGTTAGCAACTAGTTGGCCAACTGGTTGCCAACATGTATGTAAGATACTCGCTCACTTTATCACACGCTATGAAAGGGAAAACTTTAACAGTAAATTCAACCTATGCAAATATGAAGTGAATAATGCATGTGGGGGAAACGACCTCTGACCCCGCATCCTTCTACATAGAGACTTAACCAGGACCATATGTACTGTTATGATATTTACTGGATCAACGTTATGTTATTTGGGGGCTGGGTGGGCTCTGGACTGGATCTGGGTCACTCAGACTGACGGACTGTGGCGGGGCCGTAAATCACTTAACGCCGGATAGTTGAAGGTATCATGTGGACATATTGCAGAACGTATGTATAGCATACATACGGCATGTGTGAGAGGTTTTGAAATAATGTGATTTCTGTATTTTTTAATGGGAGGTTCAGTTCATGCCATGCATCCAAACACACACACACACACAGGGTCCTACCTGTTCCTGTCTCTCCAGCCAGCGGTCCACCATCGGATGATTGGCGCTGAGTGACGAGCGCGCCGTCTCTCTCTGAAACTCTCTCTGATTGGCCCACGTCCCTGCATCCCGCGGCAGACTGCGGTACGTGTCTGTACCTTTACCCTGCAGGGACAAAAACAAAAAATAAAAAAGTTGTCGTCATTTTTCAGAGAGTACGAGGGTACAACTGGTTTCCTTCCTACCTTCCTCTCCAGGCTGTTGGTGCCGGATGAGTGGCGAGCTTTCAGGAAGCCGGCGGTGGTGGACCAGCGTGTTGGGTTCTTCCTTGACGGCGGCTCTTCTGTTTGCACCCGTAACTCACTACTGTTAAACGGTCCGTTGATGGTCAGCAGGGCGGGGTCGCTGCTGCGCCGGACGTGGAGGGGCATGTCTGAGGGAAACACAACGGAGGTGTTACGGTGATATTTTAGACTGAAGAAGAATTATTATTTGTTCATTTCATTTGTGCCCCATTCCTCACATATCATACACCGCACTGAAAAGACTCAAGAAACTGATATAATGGTGACATATTGCTGAAATAATTAATGTTCCTCAAACAAACATGGGCTAATAAAGACAATTAATCATCCAGATTCCATTAGCATCCCGTTGCCGAGTAATGAATTTATCACTGAAGCTCTAGTTTCGACTTTACTGTTGAGAAACACCAGTGTAAGTTTAAACGTTGCTGTGTGTGTGTGTGTGTGTGTGTGTGGGAAGGAGACCAAGGTTCAAAATAACAACCTCAACCCGGGACACAAAGCGCCACAGCCTGCGCTTGTACGCGACACGCCGTGTTTTGACAGTGAAAATCTCTACTACTCTCTCAGACCTCTCCAGTATCCCACGGGCAGATTTGATTTGGCTGACAAGACCACACAAGAGAGACGGAGGACGAATCAAACGGTAAAAAAAATAAAAATAAATGTTTAAAGAGCTGGAACGTCTTCTTCAGATGATAATGCCAAGTGTGTGTCTGAGTCAACGGTTGCTCGTTTGTGTGTATTGTGAGAAGACGTGCATGACAAGATTAAGTGTGTCCATCTGCCTGCATGTGTCTTTACTCATTGATAAACTCATAAGGCTGCAGGTCAGCGTGTGTGTGTGTGTGTTTGTGTGTGTCGGTGGACTTGTGTTTGTGTTTGGAAACGTCGGAGCCAACAGCTCCAGTATTTGCTGACCGGTGCTCGTTGGGTCATGTGGAGCGTGGGATCTAAACCGAGCCGTGGGAGCCAGCGACGGATCTCGACATCACCTCCGTGACTACAACTCCCAGGAGGCATTGGAGGAACTCACTTCTTCAGATGAACTACAGTGATGTGTACTGTCCCCCAATCCCACACCATATGCTCCTGCACTGTACCACTGTCTAGCAGCAAAATGCAGTTTTATGTCAGTTGCAGTGGAAAATACTAGTGTATGATAATATATATACATCGATATAGGTCAACATCTATCCCTCCACGTTTTATACAAAGGCAGCTAAAGCAGAAATAGGCTCAAAATGATAATGGGCTCTTTTATGTGAAAACTTCATCTTCTGTGACTCTGGAGGAGCTTTTTGAAGTCTGAGAAAGTAACTCCAGATGATGCCATATCGATGTCATCATCATCATGGAAACCGAAAGCCTGCATAACAGTCTAGAGGTCTGGATTGTGAAAGACATTTACCAGGCAGCGTGTGTGTGTGTGTGTGTGTGGAACAAGATGCCGCTGAGTTGCATCATGGGAGACTGAATTAAAGCCATCTCGACTTCTTCTGCTTTGATTTTGACTGTTTCTACCTCGTTCAGTATTCGTCTTATCTGACCACAGAAGGCTTTGAACAAATGATTAGGATTTAAAAACAGCCTCGTTGTTTTCTGTTGATGAGTGTCAATGAACACCCGGTCATGTCTTATTGCTTACTTAGATGCCAATTAAAAAATACTACATAGGAACAGTGCTGTCAACAACAACAACACAGTCAAAAAACATTTTTGGTACAAAAGATGAAACTGTGAAATTTAAATATGACTTTTCCACCATAGTACTTACTGCAGTTTGGAAATTAACTTGGCATCTGCAAAGCTTTACATGTTCAGAACAGCGGCATGGTCCTTTAATCAGCATTTCCATTTCTGCAGAGGTTTTAAAGTTCAACAAAGCCAAAAAAGCTTCAACACTAATGTAAATTTCAATCACGCTTTCCGTCTAATAAGCTTAATCACGTTAGAGTTTGTGGGCTGAACAGGAAACTGGCAGAGACCCACAGAGTCCAGCGTTTCTCATCTCTTCTAATAGAAATCAGTGTTTGAAAGCTATTCTCATTAAAATTCCTTCTCTCCTATGTCAGACGTTTCTCTTAAAACCTATTAAAATTCATCTGATGAGATTCAGCGTCGTCAATTAAGCAGAATTTATTACAGAGTCGGTTAAATTGGACATAACTGGCAGGTGTGATTATGCTTGAGAGATTTCTAGTCCGTCGAAATCGCAAAATCGTATTGGACGTCTCATCCAGCGATCCAATTAAGACGGGAGCGACTTCGCCTGCTGACGTGGATCAGTGTCACTTCACCTGTCGTTAGTAGATCAGGTTTAGACCAACGTGGTGTTTGTGGCGCTAATTAAAGACAGCGGTAATTAAGGAATGGTTTGTTTTTTAAAGATCATTTCTGGGGGGTTTTAGTATCATGTTGGTTGAAAACATCATTTCTGCCATTATTACGGAAAGCATAACCTTTTTTTTTTGCTAGATTAAAATATTTTCATAGTTTAGAGTTAAAGAGAAGGATTCCTACTTACATCTTTATCAGTTTTCGGGGTCCAATAACAGAAAACATTTTGACTCTGTGTATATTTCTCTGCTTGTTTGCTTGCTCCAAATTGACAGATTGCCTACAGGAGTCAGTTTCCCAACTCACAGTAATTACAGCGCGAGAAGTAGAACAGCAGACGTAGACGGACTCGGCATCACATTTGATTTAGGAGGCAGCGAACAGAACCAATTAGCCACTTTGGCTGGGGATCAAGCGGCTATCTCTGCCTGGAAAAAAGGCCCTCCTGTCCAATTAACAGAATTTATGAGCAGGGTTAAGGTACCGCTGGGCTGTGATAAGGTAATTTGTTGGGTTTGCTGTATACTGCTGCTGTTGCTGACATTTGACACCAACGAAGAAGACAGAAACGTGATGCACAAAGCAATGGCTTCAATTAATAACCTGTTAACTGAATGTTTTTACCTACATAGCTATTGCTCCCTATATTCACACTATTATTCATCTATAGTCCATCCAGGTGTGTGTGTGTGTGTGTGTGTGTGTGTGTGTGATGTTGTGACTTACTGGTGCGCAGCGCAGAAGGCGTGACCTCGATCTCGCTGGCCGTCTGATACGGTTGGAAGGCCGAGGCTCCGCTGCCGGCGCTGAGGTCGGCAGCAAACAGGTCGGGGCTTTGGGTGCCCGTGGAACTGGCGCTGGTGCCGTCGCCTCCATGATGGGGCTCCTGTTCGTCATACACCGCTATCAACTGGAGGCAGAAAAACAACAGAGGAGACGGTATAAATTATACCTGACAAGAAAACTGCTGGGAAATACTTCTTACGGTAAAGCTTCTAAAACATCTAAACGATAAAAAAACAGAGAAGACGGAATTAGAAGAGGAAAAAATATAAGCGACCGTCACAAAGAGACAGAAAAGGGAGTCTAAAGGAATATGGAGGTGGTATTTTACGACACCGAGGCGTTCATTATGATCATATTCGCTCTCCTCTCCTCTTCTACTGAATCACTTCACTAGATTAAAGATGAATTTCACCGTTTGTGCTCAGCTGGCTTCAGTTAGCCGAAAAAAGAAAAAGAAAAAGAAATATCCATCCATCCGCGTTTACAAGCTCAGAGGATGTGATGTAACTGTCCCTCGTGGTGAGAGGCCTGATTGTGATATTGTTCCTGCTCGAAGGTCTTACCCCGAGAACCGCAACATCTCACACACATTAAAGACTAACAGGGACGTTCAACGGCTCAAAACATCTAGAAGACGGTTTATTTTCTGTGAAAACCTTTAAAGAAAACTCCATCGTACCCCCACCCCCCCCAGGCAAGGTTTGTTTACTCAAGACTCATATCTTCCTTTATGGAGAATCTGGAGGAAAAACGTCAAATGTGTAACGCTCTGTTTTCTGCGCCAGCTTCGAAGATCACAGAAATGATGCTGCTCCAACGTCAAAGTGCGTCGATCTCGTTTTGTTTCTGAGACACTGACGGTTATCTTTCAGAGTAGAGTTGGGTATTGAGAAGCACGTATTTCCACATTCATAAAAACAAGAGATTCAATAAAAAAAATAAAAAAAAAAAAATAAATATGTAGGTTTGACATCTACTGTATTAGCGGTCAACTCATACCTGACTGGCAAAGATGTAAGTTACATACAAATATCATCTATTAAGCTACAAGAATCTGTAAATGAGATCATGTTTAATATGCTGCAGGGAAACCAGAATAATACAGAAGATAATGATTAAAAAAAATATGACTGAAAGATGTAACAGCTCACTCACACACACACACACACACACACACACACACACAAACACACACACCATTTAAACATACATACTACTACATATACACAAGTATGCAGTGACTCACACCACTGAAATCCAACTACCAGTTTTCCAGCACATTAAAACGCTCATTTCAGCCGCATTTAACCTCAGAGCTGTGGAGTTTTATAGCGTGTGTGTGAGTGTGCCCCCGGTGAGGGCACACACACATAAAAACACACACACTTACAGACCTCAAGACTCATTTTCCCCCCATTAGCCTCTTTACATAAAATGTGCAGATATTTACTTCAAATTAGAGTTTGCGTCAGCCTGAGGCTGTACGCAGTAATGGAGGTAATAAAGGTCAAAGGGCGGGACGGGGGGTGATGGGTGGGGTAGTGGGTGTCTGCAGGACCAGTTGTTGTGTTTTATGTGTACACGTCTATGTGAGCTCGGTTCAGCCAGAACAGCTGAGTCAGCAAACCCTCCCTTTTCTCCCTAAGGACACCACAGAAGAAGAACCCCCGACCCTGTGTGCTTTTACAGCCCATGTGGTTGTTATTACACGCGGCTGCAACGCGCTCTGTAAATGTGTACAGGCGACCTGATATCACAGGAAGGTCTCGGACCTCTGGACCCTGCTGTATATGAGAACCGTAAACAGACTTGCACTAAACGACAACGTCTACGTACAAATCAGCTCCGATATTAATGTTATTTTGGGCGACTACTTTTTTTTAATTGATTTTTATTAATATTTTGTCTATTGGAAAAAGAGATTTCACCAGTTTGATATCATCCAATTATTTCCAACCGTAAACAGTGACTGAAATTATTTGCGATAGATTTATAAGTGTATTAGATGCAGATGAGTGAATGGCAATTATCACTTTATAATAAATAAAAACGGTTGCCGGGAGACAGCTGATAAGAGATCACCGTGTCTGTAAATGTGTGAACAGATGTTGTGTCTTTTCGACGTAATGAGAGGTTTAAATTAGCCTACGATGAAGAAAACACATCATCATACCTGGAATTTAACTTTTTTTTTACATATATTAAAAACTTGCAACTACAATAAGTCACAACGTACGAGCGTCTTGAGGTCGGCGGCAGCATGAACGTTGTGACTGAAACGTTGCTGGTTTAAATTTCCACAGCGAGCTGAAACTGAGGTGATGATCATATAAATCTTTTTTTTTTTTTTCTCGGTTAACAGAAAAACAGATGGAGAAATCCATTAGGTTTTAATTTCACTTCCAAGTTTTTAAACTGGTTTGGCTTTTCACTGGAAACACTATGAAACTGTCCAGTCTTTGAGGAACATGACATCAAATATCAATTCAGATACCTGCAGCCATTTTCATGCAGAAAATAATAAAAACACACCTGACTGACAGGTAAACATGTGTGTGTCCCTCGTCTAATCAATTCGAGTGAATATGTGTAAACTTCAGAGGCTCCGTCGAGACTTCACGGCGTTTCTATTGGAGGTTTTGTTGAGTGATGCGTCTTTGGGCTATGAAACAGCCTCAGGTCAAAGCTAATTGCTTTGGTTTGTTGACAAGCACGGCCTGACCCTGCCACGGGAGAACTGCTGCACACACACACACACACACACACACACACTAAGGAAAAGGTGACATCTAACCAGCGGGGTTGTTTCCCTCAGGAAAACAGAGCAAGTATAAACAGAAATAAGTGTTGATTAGACTGTGAAACTGTGTCAATAAAAGCCAGAAGGTTTGAACACAACCGTCTTGTTCACGATTTTAAAGTTCGAGATTCGTCTGCTTGTGATTTATAGATCAGAGATAGATAAGAGTTTCCAATACGCGTCACAAAATAGTGAAAATTGCCTCTTCTGTTTGTCTATCTTAAAGTGTGTTGTCTGATCAAAAGTCCAAAAATGTCCAAAATGTGTGTGTGTGTGTGTGTGTGTGTGTGTGTTGCAGATGTGATCAACTTTTCATCTACTTTCTCACACGCACGTCTCCCTTAACACAAGCCAAAAAAAAAAAAAAGGGAACAATAATTGAAAAGTGAATTACAATGGAAAGTGTGAGTCAGTTGGCTTTTCAGCAGTCACTTGCAGCTCATAAATCATCATCATCATAACTCTGGCCAGAACAATACCCTGCCAGCCGGGCCAGAGAGGGGGAACCAAAGGTCTCACAGGGGGGAATTAATCCTTACGGGTGTGTGTGTTGCGGGGGAGCCGAATTGAACGGGACACAGTCACCGCTTGCACCACATCAGCAATCGTCCCGGTCTCATTTCATCAGAAATCCCAGAGCTTATGTGCTGAGGCCATCCAAAAAATCACAGTTGCCTTTTTTCTGCCCACCAACTGCAAAAACATAAAAACTTTTCCAAGCTGCTTCATCCATCTATTGACCGATTGATTTATTCCCTCATCACATAAAACAACATCAAGTCATTTCATACAGAATTAAAGCATATTAATAAACTGCATTTTTCCATCCAGTCAAGCCTCACGCTGCGTCCTGTCCTGTGTTATTTCATATGATTTATCAGATATAAACCATATTATATGAATAAGAGAAGAGACGTAACATAAAAGAGGGGAAAGATCTTCCTTAAATTATAAATTAATGTCATGATTCATCAGAAAACCATCACAAGTCTGTGGATTCTCTCAGTAAACATGTTTTATGTAATAAGAAGCAGCCTATATCATATCCATACACCGATATCAGCAACACTTGGATTATAGTTTCAAAATAAAAGTTGCCCCGATTCTGGTTTATATAAAACCAGGTTTGGATGCCAAAGAATGAGAAGCTGTCAGCAAAAGCAGGGAAGTAACCACTTCACTTTCACCTACACAGCTGTGTAACCCAAAACTTATTGTCCAACTCTCCTCTGAGGTCAACAAACTGCAGCCTACAACATTTTCCTCAGTTACACACTTCAGAGGAAAGTACGAGGTTGCAACAGACTTTGTTTTTTTTAACCCGTCTCACCGTCAGCCGCCGCGTGCAGACAGGCAGCGACCAATGTTACGCCCGGGTCAGAAAACCACACCGTTTATGTGAGGAGTTGTGTTTCAAAATAAGATGTCTAGCGTTGGGAGAGGAAAAACTACACCTACCATAAAAAAGCTCATTTTTAAAAGGACGGTGGGTAACTTAAAACCTTACATGACAACATGATAATACTTCTGGAGGCTGGATTTTTATTGATTTTGAACTTTAGGATGTATTGTGTGTTTTGTCACCTCAAGTTGAGACACTGGAGGAACTTTATTAGGTTTTAGGAGGAAACTGGTTGTATATAAAAGTCTTTCTTTGGAAATGAGAGCTTGAAAGAGTCATAGTTGGTTATTCATCATTTCATATGTGCAGTTTGATTTATTACCCGAGAGGTTACATGTAGATGTTTTTATCATAACTTTTCCACATGTGCTGATTAATAGGCAGCTGTATATGAAACCTTATACAATAACACACTAAAAGAAAAATAACAGTGACTCCATCACACCTACTTTATCACCGAGTCCTTTTAATAGACTCACACATGTAAAGGTGAAGAAAAGGCGGCTCTATGTGCTGTTTGTACTACATATGTAATTCCCACACGTACATTACAAGATTTTTATAGTAGACACATTGTTTGAAATAAAGACCACCCCAAAAAAAAGTGTAAACCTGTGAAATAAAACATTAACCGTCAGGGGAAAGAAGTAAAAACCAACCAATGAATCAGCTCAGCACATAACGAAGCAACCGGCCAATTAGATCGCATGTTTCATGGTGATTAATCAACTTATTGCACTTTTTATTTGGATTGGAGGCAGCTCTGCACGGCCAATTAGGAGCTACCAGGTGATACTGCAGTAAAACAGGAGCGAACACGGTGACCACGTACTGTTACTTTACTTTCTCCTTTGTTCTAATTAATAGAAATATTAATACTACTTATTTTGACATGGAGTGTGTGTGAACTCAGGCAGCCGATAAACTAACTAGAGTTTTAAGTTTAATTATAAAAAAAAAAAAACGTAGTTTAGGAGGAATAAATGCTGCTTTTTTGACATACGAGTCAACATTTTTCCTACAGCTTCACTCTTTATTTATCACACTTAGATGCACATTTAGGTTTATCATGTCTCAGTTTCTCACACACACACACACACACACACACACACACACACTCACACACACGATGACATTTAGGTACAGTGTGTGCAGTTCTCGCTCCTCTGAAGTTATTTCGTCACTTTGTTCCTTCACAGTCACACATTCATATCTGCAAGTTCCAGAAAGACAAACTTAAGACTTTTAGGACCAAACTGACAAAATAAAATGAAGAAACAGAGCAGATTAGAAAAAAAGCACAACGCGATCAAAACATCAGGCAGTTATTTTTCATTTAAAATGTTGGCATATATGAATTTAATATCATATTCATCTCCCTATTTGTCAAAACTACACTTTTGTTTTTGTTTAATGCCACTGAATATGATCTTTTATTACCAACGTTCAATTTTAAAGGTGTTTTAAAAAAGAAGTCTGTATAAAATAATGACATGTTTAATAAATCTGATATTTAAAATTATTTTCTTTACGTACTTCTCCACTCACATAGGTGTCTTGTAATAACCATTTGATGACGTGAACGGAAAAGCGTTAATCTGAGCAGCAGAAGCCGAAGGGGCCGGCGGTTTGGACGTGTGACAGATGTGGCTAAGATTAGCTGCGGCTGGGAGACGAGCGGCGCAACCCCAAACTCCCACAGCGACCGTCACAGAGTGAGCAAAGGCAGAGCCGCGCGGTGACCTTGACCTGGCAGAGTTTACACCGAGAAAAACGTATCAGATACACGAGAAGCAGACGGGAGTTTGCACCAGGTGTGTGTTCGCCTTCCTGCATACTGTCAAACATCCAAAACACAGTCAAAACACATTCTTACTGTCCACTTTCATTCATTCATTCATTCAGTTCCTCCGTTATTAACGCATTAATAAGGATAATCCAGAGTCAGCATTATGATCCTCTTCAGGTCACTAAGAAATGTTTTAATATGTTTTATTTTATTGCTTTTTTTTTTACTTGTATTTGAATACATTTCTCTTTTTTTTTAGAAGGATTTAGATATTATTGCATTTTATAGTCATAATTTTAGTTTAAATACAAACAAATACAAACTTGAAGTCTTTTTTTTCATAACTAGCTGCTTAATACACAAAAAACTTAGTATAACTGTATAAAAACAGCTGTTTAATGCAGAACTAACGCAGGATTAAAGTGTCCATTAGTTCGTTAGTGGCTGCCAATAACGACTGTGGTTTCAAACTAGAGTTGAAATTAAAAAAAAATGTGACATTTGAACAGCCTCATCTGCTCCTTCACTCAGCAGCAATAACCATCGATGCTGGAGCTTTAAAAAATAAAAAAATAAAAAAATAAACAAACAAACACTGTTGAACAGCGCTGACGGTCTTTCAGCTGAGTGAAAAGTGTGTTTAATTCAAGCTGCTGAAAGCTGATAGATGTGGGTACAGCACAGAAAAGACAAATCCACTTGAGACACACACACACACACACACACACACACACCATGGCCAAACACCTGATATTACACTGTGAACCCATTTCTGAAAGCTCAGTAAGAGGAGATTGTCCTCTGGTTTGACGGGTAGAGCAAAGTGCTTCACTGCTACGGGTTCATTTCCCACCGACACTAAAACTAAACACACTCAACTTACTGTTGGTTTTCTGAACAAAACTTCCATCAAATAAACCAGAAGCTTGAAAGAAAAAGATGATTAATGCCCGACTTTCTACAAATACTTTTTACTTTGTTATTTATTTATTTAACTGAGCTGCTGTGGAAAGTAATGAACCGACATTTCTCACCTTATTGCTATAAAAGTTAAATAAATGCTCTTCTCTTCTCATCTCGTTCCTGTGGCTGCTCTGGCAGAGAAAACACTGACAAACCTTTATTGACTTTTACTTCATCAATTAAAAATGTGGAGATAAGCTTAAAAACAGAGGAAACGTGTGTGTGTGAGTGTGTGTTGGTGTGTGTGTGTGTGTGGTGGTGTGAAGGGGTTGTTAGCCTGCTCACTAATGAGCACCATACATCACATGCTATCAATGCTATTCACACTGAGGGCTATATTTAGACGTTTAGCTTCAATTAGCCGTTTTCCATAGGACTAATCAACACTTGCAGGTGACGCTGCCGTTGTAAACGTGACCATGTGTGTGTACAGGTGTGTGTGTGTGTGTGAGTTTAATTAAGCAGGACAACATGTGTATGAACAGAGAGGCTTAATAGGTCTGGGAAGGAAACTGCAGCTCTTGCTCTGAACTCACGCCAAGTCTGTAACTGTGCTGCAAAAATCATATAATTATTAATAAATTGGGGGTTCAGTGTGGTACGGGGTGAATTATAAAGCATAAAAGGGTTAACAATGGTTTATCTTACTAAAAACCAGCCAAAATAAGATAAACAAAAGCAAGTTCTCATTATGTAACCTTTTTCCACTCATCCTTTCATACCGTTACACAGCAGTACCAGAGTTAACCAATCATGATCCGGATCATGCATCGCATCACAGGCCAGAGGTCTTGTTTTAGCACAACAAACACGTTACCCACCGCGACAAAACATATAAAATAAATAACCGAAAGAATTAATGAAAAGGAAAGAAGAGGAAAGGAAAGGAAGGCAGGAAAGGAGGAGACGGATGGTGATGGACAGTGAGGTGGAGGAAAGATTGGATCAAATGTAGTGTGGGAAAGATTAAAACGAAACTGGATGAATAAAGATAGAAAGCAAGAGCTGGATGAGGGAGGAAAGAGGGGAAAAAAAGAGGAGAAAGGAGATGTTGGAGGCGAAACCAATCGTCCGTGAGAAACACGGTTAAGGAGGGCGAGCTCTCAGCGTTAAACTGAGCTGTTTCTTCAGAGTCTGGCGAAGACGCTCAGAACACAGCGAGCTGGACAGCTTCCCTCTCCGTCTATGCCGGGAATTATTCTGTCACTCCCTTGGCCCGGACAAGCGGTGTTAGCGCAGTATGAGACCGAGTGTGTGTGTGTGTGTGTGTGGAGCAACACAGCTGGCTCAAGCACTGGGGCAATTTCTATTGCACAATGAAATAGCCGTTAGCCAAAAGGGAAACAGCTTGTTATTTTTTTTATTTTTTTTTCATTTTCCAGCCTATAAATCTGATGAATTAAAGAAGGTGAAGGAGGAAGGAAGGAGGTCGACAATGAGTGACAGACAATGAGAGGCGCAGTAAGACAAGTACTGAATGAATGTACCATCTGGTTTTATCATTAAAGCTGTAAATGTCTATGATTATTATTATTATTAATATTCCATCACACTAATCCAAGTTTCAGTCTTTAGAGACTAAAACAAAGTTGTTTTTTTTCAGGGAATCGAGTGTCGAACCATCATCACTACGACTTTTCCCCCATAAAGGTAGCAGTGAATCAGGTTTTGATCATATGTATCAAAGATTTGTCACCCTGGCAACATGAAATAGTCGTTAGCTTCTTTTACTTCTTCTAATGAATATTGTTTTAACACACACACACCAACATACTTGATCCTCCGAAGGCTTTATTAGAGAATAATTGCAGAGCAGCTATAACCACCGAGCTGTGTGGGCAGTATCCCAGATATGTATAGGAGCAGCCCCAGTGGGAACATAACCACTAATATTAGACTTTAGCACCTCGCTCTGCCCGTTAAAATCTGCAGGAACCTGCTGTGCAACGGAGAGTTTAGGGATACTTTCAAACTGTCATTCGGAGGATTGTGTGACATCTGTGAGTTTATGTGGA
The DNA here is from genome assembly GCA_036937835.1 of Pampus argenteus. NCBI lineage: Eukaryota > Metazoa > Chordata > Actinopteri > Scombriformes > Stromateidae > Pampus > Pampus argenteus. The sequence goes on from CM072875.1 coordinate 20,386,259, forward strand.
TTGGAAACCTCGAGATGTTAGACTGACCCACATATGCAGCCGTGTTTCTCCAGCCAGGCGGAGGTCTCACAAGCCTCGCTGTAATTGAGGGCCAAGGGAGCACCTCAGGAGTGACGGCAGCTTAATGAGAAATTATAGTTGTGCTGATGCTTTCAGAAAAAAACGTGACTCCGTCTGATAGTAATTACATCTCATATGGTTTCATTATGCCGGAGCCTTATTCGGATTAGGAAATATTACGACTGAAGTAGGAGAAGGATGAAATCTGCTGGGATTAACACCCGATTGAGACACCCGGCATGCTAACACACACACAAACTGTGATAAATGAATGAGGTCAGAGGTCAAATTATTCTGCAAATTTATACAAATTATAATCACAACAATATGAAATATTTAGTCTGTGAAGGTCAACAGAGGACACCAGTAACCTGAATCTGACACTGGACTGTTTATTTGTTAGCAGGTAACAGTAGCAGGTTGCATTATTGCATTATTGCATTATTGCATTATTTTAATTGGGTCCAATGGGTTTGAATCATTTTATGCACTTCCTGTTTCCTCATCTTGGTCCAGACCAGAGATATGCATGAGTGAGTTAAAGATAAATGATGTTATGGACACTTTAAGACTCTAGTCCTTGTAAAATGTTCCTCTGGCACATTCTGTGTTTTACTGGCTGCTTTTAAGATCACGGTTGTTGGCCGGAGACCTGAAGTTTGCTCAGGTGATATCCCGAGCTGCAGTGGCTTCAGAGAGAGAGAGAGACTCCCTCATTATCACAGATATTGCCTTTGCGATTAAAGGCGGTTCCGCTAAATCAGAAGTAAGAACCGGTGGATTAGAGATGCAGCGGTATTAAAGCTGCAAGTTTAAGGCTTTAATCCAGGCCAAGGTGTTCCCCTGGCCGTCTCTATCTCTCTCTCACACACACACACACACACACACACACACACACAGACAGACACTCTCTCTCGCTCAAGTTAACTCTCTATAATTGAGTCCTAACCTACATACACACAAACGTCAACTCCTACCTTTAAGAAAAAAATAAATAAAGTTCCTTACTCTCTCTCTAAAATCGTGCCCCCATCATCAAATCTCCTTCGCTTTCACCACCTCCATCCCCAGGAGACGAGCCCCCACCAATGAAATCTAATTAAAAAGGCTCCATAAGCAGAGCTCAAATGAAACTGTCACATCAAAGTCGCTGCTGGGACAGAATGACACAAATCAATAAGACAGAAAGCTCCAGCAGATCCTCGTACACCCTGGAGACCCCCGAGCTGACCGGGGCCAGGATTAGCCCAGCGTGGCGGCGCCCTGCCTGGAGGCGGGAACACCGGCTGGAAAAGTTTAAATAAAGAGTGTGAATTCGGTCCAATTACTGACACGGACAATTAAACGCGGTCTTTGTCCTCGCAACACGGCTGTGATGTTTTCCAAGAAGCGGTGGAAAACATCGATTAATAGAAACATTCGCTCAAATCCCTGTCGAGCACATGGACGTGTTGTCGAATCCCATTCTGTGACGTCTGCATTTGAAAGCTTATAATTCATGTTTCATGTCATACTGTCAATATTTACATAAGTCTAAACAACACAAACATATTAATACATTTATTTATCCTGTGTGTGAATTTAAACCATTTTCTTCAACTATTTTGATCATTGAATAATCGTTTTTTTTAAACCCCCCCTAAAAAAAAGGCATCAATAATATATTATTGTAGTACAGTGTATGCCATGTGATCTATTGATCCTACTTATCAATATATCCACATCTGTGAGTTCTGAGTGTGAATCTGGCCGAGAGAGATGTGCAACAGCCAAGAGGGGAAGTTCGGCTCTTGTAAAATAAATTGCTAGACTTGTTCTCTGTGTTTTACTAGCCTGTTATACGAATGTATTACTTTTTAATATAGTGTGCAGCCATGGCTGTCACTCTGGTTGCTGTTCAATAAGTGAGGAAATATCTTTGGGGCCGCCGTGAACTATCCAGCTATTCTACTTCCCGATTCTGATAGAAGTTTATAGCACACCGAGTCCTGGAGGGATTTGTGAAATGTGAAACCTGGTTGCATATGAAGCAGGTTTCTCTGAGCCCTTGTGGAAAACTTCGAGAAGATTGACAGGTTGAGTTAAAGACGGCGGGGTGGAGATTGACTTACCTGTACGAGGTACGAGAACCGAGTCCGGCGAGGCGCAGCAGACGAACCATGAGAGGAGAGAAGAGAGAAAAGAGTCAGTTTCATCTATCAGTTGTTGTGAGTGACTTCACTGAGCTTCAGGTGCAGTATTAACTGTTTAGTTATTATGCACAGTTAATGTAACAAAGCTTTTCTTCTTCTACACGAGTTTAAAAGACACTTTAAGCCAACAAGAATCTGACGAACTCGGCTGAGTGAGAGACTTCACCTGCCAACATTTTACTCAATGCTGCGTGAACTAATCTTCCTCCGAGGCCTCAAAGCCAAACACGCATTACACAACGTTAAAAAAATAAAAAAGAAATCAGTGAACAATAAATTCATAAAGTGTTATGCCAGTTTCCACAGAACAAGCGGTGAGTCTGTTACAGGATAAACAAATATTCTCCTCTGTCGTCATTTCAATTCATCAAAAAGCTCTGGAAAAAACCCATGAATCATTCAATTCCCGTTTGTCGGACAGGCTCTGCACTACTGTTTATGGATTCTTTTGATAGATGATCATACAAATAAGATTAACACAGTTTTGACCTGTAATTTGTAACAGGAATAGATTTGCAATCATTTGAAGGACAAAGAATAAAAAAACCCATAAGCAAACCTCTTGAAATGCATCATTCAAAATATCCAAAGAACCTAATTGTGCCTTTTCTTCTCCCGAGATCCTCTACTTTTCATTTAAGGACAATAAAGTACATCATCCCAGCCTCTGTAAAAGCAACACTTATCCAAAGAGACATCAATACTTCACCGAACGCCGGGGGAATAAGAGAGCGGGGCCTGTTGTTGAAATAAGCACTTTTACTCTCGCACAGACAGCAGAAATGTGACAATGATACCTTACACAATAGCCGTTGTCGAAGGCGAAGCCATGTGAGGGAAGAGCGAGCAAACGGGCTAATTTGCCGTGTGAACAAAAGGATGCCTGTGACAGCTGTGCAGAGACGGAGACAGGATTACCGTCGAGCATCGTGATCGTGTCTTGTCTGACTGTGATCTGTTGTGAAAAGACAAAAAAATGTCTACGGGGAAACAAAATAATGGCAGCCGCAGCAAAGGAATGATGTAAAATGAGGCAGAAACGGTGGAAGTTCCCTTTATGAACCTTCATTCCTGTTTTATTCTTTATTAGTAGCACCGTTAGAGGCTGAAATACACCAATACAAACAGCCACAGCCAGGTCACGTTATCATTTTAATTTGATTTAATCGTTCTTATGATCTTAAAACGATTTTCTGCATCGATGACGGTCTCAAACCAACACACCGCCTACCAGTGAGTGGCTGTATTGGATCATTTTAAACTCTACCTATCAATCCTTTGAGTATGAATCCATGCACAAAGCTCAGAGAAAGAAGTGAGGACAAGTACTTATAGGTTAAACATCTTCAAAACTTTCAGCGACTGCTGTTTTTCTCTCTCTGTGCTCCTGGACATCCCGGTAATGTATTTCTTGATCTGCTTGGTATTCTAGCAGGCTCGGTGCACAAGTCAAGCATGGCAGATACGGCTGTGCAAGTCATCACAATCCCTAGAGGAGAACAACCTGACTGGGTGCAGAAACAAAAAGGTGTCTGAGGAAGAGTTTGACTGAGAAAATGAGCAAAAAGAGAACATTGAGTTTTATTTATGGATGTTCATCCGCTCTGAAAAGGCTGCAAATCTAAATTCCCACGACTGAGCTGGGAACCTCGTAAAAACCTCTCTCATTACAACAATTATGAAATAATTGCATCATTTTCATCACCCTACTGGTTGAACCCAGACAGATTTAGTCTAGATCTGTCTTGATTAACCCCATCAGACTGAAGTTCGCCCTATTCCCAGTTGTATACGGTCAAAAGCAAAATTCCCATCACGCTTGAAGAGGCGTGGGAGGTAGTAGAGGGTTTAAAATAGACGGAGAGAAAAGAAGAAGAAGAGAGACGGACACGCAGAGACGGAGCTCGGATCAAAGACGCTCTGTGTTTATGCTAATTCAAGCAAACGGACAACAAGTGCTCCTCTGCTTCTCGAAGCAATTAATCAAGCAAAGAGATTTCAGAGAGGGCTAAATAAGTCTGCATAATTTTTATTTCCTGAGCCAATTACTATGACAAGAAGAGGAGGGGAGAGGAGGAGGAGGAGGAGGAGGAGGAAGGGGAGAGGAGGAGGAGGAAGGGGAGAGAAAGACGGACAGAACGGGAACATGGGAAGACGGTGTAGGAGGAGAAACACAAACGAGGAGATTGTAAGCAAATGGGGGGAAGGCAGGTGGACGGTCTATGGGTCAAAAAAATATACTATTTTACCCATAATTCACAGCAGCGGATCCGACACTGAGCATGTTAAAATAAGTGAAGTGAAAACAGAAGTGATATCCTCCATGTCTAACAGACAAAGACGCTCAGCTGTCAGTAACACACTTACACTGACAGATAACCGTCGTCATGGACGCTGTTGCCGTCCAATGATGTTGCTGACACAGATATTAAGCATTTAAGCAGGTTTGTACAATGAAATGATTTTGCTTCTGGAAAAGTAATTAAATCCAGAAGAGGAGTTTTTTTTTTTTCTTTCTTTTTTCTTTTTTTATCTGCCCTTGAGATGAGGAACATTTTGGGGAGAATTGGAGAATCAATTTCACAGCTCCGAGGATCTCTGTAATATCCACGGGGGTGTGTGTGAAAACGTTTGACCCTCCATGAAAACAGATCCTAAGAAAATAACACGAGGCCCGCTTCTACGTTTGATGCTTTCTTTGGCGACCGCAATTACTGACGAGTTTAGAAAACCGGGCTGAGGAAGTTCGGGCTCCTTGTTAAGATGACTTGCTCCGTTTTTTAAATGACTCTGACAGCGAGCACAAACACACATCAAGAAGCGAGTCCACCCCCCCAAAAACTCAGAGTCATTCTGGTTTCTTTCAACGGGGTCTATGGTTTGTGTGTCTGGTTCAACATGGCCGTCTTAGGGTGGAGATCACGGAGTTTCCCGTCCTGAAATAACTCTGTAAAATACACAAAGGGATCTATGAGAGAAGACGTGGGTCCGAGTTTACATCGTCATGTGCGGTTATGTGGACGGTTGCTATTTATGGATTTAGATTTATTGAGATTTGTCACTTATACAAATAGTCAACTATCAAATTAATCACCAACTAATCTGATAACCTATTAATCATTAAGAGTCTTTTTTTAAAGAAAAAGTGTGTGTGTGTGTGTGTGTGTGTGTGTGTGTGTGTGTCCAGCCTTCTCTCTGTTTTTTACAGCATCTTTGTGTGTGATCCTGCGCTCTGTCTCCTCTCTCCCCTGCTGTTCTGTCACAGATTGCAGAGGTTATTTCATAAAAAGGTCCATCTCCAGGCCTGCCTCCGACCCAATCATACCCCCAGCAAATCTCATTTACAGCGAACCCCGGGGACACTGCAGCCATCTCTGCTGCCAACGCTGTACTGCAGCAGCAGCAGCAGCCTGCACTGAGTTAAGCAGCAAAAAACATGTTAGCTGCTTTTTCCATTACACACATTCTCATAAAAATGTAGGTTTTCGATCACTGCAGAGCTAACTCACGTTACACACAATTATTCTGCAAGCAACAGCAAAACTAATTATTTTGTGCATTTGACTTTTTTACCGTCTGGTATTTATATGTTACTGGTGAGCAAATGAATTCACTCTGGATAAAAGTGTCAGATAGATTGTATATTTTTCAGATTCTGCGGTGCTGTGAAAAGTTTCAAAATAAGAGGCGGTGGCGCGATGTGATGCTAACAGGCATTAGGAGACCATAAACATCGCAGCAAAATCCACAGTTTGTAAAAAAAGATGTTTAGAGTGCAAGATTTAATCTGCAATAATGCAAAAAAACACAAACAGCAAGTTTGAACATTTGTGGTTGTGTAATTTGTGTAATAAGAGATTATGATGTCAGTCAAGAAACTGATGAATCAACTAATTCTTCCAACACACCCATTACCCCCCACAATGTTAACTTAAACGCTGCCAAGCCTCAAGTTTAGTGGTAAATATATCACTGATGGCAATGAGGCTGCATCCCGTTCACCGCTGCATTGTGCATCACGTGTTTAACGGTAATAAAGCACAGAGATTGATTAAAGATGCACATACATGCTGAAATTAGCACGTGTGTCTGTTCTGGTAGGATGGAGGAGGATCGGGACCGCGGGTTTGATAATGAGCGGCGGACGAGTCGTCTGTGTGTGTGTGTGTGTGTGTGTGTGTGATCTATGGTGTCTGTTTGCATCATGTGCAGAGTCAGACGTATCAGGGTCTCTGTTATGGCAACAGAGCTTGTTAAAATGTGCTTCTGTGTTTGTTGTTTTGAGTTTATGTGCAACTGTGTTTGCATCATCTTCATCAGCGACCCTGTTATGGCAACCGAGTTTGCTAAAAATCTGTGTGTGTGTGTGTGTGTGTGTGTGTGTGTAAGGTTAACAGTGACTGAGCAGTGAGTTCAGTGTCTGAACCTGTGAGCTCTCATTTACAAGCTAATCAAACCACTGATGTACAACTTCATTTACTGGACAGAGATTGTGCAGATATTTGATATTATATGTGAGGTGACATCTGGAAACATTTGGCCTCCAGTAAACTTTGGAAGAAGTAAACATTTGTTTCATTTAATCACGCAAACGTCTTCCCAACTGTAGCCTGAAGGCTCCAAACTCTGCAGCTCTGTCGACACAGATGAGTTTCTGTTCACCGGATATCATGAAAACCAATAAGACGACGCAAACGTACTCGAGATATACGTTAAAATCACTGAGCATCGAGTTGAAATGGATTTTATGGGTTAAAACACTTAAAAAGCCAACAATGACAAGCCTACAAATGGTACAATAGCTTACAGTCCTCCCTGCTTCCTCACACACACACACACACACACAGACACACACACAATAACAGGACGTCTTGCCACTTGTTCGTGTTTCGATCTGATAAATAGGCAGAAAGTCAAGCGGCTGGGTGTGAGTCAACAATCTGCTTTTTTACCACTTGTGTGAACTTCCTGAGAACTTAACAAGAAGTGGAAGACATACATGAATAAATATATATTTATACACGTCTCCACGGTGACCAGAGCCCACATGGTTAACTTGATTAACTGTAATGGATTTAAGATTGGGCCACAGAGGGTGAATGAACGGCAGGATTATCGGAGGACCCCATCACATGCGGCAGACCCTCAACCTGCCACTCCAGATAGTGTTGCTATCTGTTTACTGCCTATCAGCCTGTTCTGAGAAAAGTCTATTGTGGTCATATTGACAGCAGTAAATGTGTGGAAGCAGAGATCTGCTCGCTTGCACTGAATCTCATTCGCCATGTAGAGATGAAACACCTTCGTCTGAGTCTAATGACCAAAAATCAGACGTCTTTACAACAGAACCGTATCGTGTTATCTCCAGAAAAACTACTCCGAGCGTCAGGTTCATGTTGCTGCAGAGCGGCCGGGGTTAAAACGTCCTACAAACAATAACATAGCTCCTCTGGAATAATGACACACTCGCCGGTGTTTAGGTTACCTTCGCTGTAACAATAGGAGGATGGGGTGCCGACATGCGAGACCGCCGCGCCGAGCTGATTAGAACGGATCCTGATTCTCGGGGGTCAACGAGTCTGTTGTTAGTTCTGCCAGTGGAAGGCACATACTGGGAGGAAGAGTGTGTGTGTGTGTGTGTGTGTGTGTGTGTGTGTGTGTGTGTACGTTTTGAAACTAGGACACCTTGTAAGAAAGGTAGGATGATATGATGGGAAGAAGACAACGGGATAAAAACTGAACTTAACAATACAACAGTGTGATAGAAGATCTCATAAACTTCAGCTGAGTCAAGAAATTAATTTCTTTTGATTCATTTCTGATGCGCAGATGGTGGAAGGAAGCGACTCCGCAAAACAGCGCTGATCACATCACAACATCCTGTTTATCCCCCCCCTCCACCCCCCGCCCCCCACTTCCTGCCTGCTTCTTCACCGACACTTAACCGCAGTAGGAATTAAAATTCATTAGTCACTCGTTTTGGCAGAAGAATGGAGGAAATGATGGCTGTAGGCGGGTAAAGGTGGTGCTGGTGGTGGTGGTGGTGGGGGGGTTGAAACTTTAATAACATACTGTCTGAAGAAGACAGACGAGAAACGAGATAAGAAAGAAATTTAATACAACTAAAGCAGTAAAAATGTATAGTGGGCAGTATAATCCTATGACATTTAATAATGTAGAAGAATATCGTGTATGCCTCCTAGTGACCCCTCTACTGTCTATCACACACACACACACACACACACATACACACACACATATATGTGAGCTGTTGTATATATAGACAGTATGCACTCACACACTCCCTCAGGAACCTCCTTCCTGCCCTCCCTCCCTCCCTCCCGAACCTCCTGAAAGCAGCGTTACAGTAACTACAGTCCCAGCGGGTGCAGACATCACCCTGGGGAGCATGATGTAAAGGCCTCAGAGCTTCAGACCCCCACCCTCCACGACCAGCTGACTGATGGGAAAAGACCTCAGCCTCCGTCTTGTTAAAATGTAAAGACACACTGACCCCTTGTGGTTAAAGAAAGTATGAACCGAGTTAAAGTCCAGATATACTTCATGAAATGCAATATATTTGTTTTTAGTTTTAAATCACCGTTATAGGCAATATACTAAAATTCACTATTATAGAGAATAGATTAGATTAGTTTGTGAAAACTTTTGACCCTGATTATAAAGAAATCAAAACATATATTTACATTCAAGAACCAGAGATTTTTTTGTATTTAAATATAAATATAAATATCAAACGTTTTCTGTTGATCCGACTAATTCAATCATTGCAGCTCAAGTTGATTCGATCACTTTGCTTTCTGTCCGGTGCAAATCACAGCTGGGACTTTATATACGCTTGTTGCTCCGGCCTGGTTGAGGTGTCAGATTAAGAGACAATGAAGACAGAACGCCCAGTTTAACAGAACGAGAGGGGGCGTGTGAATGCACCGCCTCACACAAGCTGATGTGTGCCACACAGAAATAGACACACACACACACACACACGCCACTTCCTGCGCTGTGCAGCCTGTTCCCACAGACCACAGCCGGGTTGGCTGAGTTACTGTGGTGAGAACCCCTCTGGCGGGGAGTGTGTGTGTGTGTGTGTGTGTGTGTGTGTGTGTGTAAGTGAGTGTATAATTAAGTGAGAGTAAAGTAGAGAAGAGCATGTTTCAGCGTTTTGTCTTCACTGTCTGTCCTTGTTTTATCATGAAACTAAAAATCATCCTGTAACGTTTGGATAAGACGTAAAAATCTAAATCAGTTTAAAACATTTGGTGCCATTTAAAAAAAAATCCATAAGTAAGACGATCAATAAAATCTAAAAATAATGAGGCCGAATTCTCCACTTGGATCGAGTTGTCCCCGTCTCACATGGACACAATCAGTTTATTTAGAGGTTTTTCTCCACTAATGTTTCTAGCTTTCAGCACATAACTCGTTTCTATATGAATGTTTTGAGTGTCGTATAGATTGAGATTATCCCGGATTATCAATTAAACTGGACCAACAGTGTTCTGGGCTCAGAATAAATCAAGTTACATTCAGATTTATGATCAACAGAAACTTAAAACGCAACTGAACAAATGCACCAAAAATAAAACGTCGTGTATATTTGTTTTAAAAAAAGTTCCTCATCTATCGTTTGTTTTCAGAGAGATGATCTACTGCATGTATGACTTCCACTGTCAGAGCTCAACCAGTACAAATAAACAAAGCGGCGGCTCCCGCTGGGTCGGACTGCGGGTTCACTGTCTGTGGTCGTCTGGTTGGTCAGTAAGCCAAAACGAGGTCAGTGACCAACCCCAGTCCAAGCTAACAGATACTGAAACAAACAAACTTTAATGACGCCTCGTAAGGAACTCAAGGTTGAATTAGTATGTTCCAATTAATATTGATGAACTGCACCTTTAGGGAACACTTGTCCTACAAAGAGGTTGGTATCAAAAAAGGCTCAATGCAGTGATGCAGAACCACCACAAGAGGGCAGAAGAAGCCTTTTGTATTTAGCTACAGTCTCAGGATGGATTAAGATTTTAGAAGTATAGTTGTGCCTCATAAAGGAGCAGGATTGATCCACTACAGAAGGCAGGAAGTGGGTCAGTTTTAAATAATTATCCAAGTTTAGGAATAAATCAAGAAACAGCATAGATCAGCTAATTAATTGATGACTTGACAAGAACTTCTTGGTTAAAAGATGTTTCAGCAAAACAAATAATGAGTCGGTTGCCGCGAGGGAGGAGAAGAAAAGCGGGAGGGAGAGATGGATGATGGAGAAAACATAGGAGGAGGAGAATAGATGGGTGGGGGTAATCTCATTACCACCAAACACACACACACACACACTACATCTGTTGTGAGTCTCTGTGATACTCACACTGACACTTTTCTCACCACAATTAAGATTAAAAGCCTGAACCCAGAATACAAACTGAAACTCAATTTTAAACAATGGTCCTCTTTCTTTTTTTGGTTATCCGTTATCTCCCCCCCCCGACATCTTATCAGCCAATCAGGTGCCAAAATGTGTCGCCAATTCACGACAGACATGGTGTCATTACTCCCAAAGATAATACATATCAGTATAATCGTTCTCACAACACAGTCGGGTCTCATTTCTGATGGTGTTTCTGTCTCTTTGTCTCCGTTACGGGTCTCACACACCACTAACATGACATGCAGTATGTTCTATGTAATCTGATTTTACCAACACTGGCACTTTGACACACTATAAATCAACCATACTTAACTTAGTATGAAGGAAACAGTTACAGCTATAAAAGAGAAGGAGGACAGAAGGATTTCAGGTGTCAGACTCAACAAGCACAAAAACATCCGCTGTTATTTTTGGTTTCATCCATATTTAGTTGCTAAAAGCTCCTGGTGCCGGAGATAAACCAGCACTAATATTGGTACCGGATACCGGAACAAACCTGAGCTAAAAATGAGGCGCGGCTATCGTGTGAATGTCCCGAGTATTTGTGCCGGAAGCATCTGACACTGACAGTACTGCAAATACACAGACAACATTTAATCAGTACTAATAATATGTTTAAAGTACAACGGAAACATTGTCTTGATGTTATTCATGCTGTGTATTAATTAATTATACTCTGACATACTAGCTGCTGTGGATTCAGCCTCTGAATTTCTGCTGGATAAGAGCGTGAACTAATAAAGACGTTTTAAAGTCACGTGGCGTCTTTTCTTCTTCTTGTCCATGTAGGGTGATGTTGTGGCTTCTCTCGTCCTGCAGCTCTGACTGATTCAACAGAGACGGAAGGAGAGAAGCAAACGTCTGTTACCACAGAAGGAGATGACAGCCTGCAACCGTTAGCTCGCTGCTAACCTGTGTGTGTGTTTTCAGACAGAAGAGCTGCGATTGTACAAGAGGATCAAGCACACAAGGACACACACACACACACACACACACACATCTCTGAGTAATCATGACTCAGGGATTGTGGGAGTGATAATTACTCAAGGTGAAATGATGAGACAGCTCAAGTGTGTATAATCACATTTTTTTTTTTAAATGTTAAATTTAAGTATTTCTTAGAAGGATTCCTGAAAAGCAGAAAACAGAAACGGTGTGTTAAATTGTTAAAGTTTTTAACATCAGATGTGAATATTTATATTTTCTGCATCAACACTTTTCATTAAAATTAGCAGCAAACTTTCTCTGGAAAATTTTTAATTATCAAACCGGTGACATTAAAACGCCTCATCAGAAAATGCATCTAACCGCCGCCGTCGTCATAGCAACCAGCAGCACTAATAAAAGGGACACTGTCACACATCCTTTTTTACCCATGAGCCACCGAGAGCCTTAAGGGAAGCTCCCATAAGGCCTTGCATTCATGGGCAGGGTGAGTGGTGCCACTGTTTGCAGAGGACAAGGAGTGTTGCTGTTTGAACACAGCAGCTTTTAAAGCATCTGTTGCTACATACTTCTTTACATGTTTAAACACGCGTGACTATTAGCTAAGAAATGAAATGCGCCCCAAACAACTATTTTAAATAATTTACAAAAAAACTGACACCAAGGGCTTGTTTAGACAAAAAAGATGATGAACTGGATCATTAATCATTGATGTGATTATGTTTCATTTGGTGCAGCTGATTTAATGATGATGAACACACACACACACACACACACACACACACACACACACACACACACAACAAAGAAAACAATCATGAGCTTTTCCATCATTTGCTTCTGTTAATTGAAAAATGAATGAATGGATTAGTTGACAACTGAAATAACTTATTAAATATACTAAATTAACTATTTAAAAAGTATTTGATTCTTAATGCAACTGAAGATGCAACATTGTTTTTACTTATTGTTGTTTTCCCCGTTTAATCTGTTTATTTGTGTTTATACTGAGGAGCAGCTGAAGCCACATTTCTGATACATTAGACATGAATGATGAATTTAAATGGTCCAAACTGTTCTGGCTCCAACTGTCTTTTTATTATTAATTATTATTGATTGATAGTAAAAATATTAGTTTGTAGCCTTCGTTGAGACTCACACACTTAAAAACACACACACACACACACACACACACACGTACACACAGCAGCTGTATTATCTGCCAGTCGTGGACCCTCCTCTGTCTTTTCTTACCCAGAAGTCACTGTGGCTGAGTCTGGTACAAAGTTGTCATCTTGTTCTCATTAGGAGGCTCGAGAGAGGGAAGGAGGAGGGGGGAGAAAGAAGGAGGAGGGGGGAAAAGGAGGAGGAGGGGGAAAAGGAGGAGGAGGGGGGAAAGGAGGAGGAGGGCGAGCCTGGAATAAATGAGGTCATCATTAACTCTCATGAAGATCTGAAGGCCGGAGGAGGGGTCGGCCGGGTGTGGTTAGGATATCTGTCTCTCTGTGAATCGCTGCTGACGGATTATATAGTTCTCAAAGTTATATTCTGCAACAACTTATGTTGAAAGAAAAAAAAAAAAACACGAAGGGATTGAACCAACTCGTGAAAGTTTTAACATTCACAGGAATGTCTGGGAGGTCGACAGGAAGTGATGCTTCTTCTGTTTACAGCAGCAGAAATAAATAACCGTGACTGAGCAGACAGGCTACAATCATTCATTCATTCACCCATCATTCATTCATTCAGTCTACATGTCGATATGTTTGTCGTTTCTTTACCGCCACATGTTCCATCTACAGGATCCGTTTCTATAGATGCCATCAGAAACGGGTCATGGCAGATTTTTAGTTTCTACTTTTGACATTTGGTTTAATCTTCAGCTGATTACTGGAAATAACACAAGACATGCTGGGCGTAGGTCAGCGTAGGTCAGCGTCTGGCCTAACTGGGCTCAGTGGGATTCAGTTTCACACGTCTGCACTCTGAAAATCAATATCAACGACGGACACGACAAATGGGACAAACAGAGAGACACCAGATCGATATGTGTTAACACTCCGGTGCTTTTATGGGCGTCAGCTAAAACAGACTCAATAGTGTAAGTGAGGATGATGTTCTGGTGCGAGCGTGTCTCTCCCAGTGCATGCTGGGATTGGCACCAGCTCCTACTGTTGTGCTGAATATGAATTGCTGCATTATTATTAACTAACCCTATCCATGTATGAACTATATAATACCTTTAAAACATTCCCACGATGGAACAAATGTCTTTGAATGACGATTAGCCGTCAAATCATTATTGAGACAACCGTTTTAGTCAGATATGGTCGTTTTCCTGCATAAACTAAATACTCTTTAAATTAATACAATCGTCATTATATATATTCTGTACAAAAGAAAATGTTGGCTTGACTTGAAAAGACAACAGATCGATTTGATTTAATGGGACTCTATTACACACACACACACACACACACACACTGAAGGAGTCTCTTTAAGAAACTCCTCTGGGTTTATTTAACCTTCTGCCCCCCCTCGTCTGCCCGCCCGTCTCCTACGCCGTGAGACGAGTCTATATTCAGCTCAGACACGCATATCGCCTGGATCAAGCACACACACACACACACACACACATATATATATATATATATACACACACACACGCAAAAAAGACAAACTCAAACAAGAAATGCATACCTGAGAACATTCCCCCTGATAAGCGCGCACACACACACACACACACACACACACACACACACACACCAGATTCTACTAAAAAAAATAATAGTAAAACATCAAGATGTGGAGGGAAAAGAAGTATCTTAAAATTGTAAGCAGGAAACTATCACCGACATGAAAACTATTATTCATCTTGTATATCATTCAACAAAGTATGAAAAACTATACATTGTCTGTCACACAACCGGGGAACATGTCAGTGATGGAGCGGCAGAAGGCGCAGCTGTGCGACACACCCTGACAACACACACACACACCCTGACAACACACACACACACAGAGGAATGTTGGCACGGCCCAGGTGCCATCACATTTAGGGTCGTGACATCGCTGCAGGAGTGTGTAAAGGGGATGAGCCCGTCACCAGACACCTGGGGTATGTCAGGATGTGAGTCTGTAAGAGTGAGGAGAGTGTATGACAGGAATGTCCCTGTGTGTGTGTGTGTGTGTGTAATAGAGCTGAAAAGTGTATGCATATTTGCAGTTTACTCTGAATAGACACGCTGTTATTTACACACAAACTGTACTTTGGTGGTTCAGTAGTGTAACGTCATATTTTTAGTCATTTCAGGTGTCAAATAACTTCAGTAGAGTAAAAAAAATGCAACATTTATCTCTGAAATATTTCATTATAATATCTTTAAACACTGATTTTAAAGATTTTTGGTATCAGTTTAAAAAAAAAAAAAAAAGGGGCGGGACACCTACCAGCCAATCAGAGACGAGTATTTTCCTTGACAACCATGGACTGAAAGCGTTGTTAATAAAAGGTCAGATTAATTATGTACCTTTGAGTCGGACTTCTTACTAAATATGAAACAAATAAAAAAAAAAGTAAAGAAGGAAGATGAACGGATGGAAAGATGGAAAGATGGCATCTGGAAAAACAGTTAGTAAGTCGGAGGGCATGCCGCCACTTTTCCTGGCATGGATGATACATACTGTATGTGGTCAAAAACAGACACACACTTTTACACTTAACTCTATTTTAACAGATGTAGACGCAGCCCCACACACACACACACACACACACAGCAGGGTACTAAAAATGTACAGAATATACTTGTACTCCCAAGGCGAGCTGTACATGCGGCCTGTGTGTTTGGGTCCAGTGTAAGCTAATAAAAGTGTCCTTTGTGTGATGGGCCAGCCATTCCTTGCAGGCTTTAAAAAGCTCCTGTGGATGGTAGAGATGAATCACAGCTGCCAGGAGACCACCGCTCATGTTTAGTGGGACACATGGAGTTACTCACACTCTTAATGCACGTTTAATTCTTTATTTCCACCCTCTTTTCTCAGACCACGTCCACACTTATGTGAAGAATGTGATTACGCATCTTTGTCGCTCTCATTTTTAGCCTTCCTTCCATAGAAATAAGTTGTTTTTTTTCAGTACATCCCATTCATATTCTCCTTTGATCTAAAATCTTGATTGTTGACACTATTTCAGTGTCTGCTACAGAGAAACATGTAGAAAGAAAAACTACACATTCAGATATTTCAATGAGCTACACCTGATTCAGCTTGTTTTAATGAACAAATACACATTTAAACGCTAAAAGCAGCTAAAGGTGATAAGAACCTTTCAAAATAAACATACATGCACATTTTATTTATTTTTCCATTTACTGAAGCACACAGGCCAACGTAGCGCGCACACACACACACACACACACACACACACACACGCACACACACACACACACACACACAATAACAGAAATCTGACTCTCAATCTAAGAGATCAACAAGACACGCGTCAAACAGTTGTCAAATACAGCAGTTGTGTTAATTTGTCCACGTCTGTCTCACTTCTGTCCCACTCACACACACACACTCACCAATTGTGTTTAAAATGTGTGTGTGCCTCACACATTAATACAGCTACATACAATAAAAGAATATCCTAAACTAATTTAACCTTCATAAAACAGCAGCTGCACTTAACACCACCCAACACACACACACACACACACACACACACACACACACACACACACACACACACACGACTGACACGACAGTCATTTATATATGACATACAGCACACGCATCGTCACACAGTAGCTGGATTTATTTCCACCCGTCTGTGCTCGAAGCCCGTCCACGAGCAGCCAGACAGCTGTGCTCTCAGTAGACACGAACTGTGAACTCACACACACACACACACACACACGCACACACACAGATTGGATGTTGGCCAGTAGAAGCGATGGACTGTGGCTCTGAGCCCCACTTTCCACTGTGTGCTCCTGTGGATCTAACGAACGCTCAGCCCTGGGTTTAAAGAGGAGTCAGGAGCCGCCGCCTCCTCAGAGAGGTTGATCCAGGCTGCATCAACGATCCTCAGTAAGGCGTGAAACAGCTGTTGATTAATGGCCATTAATCTGACTTAACAAGTTGTTTTGGAGACAGTCAAATTAGTGCAAAGTAAAGACAACAACTTTTTTTTTACCACTTAAGAATTAGAAGACAAGAAGTCTGTGAGTCTCATCGAGGCGTGCTTGCTGCGTCATGTCCCGAACTGCCAACATCCAACTTTTAAGGGTTTTATTTGTAGTAAAATAAATACAACACATCATCTACTACATTTACACACACACACACACACACACAAGCTCTGAGCTCCATTCTTTTTTTAATCTGTGTTTGGCAGACCACCACCAGGCAGCTCATTACCTGAATATCCGCGGGCTACGTGGCTGATAACATAACTTCTCCTTTCCAGCACATTCCCACCGATACCGCCTTACTGTCGCTCCTTCACACGCAGCTTCTTCACAATGTGTGAAGACGATCAAATGAAGGCGAGATTTTAAATCGCAGAACAAAAGGAAAAAGTAACTGATAGGAAGGAAACCGAGCATCATCTCCTGCACACTATCTCACTTTTTCACTAAATAAACTGGACCTAGTCATCAATACACACACTGTACCCCTCGAGGAGGATGTGGTGTCAAAGCAGCGAGAGCGGTGCAGACATGTGTCATGTATGAAATGTGCACATTCTCTGCAGTCGAGTAATGCCTGCAGGGACGCAGGAGAGATGGGATGTGAAGGGATAGCATGATGACAGCTCTCTGAGACGGTACACACCTACACACACACACACACACCTGGGGGCTCGTAAGCATGAGACTGACAGCGTAGTGGTGAGAGAGCGAACCACCAACAGCGTGAAAGACTCGACTGGAGTCACAAACAGAAAGTAGAAATTATCACATAAACACACATTAGGTCCTGGAAAGTTTTGCCAAAACTCGGGTTTTGTCAGGAAAACAAACATTACATTAGTCACCTCTGAAAATACATCATCTCTGTGCAGCCGCTGAGTTCAACCATGATTGGCCCGACTGGCGGAGAAATGCCGTCTGATTATATATTCTTCATCAGGCAAACGTTGTCAAATGAACGTTGTGGTACCGGAGCTGTATAATTACTGTAAACAAATACTGGTATGACAGCGTTTCACAACGAAACGGGTCCGAGAGGGAACGTCTGCCTCCATAACAGACTGGAAGGAGGATTGGAAGTTGAATTTAAATAAAAATATTCAATTGTGATTATTATATATAGGAGGAAATGATAATGTTTACACACATTTTGCCTTTGATAAAAAATATTGCGCCTCGTCGTATTGCGTTTTCGTTTAATTGTTCAGCCCTAAAGGTTACTATTCCTGGTCTATAAAAATGAAAAAAAACAAAAAACAATCACAGTTATGATTTCCCAGGTGATGCCTTCAAATGTCACGCTGTAACCAACCAACAGACAAAGATCTCTTCAGCGCGCCATCCTGATTTATTTAAACTGTCGCAGCTTTTTGTTTCTCGGCGGATGTACTGAAACGTTTGACCTCGGTGGAGATTCGTGACCCTGCGACCTCCCGGCTGTCAGTCAGGATGCGTTTCCACACCTGGACAGGAAAACCGCACCCTGAGGCGAAGGTGAATCGACCCGTAAGGACGTAAGATTGTCAGGCCTGCAGTCAGAGCAGTGGAACCAACCCAAGTTAAACTCAATCCATTCACTCATTTTTTACCCTACTAGTTGACTTATTCTGCAATCATCCAGCAGTAACGGAGTCCATGTTTAGCATCTTCTAAGTAGAGCACGCTGACCCTGCATGGCTAACAACCATACAGAGACCATGCTGAACTGTGCTATTAATGAAAGCTCAGAAACTGATGAGCGCACACAGGAAATTCTCTTATCCGATTGGTCGGAAAACACAGTTGAAATACTTCCTATAAAACTTAAACTTAGTGCTGTTGTGTAGTTGCTTTAAGAGGACACAAAGCTCTCATTAGACACCAGAGTAGAGCTGCAAAGATTCATCGAAGGACACAAAATGACACGTTTGAAGATGTTTCAGTGGACTAAATGAATCGATAAATCTTTATCCGTTAGTTGCACCATTCAGACATTAATTTAACATCTAATTCAGAAGATGAAATGAAGAGTTGGTATAAACGATGACTGCCACAGTGTCCTTTTTATTTTTTTAAAGCATCCTTGCAGCATCATTCAGATCTCGGAGCGGGTCTTACCCTGTCTTTATCGTCGGCTACATCGCAGAGCACGTCGTCCAGGTCGAGGATGCCTCCGTCACCGTGCTCCAACCGGTGGACCTGCAGCCAGTAATTAGCATCCTGCAAGAGAGAGAAGAAAATAAAAATCAACCCAACGAGTGCTTAGTGAGGACGTTTCTGACTCAGAGATGACAAGTTTCTAATTTAAAGACACATGCGAGAGAAAATATTCTAAAAACGTAACAAGAGATAAGCATCTTTAAAAACTTCAAAAAGGGAAATTATAGCAACAGTTACTGTATGATTGCATCCGAAATGTTTGGACATGAAAAACACACGCAAAGGTCACAGAAGATTAGAAGAAGAAGAAGAAGAGGGGAGATAAAGAAAGAGACAGCGATGGGGGACAGGAGGGCAAGAAAGAACAAGAGCAGGAAGAAAAGTGAAGAAATGTTCACATTTAATCCGTATTCACAGAATGAAGATGGCTCAATGTGATTAAACTAACTACATATTGTTAAATAAGAAAGAGTTTGAAAAAGGTCAAATATTCCCTTCATCAAAACAAATATGATGGTAACCGAGATGCTAGATATATATCCCACACACATAAATAACTCTGCGCTATAATAAACCCGGAGACTACAGCGCAGTAAGCGTCTGTCAAAGTAACGAGTCAAGACGCGAGTGTTTGGGTTCGACCTGCACGCAGCAGCCCCCCCGAGGCTCACAGGCTCATTACCCACTTCTACTGTTCCAGTCCACTGCAAAAAGGGCACCAGACACATTATGGAGGGATAATAATACTTCTGGAGCGTTTAACTTGGAAAAATAACTCCGGATAAAAAGGAATTCCCTGAGAGAAAGAAGTCAAACGGAGGCAGAGGAAAATTAAAGGAAACGCCAGAAACATTTTCATATAAATGTCATTTTATAAAAGCGTCCAGTTTTATAACAGACGCTCAATTCAAATTGTCCCATGATTCTCAGTGTTTTTGTTCCTTATAGAAAAACAAAATAAAAGGTAATAAAATGTTTCTCCCGGCTTCTTAAACGAGGTTGCATCAGTTTGCATGTAAGAACGTGAGTATGCGCAGCACTTTTATTATTTATGTACTCGCTATCAGTACACACATTAAGTAACTATTAAGATACAGCTGACTCGGCTTTTTGCTTTGTAATGAACAGGTTTGTTTGCAGGAGTGAAGCAGGGAAGTCAAACATTAACAGTTTCTAGCTTGTAAAACAGTTTTATTGTTTTTTATGTCACTGTAAACTGTAAAGCACTCGGCTGACAGCTGATCAGTATTATTATTATTAATATAATAATAATGAGAGAATTAAATGTATAAAATCCTGTGAAAACTTAGTAAAAAGCTTCATGACTGGAAATACAAACATTACAACAACAACAACAACAACAAAGACGGACGGAGAAGAGGAGAGTTGTCGAGTCAGCGCGGCGCCGTCAGGCCGCCGTGACAGAGCTCACGGTTTCTGTCACCTCAGACACAGAGACCCCGTGGTTTCCAGCTGATCGCGCTCAGTGTGAAAATACTGATTTACAAACACACACACACACGCACACACGCACACACGCACACACGCAGCCATCAGTGGTGCGATATGACCTAAAATGCAATTTCTCGACAAATAAAGCAGCTGTTCACGTCGACTTTTGGACCCTGTTTAACGTCCGACATCATAACAGTATAAAGATCATATGTTCCCCTTTAAGATATATCATGTCACAGGCTGTAATTTACTATAAATGAAGCAGCAGAAACCCAACATAAGCTGTAAAACTCGTATCTAACAGAAATACAGGAAACAGCCGACGACTTCTGCATCTGTCAACAAATTATTATCAGATTGTGCGTGTGAGTCTAAGAGCTGGTTTTTAAGTTGTTGTTGTTCGTTTTTCTTGTCTTCTTTTCTAAAATGTGTGTGTGAGGTGTTGTGTGATGATAAAACACACACACACACACCGCTGACTTTAATCCTGCTCAGCCAAAAACAACAGAACAGAACTGGGACGTCTCCCAAAACATAAGAAAAAAAACACAAAAAAAACAGGTTGATTTATGACACAAGAGCGCCGGCGGTGTTCGAACACGAGTTGTTTACGAGTCTTTTTGCAACAAAACCTTTAGATTCTTTTACTGCTACTATAAATATTAATATACTATAAATGCTCATAAAATACATGTTAAAGGTTTTCTGTACAACACAAGTTCCAGAAAAGAAGAAAATAAAGTAAACTAAAAACACTTGGAACAGATCAGAGATCAGCCCGGGGTTGTTTTCAACTCATCGCTGCGCTATGTTTAGATATGAAGAAGTACTGTTATGACAGGGTTGTGTGTGTGCGTGTGTGTGTGTGTATCACGCATGGCTGTTGTCTTCGTGTTAAGGCTCAGGTACGGTGGGCCGTATCAAAAGCCTGTGTAAAATGTTTTATGTGTGTGTGTGTGTGTGTGTGTGTATCACGCATGGCGGTTGCCTTCGTGTTAAGGCTCAGGTACGGTGGGCCTTATCAAAAGCCTGTGTAAAATGTTTTATGTGTGTGTGTGTGTGTAATTCATATGTTGGGGCCAAGTTCATGTGGTAAAAATAGCCAACAGCAAATGGACCAAAGAGAAGCCATATAGTAAACAAGACTGTAGTGTTCCAGAGAGCAACAACAACACACAAACACAAAAAAAAAAAAGACAAATATGAATTATTTTACTGCTTTTAAAAATAAACACTTCCAGCTGCACTTTAGATCAACCAATAGAGAACCGTAAGGGGGGGGGTTTCATACTGGGTCATACATTACAAACATGTCAGAGAGATGATGAGACAAACTGCATCCACAGTCCAGAACCGGTTTAAATCAAAGCACCAATCGGTTTCCTGGGAAACAATAAAAAAAACAACAAAAAAAACAACAACAAGAGTTTATTGTGCCAACACAGAGCAGGAAGGTGTTGTAACCCAAACACCAAAATGTCTCTGGAAGATCTCGACTCGGACTGTCAGTCGGACGAGAGCGACTACGACGACGAGGTCGGAAAGAAGCCGGTTGTTGTTGAAGATGATGACGAGGACTACGTGGAGCTCGTCCGCCTGCACGCTCAACTAACGCTATTTGACCATATCTACCATAACAACATAGAGATAGACACGCTGGTACGTCTACGAGTTCGATTTAATTATATTTATGGTAAAATATGTCTCAATTAATGCAAAAATCATGTCTTACAATGTTGTTGTTTTTTAAAAGTACAAAAAAAATGGTGTTTTATAATATAAAATGGACAGAAACTAACAAATTCCCACATTTGAGAAACTGTAAGCTGCAAATTTTGGGTTTTGCACAGAAATATATCGAATAATTAACTAAATATTTGGTTCAACAGTGCCTGGAGATCGCGGATTGGTCGAGCTCGGACCATTACAGTGGAGACTCGGAGTTGGATCTCATCCAGGACTTTGTTGACAGTGTTTTTGAAGACGTCGTCTCCGTGGACACGCCCGTGTCGTCTCCCGTCACGTCGCACGGGGACACGTCGAACCCCGACACTGAAGACGACTCCCTGAGCTCCAGCCTCGATTCTTTCTGCACGTCCTCCTCGTCTTCGAGCGATTGGCTCACGATCTCTGATGATTCTGATGATGTGGACGAACAGACAACGGATGCAGACGACGCCAACAGTTTACAGGATAGAGCTGTGTGCGGCCAACAATAAACTATACCTGTTTTCTTCTAGTGAGCACTTGATATTTCTGAAAACGTTTTAGCCTTTCGTTGCTTCTCTTGGATGTTTGAGCTTCATGTGTGAGGATCGTTTTCACCTCCATCTGCTGAAGGAGGAAAGTTTCTGTTTTTGTGCATATTACCAGGATTTGGATTTTTCAATGATAGAAAAGAATTAGACGTCAATTTGTAAGTAGTTAGTTGAGCTTCTTTTATTTTGGAAAAGACAGATTATTAACGTTTTACTTATGTTGGGCACCACACCTTCGTTCTAGCTGCACGGCAGGTACTTTCTTCCTGCCGCCACCCTTCACGTAACAACATAAAACAACGCCGCCGTAGAGTACACCATGTAAAACGGGAGTGTCGAAGCCTTTAGGCTCCCACTGTTCTTCTGGCAAAGCTTTTTCTTCTCATTCTAATGTTTTTCAAAATGATGGATTGATGTTAAAATGCTCCCAGCGACTCCTGATAATGTTTATTTGTTCTCTGTCAACTTGCGGTTCATCTTTACTCTTGAGTTTTACTCTTTTTCACCACCTCCTTTCTATTCTGTTTCCGTCTCAGTTCTTCCTCCTCTTTGTCCTTATAAAACTTTGACTTTATGCATCATATTTATCCGTCGGTTCATCTTCCTATGAAGCTCAATAGAAACGCTGCAGTTCTGGATTGATGCAGATATACAGCAGTTTTTTGTACTTTTCTTTCCTCTTCCT
Source organism: Pampus argenteus (assembly GCA_036937835.1). Classification (NCBI taxonomy): domain Eukaryota; kingdom Metazoa; phylum Chordata; class Actinopteri; order Scombriformes; family Stromateidae; genus Pampus; species Pampus argenteus. The sequence goes on from CM072875.1 coordinate 20,409,625, forward strand.
GCACAATTTGAGGAAAACAGGACATGGTACATAAATATATAAAAAGAGACCCAGAAGATCAGAAAGAATAATTAAGTTTTTTTTAAACGAGGGAAGAGAAACAGGAAGTTACTTAAAGACAATGAGATGGTCAAAGCTGCTGAAATTAAGACAACATGACACTAATACAATCTGTGGCAACACATGCTTCATCCTCACAGCAGGTGACTCTAATCTACAATGGATTAAGAACAAACAGGAGGCTTATTGTCACTTAATGTCAAGTGTGTGATCGCAGCGTGTGTGTGTGTGTGTGTGTGTGTGTGTGTGTGTATGCACCAGTTTAAAGAGTCAGTTCACTCATTTTGCTTCTTTAGTGACATAATTCAAACGTTTTATAATGTTGATGAAGATAGAGGCTTTAATATCTAAACATGTAGATAGTTTGATTTCTGAGGTCTGGAGATGCAGCAGAAAACAAAGCCGGGTCGTAACGCCATTAAATTAAAAAAAAGAAGATAAATAAATAAAAACAACATTCAATTAAATTTGAAGTTTTTTTGGAGTCAAACGATGAAGAATTAACTTTCAGTCTTAACAGGTCCTTAAAGGGTTCGGGGGGAAAAACTTCCTCTGCAGAGGAAGACTGTGTGATACGATCGAAAGCTACTACATGTTGAACCTTTTAGTGGGATCTGCTGTTTCCAAGATCATGAATGAATTTTCAAGTGTTACAAAAGAAAGAAACAACAACATGGAAATGTAAAGTCACGGTTGATTTCATCCTTTCAAACTTACTGTTGTAGAATTAATGAGACGTCGACGACACCTTAACGAGGTTTAAACTCTTATGTTTGCATTTTTGTCAGCATAAGATTTAATGAGGTAATCTTGGCCTGACAGACAAGTGCTCATTTTAAGCCGCTTATTGGTAAAAACGTAGAAGACTGTGTTGTACCTGACAGCTCAGGTGAGACTGTAAAAATATGAAGCAGGTTACAGCAGGAAAAAAACACCCTCCCTGGATAAATAAAGGTTACCTACTACTCGTTTCCTCAAGGTTTTAGAGGCGATAACCTAAAACCTCTTATGAAAAATGTGCTCACGTCCATGTTCGGGTTCAGGTTCTTCAAATATTACCTGCCGTCTTTTATCTAGCAGACAAACGAGCTCGATAAATCTCCCTTCGGTCTCTCCTCGTGTTCGGATGTGTGCACAGCCACACGGCGGGACAACGCGGCGTGTGTGACCTGCGCTGCAGGGTCGAAGCAAGGTTGAAATAAGAAACAAAAGACTCTTTCATTCAAGTATAATGACACCAGTGAGAAAACGGGCGGAAATTGGAAAATGTCATTCAAGTGCTACATGATGTGTAAAAACCACAGTAGAAAGACAGATGTGTCAGAGGCGACTGACTGTAGCTCCTCTCGCTAGTTTATACGCGTGTGTGAGCGTGTGTGTGTGTGTGTGTGTGTGAGCATGTGTGTGTGTGTGTGTGCACTGAGTATGAGTTTGTAAATTACCAGTTTTACTTTCAGAAATCTTTTACAACTTTGCAACTGAATCGATGACCTACTGATTCTCGTCAATAAATGCATCTGTTGAGAAACACCGTTAGCATCTTAGCGTACGTGGAGATTTTCTAGTAGATCCAAACCAACAACAAACTGATCGACGTCTAAGTACTTGTGTGTGTGTATTCAAAGCCTGATATATCATATTCCTCTGTGCTGTAGACCTCTACTGTTGTCCAAAAACTATTAAAAGCTACACCACTGCACAAAAAAAGCCAAAACAATGAGGCTTGACTTCTTTTCAACGGCCGCTAGTTTAGGTCCATTGTTGGTTACTAGCGTAGCATTTTGAGAGATGAGGACACCGGATGATTTGACTAATTTAGACTGAAGCCTCATTTTATCTGCAAACAAACATTTAAATCTATTTTTTCATTATGAAGGGACCTGAAAAACATGATTGTTTTTAAGACGGACTTGACGATTCGTTTAAGGTGGAATGGAGATAATTATTAAACAGACTTACTCTGTATCACTCTTAAGAAGCTTAATAATACATTTAATGCGTCGTACGGTTCATTCAAATTCGACTATCATTAACTACAAAATCAGAACTTGGCGCGAGAACCTGCGAACACGGATGTGTGTTTGTGTCTTTGCATTCACGTCCTCCGTCTTACGTTCAAGCACCAAACATTCCTCGACGTGGAGAGGCTGGACCGCTGCCAGACTCGCTGCCAGACTCGCTGCACGTCGTTTACTCTCAGCAGAATTAACAGCTGCCCTGTCCTGCTGTGCCATGCTGTGTGTGTGTGTGTGTGTGTGTGTGTGTGTGTGTGTGTGTGTGTGTGTGTGTGTGTTCAGTTATAAATACGCTGAGGGGTGAGAGTTTTCAATCAAGGTGACAGACCACAAAAACAGAGCCGGGGAGGCGAGAGGAGCCTCCCCTCACCATGTGTTTCTTCTTCTTTTCTGAGGAAATTTCTATTTTTAAAATCATATTTTAACCAAATTAATTGATTTTACCCCCTTTTTTTTTTACTAACTTTTTATACCAATCTGCATAAAAACACACACACATTATACTGAGAACCACACAAACCAGGAGTATGAAGAGATCAAACACAAAACCTTCAAGACAAACACACAGACTTTATAGATCCGGACACCATCCATCTGTCTTTCCTTCATGCGTCTCCGTCTATTACGTACAACCACTGAACCCAAACTTCTCCATCGAGGCCTCATCCCTCAAATCATTCATTTTAGCATTATAATCACCCTTGTGTCCTTGCATTCAACCATTCAACTGTACTAATCCCCCTCCCCATCCAAAAAAAAAAACAAAAAAACAACAAAAACACAGAAACAGAAACAGAAACAGACGGAGGGCGGGGGGAAACCTGAGAGAAACACTGGCAAAAGCACCTCAATGGCAGCGAGCCTCACACAGAACAATGTCGGCCATTCAATGAAACCCTTCAATCTGATCAAAACAGGCCAACGCTCGACAGTTTAATGCACTACGCTCTAAAAATAGTCAAAATTACACTGCCTACGTGCAGACGTTAAAACTGAGGCAGGTAGGATTAATCAGCAGTACACATTCAGCTTTAAACAAGAGAATTTACTTCAGCTTCAGCAGTTTGCCTTCAGTGCTGGGATTACAGAGATCCTCGTCGTATGAATTACTCATGTGATGAACAGAATCGGACCTGCAAAATGTAAAAGAACAACAGGATCTCACATCCTGGTGCGACGGGACAAAAAGCAGGAGATTTCAGCCTGTGGCCTGATTCACAGTATGAATAATGAACACAGTGCAGAGCAGCAGTCTTCATGTCTTTTTAACTCAACCACCTCCTGTGCAGTGAAACTCAAGACGGCCCGAGAGAAAGAGGACGGATGGATGGAGGGAAGTAAGGAAGACGTGAGCCTGCAGTTTCACCTCCAAAACACACCGAGTCATCCAGACAGATCATTAAAAACACTCTTCTTCCATTTTAAACTAAAAACTGCTTTTCAGAGTTTTAATGCAAACGTGATGTTTACTGAATGGATTTATATTACAGCAAGTTCAGAGCCTGTTAATTGATTTCCACACTACATGGAGCACATTCATATATATTCTCATGCATTGTTTGGACCTTAACCAACACCTGTGTCATACAGAAACACCTGTCCATCCTTTATCAGTCCATTCACTTCCTGCTACAGCAATAAGCAGCTTACAAGCGTTTAGGATCAACAGTCGAACACATTGTCTTCTAGCGCATCACCACAGTGACCTTCACACAGGTTGTTGATTTAACTTGCTGATCATTGAATGAGGCAGGATGCTGGCAGTGTGTGTGTGTGTGTTTGTGTGTGTGTGTGTGTGTGTGTGTTTTCTCACCAAACACTGGTGAGAAAGAGATAAGAGGAGCGATGGTGAAGACAGAATCGTTTCATTGTTATTATCTTACTGTCTGCATATACAAACATAAAGGCAACATGTTAAATAAACTAAAACATTAGCTGCATTATTTTCACACATCACTTCTCTGCTGTGATGCATTAAGATTATTATTATTATAGATTATTATATCATCTGCATATTTAAAACTATCACGATTAAACGCTATCGAGATCTGACGCATTTCTTTCAAACAGACCGGACTTTGTTGAAAAGGTCTCTGAAGGCAACCTGCATGTCAATTAGTGTCAGAGACGAGGCTTCGTGCCACTGCTGCTCACTTCTTCTTCTTCTTTTTTTTTTTTTATGTAGCTGCACATTATTGCCAAACGTGCATCAAAGCCAAAAGACGACTACATGCCTTTCTGGAGCATCAGCGTTCAACAGGGTAATTCAGGTTGGGTTTTGCCCAAATTCTTGACTATAAACATCAACTGTGACTCATCTGACTTGTTTTCACAGTGTTCTCTTAGGCTGCGGTTAAAAACAGAAAAAAAAGGGTCAAATGTCAACAGCAAATATTTCACAATACCTGTTTTAACCTCGGAGCGCCAGGTGAGAGATTTACAACATCAGGACAATTCAGTCAGATAATAGCGTTTGCCCAAAAAAAAAATAAGCCAACTGTCTGAAAACTGCACAGTGACAGGAAACTGTGGGCATTAGAGAGATTTAGTTAAATAGTTCACAAACCCGTACAGGAAATGGTTCAAGGGGACAATTTAGAGCTTATGGACATGACGTCTCAGACATCAGAAATGCCTTTGAATATGTCAGAACAGGAAATCACAGCAAGTGATGTAAATACTATTGAAAGAAATACTCAATGGAAAATAAAAATTCAAGCTTTTTACGAAGCTAAATGACCGAATCTCTTTTTTAATCAATTCATGGTTGAGAGCTAGAATGTAGGAAATTACTGTCGAGTTGAGTTTCTGTTAAGGGTCAGTCTCAGAGTAAACGGGGGAGTAAATTGGAGACACACGTTGGAGTGGTGTCTACGGTTACACCAGCTGTCAGTCTGAAACCGCCCCCCGGCCTAACGTCTCTTGATCCTTGAACAACCGGAAGGGATGAAATCAGGTCCAAGAGAAGAGAAGAAAAAAAAAGATTTAAAAGCTGCGACGCTCCACATGTGAGTCAATGAATACCTACAGAAAAGGAGGACAAAGCTGATAATTTGAGTCCTAAAAAAGAAAAAGAAAAAGAGACTTCACAGCAATAACAATAGACCACTTCCAAATCTTGATTTCTCCTGGTATCAAAAAAAAGATACGACAAGTTGCCTCATCTTTCACCTCGCAAGACAGACCGATATAAAAAACCACCGCTGACGAGATGAAAACCATATTCTTGCCTGATTTCTTTAGAAATGTAGAAGAAGAAAAAAAAACCCGCAAGAGGGGAGACAGAAGAGACACAGAAGGACAATCAGAGATACAATCAGACGTGACTGACTCGGGTCTATTGAAAACCAGCCGTCTGAAGTTCAGCGGAGACACATGATCCTCTACGAGTGTTGTCATCCACAACAGAGCGCCACGGGGAGAACTCAATACTACTAATTAGGCATGTTTGTGACGGTCTGTTGACTCCCTAAAGGGGGAATCAGTCCTTTTTATCATCCAACTACAAAGAGACATCAGATTATGGTATATTATGGTATATTATAAAAGTCACAGCTTCCCTCCGGCTGGTAAAGATTCGGTGCTTTGCTCAAAAACACTTCAGGGGGAGAAGATACTTGCTGTCGTAGAGGATAAAACAGGATTTTAAAGTGAAAAATACATATTCTCTACTTTAGTTTCATTTCATGCATAATCACGTATTTAGTCAAGTCTACATCATACAACTTCTTTGCTCGATAAGTTCAGTTAACGATCACAACAACAACAACAACAATAGCAACTAAGACACCAGAAAATATTGACATTTAAGAAGTTGAAACAGGAGAAATGTGGCTTTTTTTTCCTTGAAAATGACTGAAAACAATGAACTAAATAATTGACACTTGTTGCTGTTCGAGTGTTTTTCTGGATCATTTTTACAGCTGGCATAACTCAAGCTAAGAAAAAGGATGAGCAAAGGAGGCTTCATGATGTCAGCCTATTAAGACATGCTTGGATCTGATCCGATTCTGGTCTTGCAACACTTTTCGGGAAGCAGTTCATAATTTACAACGCTAGAAAGCACTTAATACATCAGCAATTATCATAAGACAGTACTTGAGCATATACAAGTACACAAGTACCAAAGCTAATGTTAAATCATACCTTTATCTGGCTGACTTGACAAGACTCCACCTTGAATCTGTTCTTGAGAGCATAACGGTGTTTCCACATCTCATCTGTATCTTAAAACAACACACAACTGAACTCAACAGCAAACGACCTCTTTGTGCGCAAGAATGACACCTGAAAGGCGACACACGCTGCCTTCAACACAATAATCTGTTCTCTCTGGAGACAGTGTGTATCAGTTTGCCATGACGTCACAGTTATTGATACTCAAGCACTGCAACAAAGAAAGTGTACAGGGTGAAACTGCGGTAAACTGTCCACAGGTCTCGTTGGCCTTTGGGCAATGAAACATGTTCAACCTGCAGAGGAAGATACCATTCATGAATGGTATGAGGAAACAGTTCAAGATCTAAACCGAACCAATTTCCACAAAACCAAATGGCACAAAGACCATCAGATTTTGGAGATTCGGTAAAAGCAGCAACAGGAGCGTGCAACACAGGTGCAGGAGGATCTACAGGCAGCTGGCTCAGATCAAGTGAGCCTGAACAAAGAAATCATCAACCTCAAAGCATCGACGGCTGAAAGCCTGTCAGAGCGATGCTGCTGATGCTTCTGTGCCACTAGTGTCTTCCACGCTATTGTGATCACACCAGGAAGAAAAGATGTTAATGGCGAAAGCTCAGGAAGATGCTGAACCCCCCCTGAAGCATTAGATGGGTGGGGTTTAAAATACAGGACAAGACTTTCTGGACAAGCGGTGGAGGTTTCAATGCAATCAAAGCTGGATGTCTGCCATCTATCAGGCAGCACCAGGATCTGTAGGTACTATTTGATTGCAGTCAGAAAGGTATTAAATTACAAAAGACACTTGAGGAAATCCTTCTGGCACAACGACTGACCGCTATCAGGAGACAATCTTGTGGTTACTTTCATCTGGTTACTGGCAGAATATGACGGGAGGATATCCTGTCTGTCAAGAGGTGGAAGTCTTAAAGACAAAACATCCAGTAGCTTTTCAGAACTGGTTTCACCAAAGTGACTTCAGTCTCCTTTCAAGAAAAACCTGCTTTAGGCATCGATTTCACAGACGGTGAGATTATCACTTATAATCTTGTGTTGTCACATCAAATTCCAAGACAATTGTGCGAAGTCAGGAGGATTGTTTCCACTTCGTCCTGAGCGAGACAGGTTGAGGTTTTTGGTGCAAAGTACTCAGTAATCAACATAAAAGCAGACAGCAGAAGATAATAGCACTGCAATGCCTCACCAAAGAACAACAACAACAACAACAACAACAAGAAGAAACCATTTTATAATTGAGGCTAGTCAGACTGGTCAGTCAGAGCCATAAAAATGTGGCTTTTAGCACTAGTAAGTTTATTTTTAGGCCACATTTAGACAAACGTTAGACCTGCATGAAAAAAACACAGCCTGCTCATTTATTTGAACACCAGTGAAGCAGTTGCACCAACACAGATGGCTCAGTCAAAAAATAATGATTAAAACTTAAAATGCTGCTCCAGGTGTGAATAATGTGAAGTATTTCTACTGTTTACTTTGTGATTGTTGCAACAAAAGATAATAAAGTTGCCGTTGAATGTATTTTATGTCTAGCTGGTATCTGAATGGGTTGAAAAATGGGATTTGTTGGAACAAGTAGCGGTACTAGTATCAGTGGTAACAATATTAATCATTCTTACAATTTACTTTGGGAAAAATATGAACGAATGTCAAGTAAGACTTTTGTTTTACCTCCTCACACATAGAAATAAATAAAATTATACTTAAATAAAAACCAGTTCTGCAGTGACGAGCAGCCTCAGGATACTCAAAGTACATTTGCATCCCTGCAAACAAAAAAAGTAAAAAGTTGACATAAATGGGTTAAAAAGGAGTATATAGAGTACTGTAATAATGAACCTTTTCTCATTTAAAGTAATATGAAATATAAAATACATAACAACAAGCTTTCTTTAAAAAATGTGCTTCCTAAAATAAAGTTGATGGATCATTTTGGGCTCTTAGATTGTTTATTTTCTGTGGCTTCAGTGCAGATCATATGAGTGAGTATATTTGCTCAGAGGACATGCATATATGAGACATACTGGTTTTGAACTGCCTGTGGGAAATAGCTTGTGGAAAAGAAAAAAAACAAACATTTTCCTCTGATAGTTGGCTGTGCTCATGCTTATGGTTTTATTGAAAATTAAAATTAAAAAAAAAAATGAAAACATTAATGTGTTTAGTGAAAATACCTCATGCAGGGTGTTTAATATACACTCATGCAATACTTTCAGTAGAGTTTTTCATTATTTCACTATTATGCAAATATTATGTAATTATCCTGACTAAGAATATCCACTCAAACTAGAGAAGTGCTCCAGCAGCCGAGGACGGTCACCGCTTCAACACGCTGTCTTCTCCTTACTGACACCACACTCCTCACTCATACACGAAGCTGAGCAGCTCACTGTTTGCTTGTTTATTCAAAAGTTTATTAATATCGAACGTGGCTCGTGTCCAACTGTGTTTTCCCTGCCTACTTTTCTTTTTTTAGAGCACGCCATGTCTGACTCTGTGTACAGATCTGATCTCTAGCTGTTGACATGCAGTGGCAGAGCCCTGCAGCCCTGCCCTGCTGCTGCAGCCTGGAGAGCCTTGCTGTTCACTTGTTTATTCAAAAGATTATTGATATTAAAACATGCTGCGTGACCAAATTGCACCAAATTCAACACGGTAATTCCTTGGGTCCCTAGCAATATACCCGCCAATTGTAAAGTAGATTGGAAGAATTGTTCTCGAGATATGTGAAGGACATGCATACATACATACATACATACATACATGCAGGCAGTGATTTCTTCATTTATACTTAATGTCAGTTGCATCCGGGATGAAAAGAAGGCTTTCAGAGGTTGAGTCACATCAAAAATCACTGCAAAGAAAGCATCTGGTTGACACCTAAACCCCTCAATGTCGTCAGTCTCTGAATGAAAACGACTTACACACATACGACTCTAGATCCATTTATGAATTCGAATGTTATCAGAGGGATTGGGAGATGTTGTACAAGAGGATTTGTGAGGGTAGAAGTAGTAAAAACAGTTGGTCAATGGGCAGACAGCGGCGCATGGGATTATTTTGTAAAACACGTCAGAAACGACGCTCAGTCTGCCAGCATCATGTGACAGCTCAACAGTGCAGAGGAACAACTGCCAATGGCCTCGGCGGTATCAGATTACAGCTCGGCAAATGGAAAAGGGAAAAATAAGTGGGCTTATTTGTAGTGGCCTGAGATATGTTCTATTATACATAACTGCAAGAGCAGAGAGGCAGAGGAGGCCTGACAAAACAAGAGCTAGCTCCCCTGGGAGAAGCCACACTGTGGAGGAGCCACAGTAAGACAAACTCCCTCACACACACACACACACACACACACACACAACTAGACACAGATTTATGCTTCCACATTACAGCTACTAAATGTGACTTTCTGACACTGAAATAGCATTAAATTGGCCGTATTTTATCCATCGTATTTATGGGTCTGTATTGCCTGTGTATGTTCCACTTAAAAATACAACGGAAAAAAAAAAAGAATCAGGCGATATGATGCGTATCACGATACTATACATATCGCGATACATATCACGATGCGATATTATCACGATATATTACGATGCGATACATATCACGATACGATACATATCACAACGCGATACATATCACGACGCGATACATATCACGACACGATACATAAACAAATTTATTGTTAAGAACATGTCTGCAAAGTAAATTAGCAAAATAATGTGTTCTTCAACTTAATAGATTTTGCGTTTCTGGGTTTTATTATATAAATAGAGCAGTTCTAACTAACAGGGATCCAAATACAGAAACAATCCCTAGTTTTTTCTTAACTGGTTTTCCAATTATGCATTTATAGTTTTTGACATAGCATTTATTGTGGGTGTGGACGGTAACGATCTGAACTGCAGCTGTCAAGACAGACTAGCAGCCACAGTGCAAGCTGAGGCTATAACATTAACTACAGTGGAAAACAAGAATAAAAAACAACAACAACAAAGCTTTTTACAGATGGGTTGCATCTACCATCTGCTGCTGGGGTTTTTTTTGTTGGTGTTTTTAACAAACAGCAGCACTTTAGAGGTGGGTTTCATCTGCAAAATAAGGCTTAAAATAATCCTTTTTTTAAGGAAGTGGTTATTGGTATGTTTCCTCCATGTTAATAGTCTCTTATTGTCGGTACTGAATTATTGCTAATGCACCGATTGGTACTGATTGTGCAAGATCACGTGATGAAAGTCAGATTGTTTGAAAATGAAGAAGCGTTACGGCTCACTTGCTTATCAGTTGAATAATTATGTTCTATGTTGAGACATTGCTGTGGTTAAGGTCTGCTTAGGGTTAGGCACAAATCCCGGGAAAACCAGTTTGGACCAACAGCCTGTGGCGCGGAATTAAGATCCATGTCAGTTGTCAAAAAGATTATTGCACCGGTTCCGATGTGGGTGATGAACACAAGTCATATCATGAACTAGAAGTACAGGCTGCAGTCTTGATATCTGAGTGAGTCAGTGTGACGGCATAACCCGGACTAACGGACAAAGCTTTAAGATGCCCGGAGCTGCAAGATCAATCAATTCATTTACAGTCACATCAGATTGCAGAAACGCAATCCTGAAGTGTCAATAGTCTTGTGCAGAACCGCAGTGTCAAGTGTGGTGTGGGGATTTATATGTCAACATCTATGGGGACTGTAGAGGCCTGTACAGACAGAAAGTGGGATAAACAGGCCCTTACAGGCAGAATACACAGTACAGTGAAGTCACTGATGGCTGACAGACACTGTTGCATAATGTTTATGGACATATTTCAAACAGACTGAACAGTTCCCTTTTCTAAGCTTATTGAAAAAGAGACTTAAAAGAAAGGGAAGAGTGTCCATGTGTAAGACAGCAGGGCAGGACAGAGATGTGACTGTCTCGGTCCTCACAATAGCTGGTGTGTATGTGTGTGTGTGTGTGCGTGTGTCCTTTAACAGCTGCAAGTCCTTGAGCAACACAATATACTCCTACCTGCTTACTCATCGGTGCTCACATGATAACTACAGCCAGATAATAAGTTTAAAGCTTTGAAAAGTTTCAACTGTCTTCAGAAAAAGTAGAAAAGTGATGTCATACTGCAAGAGACCTAGTGGACACGCCCATTACAAACCCATAATGTGCATTTCTGTGTGCATGTAAATCAAGAAGAGAAAGAACTGTATTCTTCAAAGCTCAAGCAGATGCTCATGTGGATCAAAGCTGAGAGAACAAGGGGGGTGAAGAGAGAGGCTTATTTAAAGAAGTGGGATGTGAAGATGGTGGGGGGAGGTAATAGAGCTGGGATCCAGAGATGGATGTGGGCAGAAGGGAGGCTGGAGCACTGGGAGACGGGGGATGCAGATTGCAGTCGTTTCCTATTCGGGAGTCTGGAGAGCAACTAAAGGGGGGCGTTTGTTACAGCAGGAGAGGAGATGAGGAAGATATGATGAAATCTGAAAGTCATAACGTTGGAAGTATGTAAAATACATCTGGCAGAAGTGACTCACTGTAATGCGATTCTGCACAAGAAGGATATTAAACATGAATTAAGGATTCTCCCCTGATGAAAGGTACCTAACACTGCCAAAAAAAAAAAAGCAACCTGCATCTCTGTCTAAACTTAGACTGCTGAGCATGTTTTTCCATGTGTGAAAGTTCATAGGCTAAATATCTCTGATCTTCTCTCGATGCAAACGGAGAAAATATTAATTCTGCTTTAGATTTGTGTGCATTAGAAGCTCACAAAGTGGTACGCATGTATACAAACAGAACGGAGACTCATTTATCTCTGCATGACTAACACACACACACACACACACACACACACACACACAGTGATGTAAGAGGATAAACCCCGGGGTCACCGTGCTGTCTGGTCAGACATGGATCTGCATGATAGCAGAAGACTTTTATTTTGTATCTAAAGCAGTTAGACCCAAAATGTCACAATTATTTTTATGAAAAATGACGAGAAATGCAGTAAATATGAATCATACCACACATGAAGGTACTCTAAAGTTAAGGAGAAAATTCACATCATGCACTATGTCAATAGTAAATACTCTTACTGGCCTCAAGCACATTCTTATATGATGTGACAAGATGTTATATGTTCTTTCTTCAACTTTCCATGCAAAACAACCTTCCCTTTGAGACCGATCTATAATTCAAATGTGCCCGATCTGACGGCAGAGTAATAACAAAATTAAATCAGAAGAAAAAAAACCCAAACAAACAGCAAAAATAGATAATATTTAACGTGCTGTTTATAGAGAACCAGCTGGAAGTTGGGCACAAGCCGCCACAATCTTTGGCAGGAGCGAGGTTTTTTCCATCCATCCAGTGTGACTGGTGAAGATAGAGGTATTTGCAGCATCTCCGTCTTCATGCCAAGTCTCCACTAAGCCTCGCCGGACGCTGAGCTTTGACTTGAGAGCGAGGAAACTACATCTTGGCAAAAAGAAGCTGACCACACGAATGATTGAAAAACCAGACTTCACTGTTTATGATCCTTAACAAATACTTAATACAGATCAATGCATGTTAAGAGTGTGATTTTTCATCATTTGAATCATTTCTTAAACTCCTGAAGAGGTAAAACTAAACACCAAAAGATCTGAAAAATGCAGATTTGTGCAGCAGGATTGTGTTATTTATCGTTTCTAATCCGTTGTAAACTTGATGTGTGGTTAAACAGTACAGCACTACATGCTCCAGTTCAGTGGCCGTGACTCTGATGGGAAGTATTCAGCAGTCATCTGGGAGCTAAATGAATGGGTCAGTAAGGAATTTGGCCATTTGTTTGAGGTCCGAGCATCAGCTATGAAGGACGCCTCAAGGGTTTTCCAGTTGTGACACAGCAGGCCGAGGCACCGCGGCGAGCGTGTAATTGGAAAATAAGTAGGGCGTGTGACTTTGAAGCTACAGTCACTTTAAATGTAAATCAAGTGACACAAGCTGGTAGCATTTTTATGCCTAGTTTCACTCTCAGCTGCACATAGTCACAAGCTAAATGCAGGAATAATTTACGACAGCGATACTAAGTGCAGATCAAAGACAAAGCAGCACGATCCAACGCACTGATCGCTGGTATCCAGGTGAAGAGTTTCATCGTTTCCAACAACCACTTTAAACATGAAGGCAACACGGAGGGAACGTGGAGAGACGAAGGGAAGCAAACAAGTAGTCCTAAAATATATAAAAGGTTGACAACAAGACATTCATTAGTGACCAGCTTTTATCGTTAAGGTCTCAACCTCCAGATTTCTATGGCTGTTATTGGACTTTTTATGAATAGCCATCTGTTGGTTTTTGAACTGGAAAGTCCCGTTACTGTCTCAGCTTACATCTACTAACTGCTTATAAGCCAAGTTAAGGTGACACGAGTGCAGGAGACGAGTGTACGAGTCCAGACTTTGGAGAGATGGGAAGAAAATCGGGGCACAGTTCAATCAATGGATTAAGTCTAAATAGGGCGCTTGTTTCTAACAAATGGACTTCTCCTTGAAATGCCAGGCGTGCCGGGTTTGTGCCCCAATTCATGTGTGTGAGAGAGCTGAACACACATACACACACACATACACACACACACACACACATACATACGCGCAATCTTGTCTGATCATGTCAAAAGAGACATTAGAGTCCCGGGCCAAACCTGACACAGTTCATTCACACAGCAAGCTTTTCTTCCTGCCTCATCCGTCACCGCTGTGATGAGCTGCATTCAAATGCTGCTCATTACAAAAGCTCATTTCTTAAGGTTTAATTCATTCATACAGGACACAAATTAAAGGAGGATTTCTGCATGCAGAGAAGCGCTGGAAACATTTCAGTGTGAAAAGCATTTTTTTTTGACTAATTATGAATGATTAAAATTATACCTTCTACATCTTTTATTGATAACAAAGTTGAATGCACAAACCCCGCCCTCCGTGCACCTTCATATTTCCTCAGATGCAGCTTTCTGCTAATGCTCTGTTTACCTTCCTTACAGCCCAGCTGCTCCAGTCACAGCGCTGCCTCGCTGCTGGTGACTCCCTGCATACTAATGATGAAATAGAGGAAAAGGGAAAGCTCTTCTTCTCTTTGATACGCTACTCGATCAGTCCCATCTGGGATGAAGCATCCTCCTTCACCAACTCAGTTTAATATTCTCAACTTAAAATCAAAGTGCTGAAGCAGATAAAAAAAAGAAAAAACAGGCAGTGACGCACACTAGCTGCTTTGCATTTTGCATCTTTGCAAAAGCGTGCGATTCATTTTTGCAATTCAGCTGCAATAGTCAGAATGAGAAACTCATTTTCGGCTCCTGGCGTCAGTTTTGTCAAGCAGGTTGAGTTGAGTGGGAACCCGATCAAAATGTCGGTGTCAACCTGGTCGAACCCTCTTTCTTTGACTGCTTTAACAGCTTCTGTATTCACTGCTTGAATGTTGGTGTCAAACATCCAACTTTTGTCTTGACCAACTGTTGCTGAAGGAACCAGAAATCATTCATATTTCAGCACAATTTTCAATTTTTTTTCTTACAAATTATCCAAAACTATTGATCGATTATTAAAATCTGTACTATTTTTATCTTTCTATACCGTCTATAACCCTTTGAGTCGGCGTGGTGAATATCTGAATCCATGATTTTCTGATTAGTTCACAGCCTCTATGTGCAGAGACTGAATTTTTAATCGCGGTGCCGGCTGCACTCTGACAAGTGCAGACCAGCCGTGTCAAAAACACACCCAGGAGAGAATAAAGGCCTGAGACTGCGGAGGTGGCAGTGAATCAAAGCCTTTCTTTCATCTATCATAAATGGGCAGATATCAACATGTCAAACTGCCTAAACCGTTTTTTTTTACTCAGATTCATTTAGACAGAAACATCGCTTGTATTCTCCTGCTCTAATGACCAACATACATGCAAAAACGCTGCTACATGTTGTTTAATAACCACATTTAAGCCACATCTATCCGACTCAAGTTCAAATCATTTTAATTACAGGTTCGTCTGTGAATCCGTTTATGGTTAATTTATGGATTTTTTCTCAATGTAATACAGTGATAAAGCCTATCATCAGCAACCAGGCCAGCCCTGCAGACAGCAGAGAGGGACACCGCAGACAAAAGACCGAAGTTCAAGGCTCTCGTGCCTCTGCTCTGCCCAAAGGCCAATAATCATCTGTCAAAGGCAGAGCTCTCGCCTGGCCTGTCCTATATTTAGCAGACAAAGCCTCATCATCCTAAGTACTGCATTCAATTTCAAGGGACATCATTAATCTACACTCATAAATCATTTGGGTGATGCTAATGCAGGCTCCTCATTCCTTTGAGCAGCATGTGGTTTTCCATGTCCAGCCTCATGCTTCACACCGACTATCACCATGTTTCAAATATTTGGAATATGCCGACGCAGGACCTCCGTCCCTTTGAAATGCATTTGGGTTGCTATGGGGAACATGCTTGCGGTCTGAGCTTTGCACTTTGCATCACTAAACCTTCAGGTTTCTCACTTAGCTGCTGGCAATTAACAGCTGGGTGAGAGCAACAGGGTCTGTTATGAAGTGGAGAGGAGGGGGAAGGGGGGTAAAATGAAATTTTATGACTCTGGCAAGAAGCATCTCGCTGGAATTTCAGAAGCAGGAAGAAGAAAGTAATAAAACAATGAGGTTATAAATTAAAGAGGGGAAAAAATGGAAGAGAATAACAGATCAGTAAGAATATGATTCTCAGTCATATCTCTGTTGTATCAGCCTGCACTGGGGGGGGTACAGTGTATCAGAGCTATGCTGCTGTTTGTTCAGTGTCCTGACATTCCTCAGGGACAATCCTCCCCCTGTGCTCGGCGCTCCACACACACAGCGAGTCCTTGACATTTCAGTCGATGTCTGTCCGCTCGGTGGATAAGGGACACTCGGGCCTGTGAACGAGGCCGGCCCGCCCGCTGACAACAAATGCACATTCATTTTACATCGAGTGATATTCAGCAACTGAACAGATGGCCGATTGATTAAAATCATTTTGGTCGAATTTAAAAGTGGCAAATATTCTCTGGTTCCAGCTTCCTACATGTGAGAATTTGCTGTTTTTTCTTTGACATAAAATTGAACATCTTTCGGTTGTTTTTTAAGACAAAACAAGCGAAGACGTCACCGTGGGTTTGAGGAAGAATAAAGAATAAAGACGACAAGAGAACGACCTGATGCCAGTTTGATGGGGAAGCAGAGGTAAGGCTAAACACGGAGCATGCAGAGCCCTGGATTTTGACTCGCAGGCAACATAGACGTCAGACATTATAACAGTATATAATCACAAAAAAGCATGTTATGAGTAGGCTACTCACAGACAGGCTGGCACCTATTCATAGAGGTGTGAAACAAAGCCGATGTGATTCACAGTGTGTGTCAGACAGTTTGATATTTCCTTCCGCAGACCTTAAACAGACTACGAAAGGCAAATGAAATGTAAAAAAAAGGCTTTTTCTGTACTTGGGCTGCTGATATAAAATGACCAGAAAAGAATAACCGTCTACCTTCAAGCAGGCTGTTGGAGACAACGTCTGGGCTTTGTAACCTCTGTGTTTATTATGGGAGAAAGTTGATGACTAGCCGGTTATGCTTGGCTGCCTTTGTATAACTATCAGTTGAGGCTATTTAAAATGTTGCCATGGCTCAAACCACAAAACTCCAGAGTAAATTCAACCTGAGACGACGCACCGTTTTTTAAAAATCACAGATGAATACGACGCAGTGTTCTCAGCACGACGCCAGTAATGACACCGTTTCTGTAAGCAATCACTCAAATTCACACTAATAACTTTAATAACACTGACCGGTGGCTTTTAATCAAATGCCAGATGGTCTTACATGTTTTAAATAGTGAACATAGTGAATATTGTAGCACTACTTTCTAGCTGTTAAATATACCTGAGGTCAAATCCTCTTACACAGCTCCTACAATGACTGTATTCTCCTGTCTCAGCGTCACACCTTAAACTTTCCACAAACACCTTTCTGAAGACACGCTAAAAAATCTCTTTCAGAAATAAACCACGATGTCCACCAGTGAGTACCGGTCGACGAAGAGCATCAAAACAGACCATGAAACCTGTTTTATAAGCTTCCTGGTCCCCTTCTCCCTGCACTAGTTTACATTCAGGAGCTTCCTCTGTTTATAGAAGAAAGACTTGACCTCAAATAACACCAAGCTGTGATGCAGACACTCATCAAAAGACCTTCTGAGTGCTGCCGATAATTTTTGAAGCATCCCTCGTCCAGAAATAGGCTGCTATCTGTCAATCACTGGCCTACTGTGTGCATCTATAGTGTTTGGCGGGTGATGCGGCACCATATGTAGCCAGGTTTGGTGCACATGCTTAGGGGTGCCCGAGCTCGGCTGACTGGATCCACGCCAGGGTTTAAGTCATCTGTTTTCACAGCACTCTGTAAACCACTTAAGCACTCTGTGTCATTAAGTCTCAGATCTGGGTTCGTTTTGGCTGCCCTCCTCCCTCCATCGCGGTCAGGAGTTTAGTTCAGAGACGTGTCACGGCCGGATTTTCCACCAACACGCGCCAGTATCAGCACATGTAGTGTCACGTATGAAGCCGACGACGATCGACTGTCAATTTATTTGATTTACAGAGAAGTTATTCGACATATTAATTAACTATTTCAATTTTCTTTGCCATATGTATTATTATGTTGTCATACAGGACAGTGAGCTGAATATAAAAGACAAAAACAAGCAAACTGAAACTGAAGAAACAGTTAAAGGTCATTTTTAACACTTCATAGACGAAACACCCAATTGATAATAAAAATAAACCTTAATTGTGGCTCTAATCATATACAGCTATTAAATGGAGCAGCTCCAATAACTGAAAGCTCCATTATTATTTGTTGGCATTAATATTGTTTTATCTTCTGTTTGTCTTCTTGGTGTTTTAACCTGGCTGGCTTCTTTTTAAGGCTGCAACTTTCATCATGAATTAAACAATCTGAAAAATTGCATTCCCAGTTTTGTAGAGACCACGATTGGTTGTGTCTTCAACGTGTGATATATGACAAAACGGAGAAACAACAAATCCTGGAAAGAGAAAATGAGAACTTCACATCTCACTCTCCTCCTGGGAAAAACCTGCTGGCCTTCTCTATTTTCCATTTATTATCACACCAACACATCATAATGTCAAACACTGGTGAGGATGACAGCTCACAAGCAGCAAGAAAAAACCAAAACATGCACAGCAAAGAAACACTGTGGGAAAGAAATGAGTGTAAAATGTCTCATGTCCTAAAGGAAAGAAGACGTATACTTTGAGAAAAAAAGGATTTATGAAGCATTGTGCCCTGATATTTTTATTAATATTTTCAACAAGTGCTCAAAAATCTTTACATGACTACATTTTTTTTTCCAGTCCATTCATGTGAGTCGTTAACTGACTCCTTTAGGAAATGAAATACTTCTGCCAGGTCATATTTGAGGACATTTTTGGTCAAGGGCAAAGTCAGTGTCCCGGGGATCATCAGCGAAGCTTTTAATCCTGCACTGTGCCCGTTTTGGAAGCAGGAACCCCTGGCTGGTACAGCCTGGTGACACGAGGATCAAACACATGAACTGTAAAATTATTTGGGCTTACGACCCAACGTGAGATAGATCTACTGCAACGGCCCAGATCTGACCTTTGACCTCCAGTCATGCTGTAATGCCGGATGGAAAACTATCTCTCACATGGTAACCAAACACCTGAGTTTAGCATTGTTTGGATCTTTCTTTGAGATGATTTATTCCTGCCTAATCTTGGATGATATTGCTTGAAATTGGCTAGAAGTACAAATAACGCTTTGGAAATCCCCCTCATGATAACATCATTAGTGCCATTGTTCTGTTAAGACAAAAACAGGAGACATGAAATGCCTCACTGATGCACAGTATGAGCAAAGAATAACATGCAAGATAACTGGTGCCAGTGTGACAGCTACCTGCACTTTACACAACAAACCAATGACGTTTGAGGTCTCTCGGAGGGACTCCCGGTGCACTGTCATACACCGTGATCCCCCCGGTGCACTCTCAGGCACCGTGATCCCCCCGGTGCACTTCTCAGACACCGTGATCCCCCCGGTGCACTTCTCAGGCACCGTGATCCCCCCGGTGCACTCTCAGGCACCGTGATCCCCAGGTGCACTCTCAGACACCGTGATCCCCCCGGTGCACTCTCAGACATCGTGATCCCCAGGTGCACTCTCAGACACCGCGATCCCCCCCGGTGCACTCTCAGGCACCGCGATCCCCCCCCGGTGCACTCTCAGGCACCGCGATCCCCCCGCTGCACTCTCAGACATTGTGATCCTCCCGGTGCACTCTCAGACACCGCGATCCCCCCGGTGCACTCTCAGACACCGCGATCCCCCCGGTGCACTCTCAGACACCGCGATCCCCCCGGTGCACTCTCAGACACCGCGATCCCCCCCGGTGCACTCTCAGGCACCGCGATCCCCCCCGGTGCACTCTCAGGCACCGCGATCCCCCCGCTGCACTCTCAGGCACCGCGATCCCCCCCCGGTGCACTCTCAGGCACCGCGATCCCCCCCGGTGCACTCAGACACCGTGACCCCCCCCCCCCGCATTACCATGTTGTGTTTAATGTCTCTTTCTAGCGTGCAATTATGTCGCCCGTTTGAAGAAAAATGAGGCCAACTTCAAAAAGTTGGAGCTCTTCCTTTGAAGACGTGGCACATTTCTGGTGGCCGACGTGTTCATTTGTCGTAGGACCGTAACAGTAGCGGTTAACTCTCACTGTGTATCTCCAGGCCATGTCCGCCATCTCAACCTGCTGCACGCTCATTAAAAACGAGGCTTTCGTGGCAACACACTTCGGCGATTTTAGAAATTACATCAGGATAAGATTTTAAAACAGGATGACAGATCGGTGTCAGTCGACACAAGATTTAAAGAAATATCCATGATGTGTTCTTTGCTGAAACTGTTTTCTGCTCAAAACTTTTGTAAGAATTTCCATAAACTGGTGAAAAAACTCTTAAAATGATTTTCTTCCTTTTCTTGAAAAACTGAATAACTTCTGGACTTTTGCTCAGAAAAAAAAATGACATAAGCATCTTTTTTTCAAAAATGTATGCATCAAATAACTCACTGATTAATGGAAAACCGACTGTGATCACTGGTTTCAGTCCTAATGGGTTTACAAGCACCTGAATCTGAAGAAAATAAGGTTTAAAAAAAAGCACTTTTTCATCACTTTTCATCCGCAAACCAGACCAACAGCTGACACCTGCTCCTATTGTCTCCAACAGGTCAAAGTCATGTAAAATCTGTACACAATAGTCCAGACTTCTCCGGATGAAACTCCAACAGTGTGAAAACCGTGAATGGAAATCTGCAGTGTGACAATCAGGACGTATGATATCTTCCTGGCGGCAACAAAAAAAAAAAGAAAAGAAAAGAGACACATCTTATGATTTCTATGACGTTTGTGGAGCGTGAAACCACCAGACAGTTTTCCAGTCAAGAGGTCTTATTTTAAATACCACGATTAGTAAAATTACTGAGAATCTACCCAATAATCTGTGGAAGGAAAAATAGCAGCGGAGGATAATCTGACACCGTTGTACTTCTCAAGACTGTTTTTTTCCCCACTGTCTCAGATTTCAGTGTGAGTGTTGTATAAACAGCGTCTGAACACTCATCCTAGTGTACTCATAGCTCTAATTCCACAGTTATGAGACGGCTTAAGGTCCTCAGAAGAGGACACTTTTTTTTTTTTTTTTCTTCCTCTTTCTGCCAGCGAGTCTACAGGAAGCATTCCTCTCTAATGACAGGGGAAGTTACAGAAGGTCCATACAAACACTACAGGAGGAGAAAACACCCAACATAAATTTAGGCCTCTTATTAAAGCTAACCAAAAAAAAAAAAAAAAAAGTTGTGATCTTCAACACAAAATCCGCGACCAAAAGACTTCCTGAGACGCTTCACTCGGCATGAAAACGCCTAACTTTGGATGAGACCGGGTGTGACGGGAGCAATAAACGAAGATGTGAGATGTTGTATTTTGAGGGCAGTATGTGTCGTTGTGGGTGAGAAGTTCATGATACTTTGATCAAATTGGTTAAATTGGATGTTGTGGCCTCATTTTCGGGACAAAAAAAAGGCAGAATTCGCTCTGCATCGAACATCATCAACGTCGAGGTTGGTGTTTCTGAAATCCTGATACGAACCTTAAAAAACATTTCACTCAGTTATCTGAGCTTTGAGCCTCAGACGCCTTCAACATGTGTCATTTTGTGGTTTTTAAGGCTTTGTTACATCATTCAAATTATCATGAAGTGTTTCCTAAAGTACCAACAGTGACCTTCAGTGACCTTATTCCTTATATAGTGAAAAAACTCATAAAAACTATGAAATTATATACTGTGATAAAATATTTGATTTCATTTATCAGGATTTAAGTTACAATCACCGGGTTGTAAAAGTGGCCGCGGGAAGAAATCTCATCTTTCTATGAATATCTGTAACTTTAACCTTCCTGAACGTTTCCCTGTTCTGCAGCAAGTTTGAAACCCGAACAAAAAGTATCTTCCAAGCAAGAAGAAGAGAGTCATCTGCATCTGCTGCACTCATCTGTCTGCTTACACTGAATTATTTAAAAAGGAAAGGACGACACGGTATGACTTCTAGGTCACTATCATCACAACAAAAAGAGCACCTGAAGGTTAGCATGTTGAAGAGAAAAGCTTTAATCATTCATGAAACCTGAGCAGCTGCCATTAGATATGTTTCTACCTTAAAAAAAAAAGGTAATCTGAATAAATGAAGAGATGATCGCTGCAATAAATCAGACAATTAAAAAGTAACACGAGCACATTCTTTCACAAAAAAAGATGAATCGAAGATACATTTCTGTATAATAATATACATGTATGTGCCAGTGCTTGAAGCTATGAATCCATAACTTTTATAAGAAAACGGCACCTGAATGTGGAGATGAATTATGTAACATATAATTGAACTGACTTTGGGCCAAATACAGTAAAAGGTTACTATGATGACAAAAAATTAGGTTTTATTGAATTTTGGTAGAATAAACATAAGTTGAAGGATGTAGGAAAAGATATAAATGTAGATATACATCAAGCCAGAGAGCACTGCACATAAAGCACTGAGCTAGTTCAAAGGTTATCTCCTTACTCCAAGTTTTCTTTGCTTCACCTTTATCTCCATGATGTGTGTGTGTGTGTCAGCTCCATGCCTCCACCAGTCAGCTGGAGCTTTGCTACCCTGCAGGGCCTGGTGTCTGTTCCCTGCTTCAGAAAGCAGCTTTCTTCTCTAATAACTCTGCATTTATTCCCACAGATATTAAACTCAACATTTTGCATCCAAAGCATCACTGATTAACCTGAACCTCTCATCATTTATCTTTCCTCTTCAACTCCAGCTAACTCCATCCAGCCACCATAATGAGCTCATCAAAAGTTAAACAAAGAAAAATGGAGGAACTTTTTCATGTTTTTGACAGATGCATTAAGAACAGAACATAGTCTAATCTCACAGGAGCTTTTTTTTCTGTTATTAATCACTGGAACCTGAACGCCTCAGACTGTAGTCCTACTTTCTGCAGCCTGTTGGCTAACCTGCTAGTCGGCTAATCTGTGCTGGCAACTTCCAGAGGCATCAACTCAACTCTTTACAAACGGGTTACTGTGTCCACACACACACACACACACACGTGTCCATTTAATGTCCCAAAGCTGTTTGAAAACGTTCAATAATACAACCAGATGAAGTTTTGTTTCAGGTTTTTTTGTTTTTTTGTTAATAAAAACACAATAATCACAATGGCGGTGCTCTTAGTATTATGTGTGAAAGCAGCAGCTCACATGCAGACGGGCTGGGTGCTGATAAACTGGACGAAACGAGCAGAAACAGGCAGAAACAGGCACCCTGGTCACACTTCTCTGCGGTTGTTTCAAGTTTGCGCCATATTGAGTGCGCCTGCAGAGCCCCCCCCCCCCCCCTCACCGGACGGACGTTCGCAATATTGTTGCCAAGAAAACAAAAGCCGCAAAGGAAACAAAGTGGCGGCCGCCGCTTACCTTGGCGATGGCCTTCTTATATCTCATGACAGCCTGCTGGATGAGTGTGTGGACTTTAATATTTCCATCCCCGCACGGCACCACCACCCGGGTCCTGCCAAAACACACCGTGACTTTCATGGTTTTAGTATCCGAGATCTTGTCCAGATTCGGAGTATCTGGAGCAGCGGAGGAGGAGGAGGAGGAGGAGGAATCCGTGTGGAGATAAAAAACGGAGCATGGGTTCAGGTTCCGGTTTGTTCGGTCCCCGGTATTCCTTCACGGAGGCGAGGACTAAAGGTCTTTCCGCTTCTCCCCGCAGGACGACATTGTTTTCTGTGTGTTTTCAGACCACCTGTTTAGCGTCTCCTCTCTCTCTCTCTCTCTCTCTCTCTCTCTCTCTCTCTCTCTCTCTCTGCTGAGCTAATGCTCGGTCATGTGTTGCCTTCACTGCAGTCGGGAGAGTCGGAATAAACAGAATCACAAAGGGAACGAGCAAAATGTTTTATGTCTGTATGACGATTTTAAAAATAATAATTTATATATAGCTTATATATATATATATATATATATATATATATATATCTTCTGAAAAAAGAAGACCTGCAGCATGTGATCGGATAAGAGTTTAATTATATGGCTACAGACGATGTAATCCATACATACATTGATTAAAAAGCTACTTGCTACTAGCAATCAATTCTTTATCTAACTGCTGCTGCAGCATTAAAACATGTTTTTCAGGAATTCACCCAAATAAACAGATAACAAGGAGATGAAAATGAAAAAGAAGGCGAAGAGGGAGTAAGAAAAGATGCTGAGGAAGGAGAGGAAAGAAAACTCACAGATCTCCCCCTTCCCATCACCCATCCATCTACTCTTCCTCCCCCTCTTCTCCCTCCTTCTCCCCCCTGTGATCAGCACTACAGCCTCCCAGAAACCATCTGTCCTTCTTCTTTTTCTCTGTGTGGAGCCTCCGTGTCTGCGTGAGTTTACTCTGGCTACTCCAGTTTCCTCTCAAAAGGACGTGAAGGTGAACTGCTCAGGTTGTAAATACAAATAAGTTAACTCTCACATGCCTGTTTTTATCTTTTTAAATATAGATGAAATAAAAATACCCTTGTTACCCTCCTGACAGAAAAGGTTTCAGATATTTTAACTTTTCTTTACAGTGAAGACGACCTACTGTCTGTAATTTACGAGGCGTACTTGAAGGTACCAGTGAAGCAGGGAAAGCCACAGTTGCAGTCTGTCCCCCCGCTGTGGTCAGGATGGGCATTGTTTGGCGCGCACCTACACACAAGACAATGGTTGGTATTATAATAACAGGCTACAATCAATGCAGTGATTAAAATACATCTATCATATAAATATGTCCTCACATGAGTTGAGCGGAGAGTTGTCTCCACTTTCTGAACAGGCCTGGTTTAAGATTAAGGATTTGAGTTTAGATTTGAGGTTAGAATTAAGGTTAAGCAGAGATTAGATTTGCTAATAGAGAATGACAAGTAATAGAGGTTTTCACAAGAACAGTGATCCAGCTAATTATGTGTGCAAATGTGTGTGTGTGTGTGCGCGCTCTCTCCATAGGCCGATGATATATATATTTTTATTTCTGCATGCAACGACACATCATCGCTTGTTAAAAGCCTCAGGTCTTCCTTTGCTTCTGCTGCTTTACTATTTCACTTTGTCCTCCCGCTCAGATCTAAAACTGAACCGAAAGCTAACAGACAATTTACCTGAACCAGTTATTCTGGATAAGATTAGAGATGTCAAGACTAGCATTAGCATCATGCCTCTTTCTACACACCTCTGCTTATCCAAGTCAGCTGACTGTTTTTCTCCAATCTCTGAAACTGCTTTTCTTATGATGTGGGTAAGTGCTCTGTTTTGGTGCCCGACACTATGGATCACAACATCCTGGTGTTCTTTCCTGCGGTGTGCCTCAGGGTTCCCTCTTAGGTCCTATATTATTTTTTCCTTTAAATCATATTATTAGCAAATATAGAGATATATCCTATGTTACACTAACGGTATTCAGGTGTATGTCTCTTTTAAGGCTGATAACACAGTCAAACTGTCTGCTTTGCATAACTTTGTAACTGGATGTCTAACAGCACAGATAAGACAGAGGTTCCTATAATTGCTTCTGATTTGCTTGCTCAAAGTATTGGGTCCCATTTTGTGTAAAAGGTGTTCTACTAAATAAACTTATTAAATCTTTGCCAGCATGCAGCTATTTTAACTCTTAACACAGCTGCAGCACTCGCAGGCCACCAACCACAGCCTCAGCAGATGTCCAACCCGGTTAAACTCCCTCAACCTCAACCTTGGAGAACATAAGCACAGCGGTTTTTGCCAAAAGTAACACAGAGAGGAAATGTGCAATCACACACTGGCACAACTAAAGATAATACATGTTTTCAGTGGACAGGACTATTGTAACAATATAATAGACTTCACATTTTTAGATATTTATCTCATGGTACTACTTCTGGTACAGAAGTAGTCAATAGAACGTGCTTCCTTTTCTACACCAACAGTAGGAAGGTCAAAGGTCAAAATTACATTGTGGTGGTGTACTGTACTAAATCAGTACATCATTATATGTGCTCCAGTATAATTCTTTTGAAGACACACTTGAAGTCTATGAATTCTCAGACAATAAAAACACTTTTAATAATACAAAATAAAAACATGTTCAAGGATTAGGTGTCTTTGCACACATTTAAAATGCCTTCAGATGATCATACATCCATGCATGCTATTTTTAACTTTAATGCAAGTGATGCAACCTGAATGTTTTCAATTCATGTCTGACCTTTATTATAAGTCCCTGTGCTTCCCTTATTTCATTGTATGACTCTGTTTACATACAATCAACCATTTACATTATTACATTAAAAAAGTAAAGACAATATCAGTCTGACCAAATAGTAGATGTACAAGTCATGAAACTAACAAATCTCATTGATTAAAGACCCCTTTCTGGTCCCATAACACTCTGTAGATCACTAGTTAATGCAGCTCTGTCAGACATGACATATGCTGTGTCTGACATCTTCATATTTGAATCAGTAGTGACCTCTTGTGGTGCACAGTGGACAGTTACTACTTTCACAATACTTTGAGCCTGTTATTCAGTATTTTGTCAAATTTCATTTTGAAGCCATAACTTTCCCCTCAAAGAATGAAGAATATATTTTAATCATAAACAGTAACAATATGCTGTATATAATTCTGTCTATTATGTATTACAAGATCATTCCCAAATGAAAACCCAAATATTAGTATTCCTTATTTTTATTAAGATGTTGATATATTGCAGTTTGGATGAGAATCCGTCATATAATCAATGTAACAGCTGACACTGATTAGACTAGATTGCTGAGATTTGGTTCAGGTGTGTTTCGTGCGGACGGTTTTGGGTCAAGAACTTCGTCCATCTGAGCCAAGAACCCTGAGGTGACACCAGCCTGCAACCTTTCATTATGTCCTCAGACACATCATCAACAGCCAAAATTATTTTTAATAATTGCCTCAAGCAGACCAATTTAATCATAATGTTTTTCCAATTTTATATAATACAATAAATACAGAACATTTGTTACTGTACTGTACACCTAAGATACCTTAAACCTCAATTTGAGACATGACTGTGAAATGTTATGGATTTGGTCAGTTAAGCTGTAAAACCACAACGTATTCCCACATACCTCTTTGATGGTATTAAACAGCATGTAATTGTGTTGCGCGTTCATCCCAGGCTAATTTTGTGCTAAAGAGCTGTCTGGCCTGGGTCATATTCGGCTCCCTGCTGTCAGGCCTTTGTGCCCCCACAGGGTCCCCCTTCTGCTGCTGGTACTCGACCATCTGGAGCCTCCATCCTCCTACTGCAGGACATGCCAAGGAGATGAAGGGGACGGGAAGGAGGAGGAGGAGGAAGGAGCAGAGGGGGAACATTGGGGCAAGGGGGACACAGGCCAGAATATCTGATGTAATATGGCTATATGATATGGAAAATGGTGACACATGCAGACTCTCAAATGCAGAAATTAAGGATAATTGTATATATGAATAAAAAAAGATGGAACAAATGAAGATGTAGAAATACAGTAACGAAGTATTCAACATGTGAATATGCACTGAGGAATAAAATGTGTTCAGAAATGCAAGTGATGTGTGTTAAAAAATGATAAATAAGTAGAAAACACTTTTACGTTCAGAATGTCAAATAGAATTCATTCAGTTCTGGTTTTGCTGAATTAAGTACTTTAGTGCCACTCTGCTAGAGATTAAAGTAGTGGGCCATGCGGAGCAGTGCTCTTTGATAACAGCAGGGGCCGTGTTTGAACAGGACGACCTCTCCTGGTACGCAGAGGGACAGATGGTGTCTCTGGGGTCAGCCAGAGTCAGATCTAAATAAAGGAATTCAGCGAGTACAAGACAAACAGAGTGCATCCACAGTACTGTGCACACCTTTATATCAGAATGAAATGATGCATAGAAGGCATGACGTCAGAAGAGCACTTTGAAATGTAGTATAAATAAATACTTTGACACCTTGAATCTGTTTTTATGTCTGCTGATAAGAGCCTACATGAAGCAACCCTTCCATGCTAACCCAGGGTTTGCAGGCTATTTAAATATAATATTACAAGATTTTAATGTCTTATAACATGAAAAATCATAATCATAATTTTGGGGAGTGTGCAGGCACTACCACAAACACACAACACTTAGCTATTGCATTTTGATAAATTATAACCTATAAATATATATATCTAAAAAGAAAATGTAACAGAAGCCCAAAATGTTGATAAGACCTGTTGCAAGTCTGCTCTTTCAAGTGTTGCCAGTAGATGGCAACATACTCTGTAAACACGTTACAGAAGAATATGAATTGAAATTTACCAGTTTAATCACATTGGTCATGAAATTTAAATTATTTCAAACTTTTTTTTATTGCAAAATTACTCTGACTGTCTTTACATTATAAATATAATTTTTTTATTCAATCTTTTTTTTAAAGACACAATTTGAATTTTAACTTCAGGGTTTCATACAGTATATTAAAATATTTTTTTTAATTATTATTATTTTTCTAAACCACACATTTTCCTGGACTTTATATATGTATCATAGTATTATGGTATAAAGAACAGTGAAATCTTCATCTGTTTTTTTTCTTTTTTCACTCAAAAGCGAACGCGGAAGTAGTCGGGAGTGAGTCCTCTCGCTCCACATAAACAATCTTCGACGTTCATACTGACAGTCGCCATTTTGGGCACCGCATCATCAGCGCTGACGTGGAAACTACGTGAGCGGAGGCACAAACCGTCCACCCATCCTGTCATTAGTGACGAGTCAGACTACGTAAAACTTCGGTAAGTCATAGCAAAGCTGTCACATATTTTTTTTTTACTCAGCGCCAGTCAAGGCAGAGATGGGAGGAAAACGTTGAAAACATGGCTGCGGTTTAAAAAAAAAAAAAAACCGTTTATTAAAACTATCGCTTTCAAATCAGGCTGATGAATTAGTCCAAGAAAAAAAATATATATATATATTGAAAATATATCAAACCTGATAAGAGTCATCGATATCTTCTTACTGTGTCTGATATTATTAATATTGAGGAAAATACACACGGTGTCAAGTCATTTGTGTCATTAAGGAAGTTACAATATGCTTCAGCTTCCTTCCAGTAGTTTCTTCATAATTCAAACGTCCGTTTGTAGCCCGCGAGACCTGCAGCGAACCGTTATTCTCATTGTCGATTCTTCGTTGTCGATTCTTTTCTTGATTCGTTGATTTGTAACTCGGATCTATTTAAAAAAAATGTCAGAAAACGGTTCAGTTCATCTGGAACAAGAGCATTTAAACATATAAACATCAAAAAACACACTTTGATTAATCAATTTATCGATTAATCGAATCAATTTTCTGTCCATGGATCAGTTCATTAATTAAATTGAGTCAGTATGTTTGAGTCCCATCCTTTAACGGGTCTTAACCAGACAACCCTTCAACTTTTATAGGCTGATCATGCAGTTTTATTATTTCTCTGATATGTCTATTGTATTGATTAGGTCAGAAAATAAATGGAAAAATCTAAGTTTACTGCAAGTATTTGAAGATTAATTAGTAAAAATCTGCTCATATGGTCACTTACTCGCTCTGATAAACCCTGTGAAAAACAAGTTTGATATCACACGGAAGTTAAATCAATTGTTTGTGATGGTTTTGGAGAATAAAAAGCAGCCGTATTAATAATCTCATCTGTCTCAGTGATCGACTATGGATACTTCAGCATCGTCTCAGCCGGACAACACTTTAAACGCCTCGATGACAGAAGGAGAGAAAAACAACGGTGAAGTCAGTCCATCTCCTGCAGCTCCCTCTCAGGTACACACACACACACACCTCATTTAATTTTTCTCCAGAAAACATCATAATTTTCCCCATTTCCTGTTTGTGAATCATATTCTGTAGTGGCACCATCCCTGCCACTAATTATGACTAAAATCTACTTTTCAGAGTGTCTTGATTTGTGCCGGCAGGTGTTGGCCGACGTCCAGCTGTCTGAAGGTCAAACTGTTCAAGTGCACGGCGTCATTCAGGCTCCTCAGACCTCTGTCATACAGTCGCCACACGTCCAAAATGTTGAGGTGAGAGCATACCTGGCCTGAGTTGGCCTCTTATTAAGCTCAGCTTCTGTATAAGTAAAAATAATCACAATCAGCAAGGGCTGTTTTAAATCCACGCCAGTTCTCACGTAACAAGTTTGAAGTCGAGACTTAAATCATCTCAAGTCATGTTCAAGTCCAAATCTTTAGTCTAAAACTAAAACTGCACATGATGCTTGTTGCAGAAGTGAGCAGGATAATTCAGGAGTTGGTGTGTTAGTGAATGTGTAGGAAGTACTCGTAGTGTAACGCAGTGCATCTGTTAATAGGATTGATGTAAGCAGCAGGAGCTGCAGTTTAAGCTCATCAGTCTAACCTTCACATTCACATGATGTTGTTGTGTCTGAGCAGGAACGACAGCTTCACACAATGCTGATCTGTGAGGATTCGATGTGTGACGCTGGCCCAAAGTCTTAATGTGATGTTTCACCGGATGTTTTGTTGTAGACGTACAAATGTTTCTGAAGAAGTTTGCCGCTGAGTAATGAGATTATTCTCCCTACGAGTCTTATCGGTTAACATGTTGCAACATGTTTTCTGTTTCACTTCATAAAAAAAAAATCTTTACAAGGAAATTGGTCCAAGGATCAAAAAGCTTCGCTCTGCAAAGTGAAACAGAGCAGCGGTACGCCTCAACGTGGTTTTCATTAACTGATTCTAAAGAACTTCCTATCAGTGACTTTCATCTACAACAAGTCTGGCTTTTACAGTAATACTTATTATACAAGTAAATATTGCACATAAGTGAATCTTACTTAAACTATTATAACTGCTGTTCTGATTCAAGACTAAAAGCTGCATGATGCACAGCAGCAGAAATGTACATGCAGTCTTTTTTTCGTTTTGAAATGTTCAAGTCTTCTCCTGTAATCATCAGTAAAAAGACTTGTTCTTTGTCCTCTAACAGGGCCAAACCAGCCTTTATGTTGTTAACACACAAGCGTTACGCACCAGTGTGAATCATACAAGCTTGCTGGTTGATGACACATCATCAGGTCAAACCTATGATTATTCCAACAAGACAGTTTGGAATAACAGTTTTACCATGTAAACATGTTTATTTACGCTATAATGTATAAAGTTAAAAGAACATGTGACGGGTTGAAAAGACAAAATGCTGTTAAAATACTTTATCTTTGACATGTTGTTGTATTACATACACAAAGCAACACCCTCCCCTCATTTACTATCAGGGTATTAACATTAACATTTAACACCAAACATGTTGCCAGATAATAAAAACAAACCAACACACGTTTCTGTTTTCTACAGACCGCCACTGCAAAAGAGCTGCAGGAAGACGAGTCGGTCACAGACACACAGAAGAGACGAGAGCTTCTCTCCAGGCGTCCGTCCTATCGGTGAGGAGACGTCAACAGTAAACAAGAGAACATGAGAAACGGCATGTTTTGGTTAAAGTGTCACAGTAATACACCGTCTGTAATCACTTACTGCAATTCTCTCTCAGAAAAATCCTTAATGAGCTTTCGTCGGATTCACCGGCGGTTCCTAAAATCGATGAAGAGCAGGCAGATGAGGAGGTGTTGATCTCCAGCGAGGCCTCAGCATCAGCGCCGACCTCCATCTACCAGACCAGCTCGGGACAATATAGTCAGTACACTCATGAACAGGCGTATCAGCCGGAGACTGAACCCATGTTTACTCAGTTCACATGAAAAAAGAGTTTGTAATGTATCCTACCTTTCCCAGTGTCACTTTAGTATGGCAGATGGCTTTAAATATGTACCCATGAGCCTCAGCGGTAATTGCTATGGTGAGGTAGCCCTATTTCACCCAGTAGTAATGTTCTCTTGTTTCACCCAGTCAGGTGAAATAGGGCTGTAGCAGTAGCTTGATCTCTCTCCTAACATTATTATGTACACAGTCTTGTACCTTTGACCTTTTATCAGTGAACCTGAAGTTTCTCAACACACTATCTCAATGTTTGCATTCATCATTTAACCAAAGAGAGTTTCATGTCCAACCAAACATGTTTCCTGAACCCTAAATATCCAGTATAATTCCTCCTGTTCTGTTACTTTGTGACTGCAGCCTGGTCCTAAGTGAACTTTGATCCCACACAGTTGCGATCACCCAGGGGAGAGCCATCCAGCTGACCAGCCCTGGTGAAGCCCTTCAGGGGGGACAGACTCTGGCTGTGGCCAACTCTGCCACCCCGCAGCCTGGAGCCACCATCCTACAGTGCACAGCTCAACCTGGAGACTCCTCTCAGCAGTTCTACATCCAGGGAGGACAGGTGCTCATCCAAGGTAGAGTGCAACAAGGTTCAAAAATATATACATAACTTTCCCATATTTCTAATATGTGTTAGCTTGAAGAAGAGCATCTACAGTGATATAGCATAAATTAAAGCTAACATGACAACCTGTGTAAATCATATTCAGCATGTTATTCCTTAGTTAAAACATATGAGATTATGTAAAAGAAAATGTATATGATGATGCACCCACAACCCTGAGTGTTAAATCCACGTTGTGTCCTAGAGCAGGTACAATATCAGCAGTACTGAAAAACATTTGAAATTCAAATAATTTGATACCTGTGCAGTTTCAGCTGCAAATATGTGTCAGTATGATTAGGTGAGGATAGTTTCTGTATCATCTAACCTCTGTACTCCTGATGTGTCTTCTAATTAATTAATTAATTTATTGCAATATAAAATGAACAAATAAGTGTACCGTATCACAGTATCAGCATGAATACCTGACCTGACACCTGAAGTTTGGAAAGAATGAAGAACACAGACATCAGACAGTATCAATCGTTCCTTCTGTGATCTACTAGGAGGGTCTGCCGTCTTAGCCTGTAGCTACGTTTACAAGTATTTTCCACATTTCAAGATCCGTGGCTAACTTAAGATAAAGGCTACATATAGGCAGCTTTCCTTTTAGCTCGTTGTTAACAATTCACTATTAATCACACACTCTGCAGTTGTGTAACCAGGAGACTGTGGACAAAGCAGGTGGAAATATGGCTTATCTACACGTTTCTGCTTGCTGAACAGGTGTTATGATAAATGACTTATTAGCTTTTTACTCGCTTTTATTGAACTTATGTAATGAGCGAGGAGTTGTTATCAACACAAGTAAAACTTTCACTTCACCTGGTTCAGTGTGTCCAACGGAGTGTGTGTGTGTGTGTGCACGCGTGTGTAAGCGCTGAACTCTGACCCCGCGAGCAGACGAGGGAACAGAAGCAGCGCAACCATAAAAAGCATAAAAGCGTAGTTTTTCTGTTCATTTAGCTATGGCACTGTGAAAAAAAAAACACTTAGGCACTGACCTTTAGTCTTATACTACTTAGGGAAAACCCTGCTAGCAACAGCCAATGTGGAAACTCCCATACTGTGGTGCACCAATGGCGTAACTTTATCAGTCAGTCAGTCAGTGACATCAATTTCAAGAAAACCTGGTTTAAAACCTAGAATTTGAGTTTTTGGTTTTGTTGTCAGTCATCATAACAAAGCTGATGTAATGTTTCATTTAGTTTGCCAATCAAATATAAATAATATAAATAACTGATACACATTTATTATCTCTGTTACTGTAAATGTGAAATACGTTGCTTTTTGTGCAGCAGCAAAGTCTTATTAATCTAACTGAGTTTAAAAAAAAAAAACCAGTATAATCTTTTGACTGGCTAAATCACTGTTATGGTGTAGAAGTCAGCAGTATGAGTTGAGCATAGTCATTTATATGTTGTGGTAACTTTAAACATAATGTAAAACCTCAATTACCTTCTGTTCTCTCTACACAACAAACACACACAAAGTGTCACACCAATCAGGGTGCTCAACAGTTTGCACGGCAGCCACTTGGGACACAATATCCTCTTGTTTGTTGAGCGTCTCTCTAGTTGCGTCACTAGGGCTAAAAATACAACCCCTCCACTACCAACCCCCCTTCAGCTCCCCTCCCTCCCTCCCTCCCTCCCTCCCTCCCTCCCTGCCTGCCCGGCTCACATTGTGTTTCTCTACTTCAGCGTCTGATCCACAAGGGGGGTGAGATGAACTCTAATCCAGGGTGTTTTACTGACTTCAAGGGGTAGGAGTGACGTCATTGTGATGTCAATGCCTGTATTTGTAATCGGGTTGATGAGTTGACCACACACAGCAGAGAGAGCTGAGAGGAAAAGGAGGAAGAGAGGTTCTAGTAAAGCAGCAGGGAATAAGAGTAGAGGAGTGTTTTTCTGCCGTGGTGCTGGATTATTGGAAACAAGAGATGGCTGTGACTGGGGATGAGACTGAGTCAGGTAGAGTTTCTCTCATATATGTTTTTGTATGTCATGTGCAAAAGTCTTTGCTTTCACTGCTGCCGGTGCTTAGTGAGATATGCATGTATGGACTTCATACGTTGACAGCTGTGTTTTCCACTGAGGCTTTTAAGCATTTCTAAAGTGGCACCTGCAAAGAAGAAGAAAAGGTTTAGTTTTTGTGGTATTTGCAGATAATATTCGTGAGAGCAACATGTTTTATTTCTTTTCCAAATGTGAGAGAAACATAGTTTGGGAGAAGTTAAAAAAATACTGTTGATTGGTTGCATTATGAAATAAAAAGGAGGAAACATGACTCAGAAGTGACAGCTGTCCTTCCCATTTCAACACAGGAAAAGTACTATGAAAAAAAAAACCCAACAAAAAGACGAGGAAAAAGAGAAACGTTTGCTGTGTTTGCTCAACTGTGTTCCTGTCAGTCTGTATCCCGCTGTTACACACACACACACACACACATAAATACAAAGTCCTACATTCACTGAGCCTCTCCAGTGGTTGTTAGGCAGAAAAGCAAGGGGGTGGGGGGGGTTAAGAAGTGAAGGGGCGGGCAGCAGTGGGGGTGGGGGTGGGGGGGTTAAGATAGTTGCCGGTTTGACGTCACTTCAGTTTCCTGGAACAGAAGCTGGGCCGGGAAGAGAGAATGCAAACCGGCCGAGTGAGACGCACAAACTGACGTCAGCACAGCCCGAGTCACTCTGTTATCACAATGAGAGAAGGAGAGAGTGTGTGTGTGTGTGTGTGTGTGTCAGAGAGAGTATGGAAGATAGAAACTTCTCAGGCACAAGTGAAAACTGAAATGGTGAGAGACCGCAGGCAGAGCAGTTGAGTCATCAATTATATGACTCAACAACACATCAACCACATCCAGAAAGCTGCACAATCAATAATATATTTACTGCAAAATACACTTTAGTACCAAGAACCAGTAGCACAACAACACCTCACAAGGTAAGGCTAAATTCAGACTATTTACAGCCATCAAAAAACTTGTGTGAACTCGTCACTGACGCTTGCTAGAAACCGCCACAATGTGAACACTAATTACTCATTTGTGTTCACGTTGTATTAATTCAACAGCACAAATAACAAAATGCGTACATGCAAAGGAAAAAGTAAAAAATACTCCTGACACCTGGTGTGTTGTACTGAGACCTTAACATGAAGAAAAAAATACACTTTTATTTCAAAGGAGAAGTTAAGGCGGGGTCTCTGTTTTGTTCTTTTCTTTTGTTGCCAGACTCTAGTGGTCATTAGAGGAACTGCAGAATTCATCACATCTTTAAAGGCTGTTTTTATGCCACTATATTAAGATAAACTTGCGAACATGTCCTTTAATTTGCTTTTCTTGTGTGTTGACATAATACTAAAACTCAGTCTGTGCCTTTGTGTCGTGCTCTTGCACATTAATGTGCGCCGAGAGCGCCTCAAATGTACCAAAAAGACGAGCAATTCAAAAGCTTATTTTCAACAAGTCGGGTGATTTAAGAACAAACACCTGTCGAACAAGGACAGTCACGGTCAGAGGAAATTCACCTCTGGTGGCAGGAAGGAGAGCGGATAAGCGCTCCGGGCTGAGATTGCTTTATGACATCCTCTGATGAAACCCATGTGTCTTTTCTGTGTTTTTGAGAGGCAAATGTCAATAACACCATGTGTGATTGAGTTTGAACGTTACGACACTTGAGAAATCAGATACAGCGAATCCAACTCTGACCTCCCTGAGAAGGTGGACAGGAGAGGAGTCTTCTTTTAATAGTCATCTCTTGTCCTTATAGCTGCCACTGGAGACATACCCGCCTACCAGCTGAGGTCACCCAACTCGGGTCTGTCTCAGAGCATCGTGATGGCTGCCTCACCGGGCTCCATGCAGAGCCCGTCATCGCAGCACGCTGAAGACATCACCCGCAAGAGAGAGGTCCGGCTGATGAAAAACAGGTACGAGCTGTGGGATTCTGCACCTAAACAAGACATAACCTACATTTTTAAGGGGATAATGGAGAACGTGTGTGGGATTTCCAGAATATGTTACTATTTCTGGGATGAAAATAAGCTTCTGTTCATTGCACAATAATTCAATAATGCAGCTACGGAGTATTTAGTCTGCTAATCACCTTAAATGTTGTTTTTCTGGTAAAGAAAACTATTTTTGCTTCTGCTAAATAGGTTAAAGCTGCAGCTTACTGCTCTTGAAGATGTGACAAATGTTTCTGTGCCTCTTGATTGTTCATGTGTGACAGTGGGTAAATAAATGGCAGCCAGGGAGCAGTGCACCAATAAAACCTTACAAACACCTGCTTGCTCTTCTGGGTTGTGCATCTAGATACTCAAACACATTTTATTCCTCTTTCCTCTTCAGGGAAGCAGCTCGTGAGTGCCGCAGGAAAAAGAAAGAATACGTTAAATGTCTGGAAAACCGCGTGGCTGTGTTGGAAAACCAAAACAAGACCCTGATTGAAGAGCTGAAAGCACTGAAGGACATTTACTGCCACAAAGCCGAGTAGCGGCGGCTGTCTGCGGTCACGGGCCGAAGACGGAGCCGTTTACAAACTGCTACAGCAAATCGAAAAGAAAAAAAAAAGAAGAAAAGACTAGAACAAAAACTGCTTTGACCGTCTTTGTTTCTCTGCTCACTCAGGCCTGGTTTATGCCGAATTCAGAAGAGTCCCAGGGAAGTCGAATTCAAATCGCTTGAGCTTGCCAGTTTCGCTCTTGTTCTTATCTTGTGCTCTTTGCATGTGAAGACTGAGGTGTCGTATACACACACTATGCTTGCTGTTGCTGTTGTGCACGGGGCAAAAAGCTAGCCAATGAGAGACATCTGAAGAAGAGTAACAGGAAGAGGAAATACAGGTGCTTCCTGAAGATGTACCGCTGGCTCGTCAGCCAAGTCTCACTACCAGCAAGTCTCCCTGAGGTCAGACGAGGTGCACACAACGCTACGCAGATCCACCAGCCGCAACAAGCTAACTCAACCAATGTTTACCTGATCATGTCATTTGTGTCATTTACGCTTCTGTTTTTAGCCGTTTCATGCATTCCTTCATGAGTAAACATAATTAAGGAGAAATGCTTTACAAGAGTTGCATTTTGTAAGTGAAGTGATTTCCTGGATTTCATCAACGTTGTTTTTTAAGTTTGCATAGAAGTTCTTGATTCAGTCAAAAGACAAGAGAGCGAACAAGAACGAATCTAAAGTGAAAACCTTTCTTTAAGTTTGGCTTTTTTTTTTTATGCACAAGACTCCAGAAGATATTTCAGGCCAAAGTAATGAGGCATTACCAGAATCAGAAGAAAAGTTTTTCATTACTGAACTCAGCTCGTTGTAATATTTGAAATGACTGCTCGTTTCATCAAAGCACATAAACGTACCAAAGTATCAGTGTGGGAATAATCCGAGATTCACTCCTCGATCGTATATATAAATAAATATATATTCTATAAAAATGTCAGCAAATGTTACCTATTAATACCAACATGTTATTGATAATAATTTATTTTATCCTGAAAAACCAGAATTTTTGTAAACGGACATCTTAAGACGACTCAACAGTTGTGCTTTACTGTCAGTTTTGTTTTGTAAATGTTGGATATCCGTTGTGGAATAAAACTGTATTTGATATAAAAAATGGCTCCATATAAAAATGCTCTGTTTAAAGGGTGATGATGCCAATTTCCTTTCTCTCTTTCCCTTTTCTTTCTTTTATTTTTTTAAAATGTGAAGTCATATATTATATTATATATTATCTTGTTTTAATGTTTCGCTTGCTATCTCTGTTTCTGGCTTCGCAGTGTGAATATATTTTATGTTTGAGTGTGTAGAAAGACACAACGTGGACTCCTCGATGTAACAGATCATTTCCTTCAGCTGCCAAAGCTCTTTCAATAACAGCCGGGTATTAAACTACTGTTTAGCTCCATGACAGTGTGAGTCATCGTGTACCAGCCAATAACCTGTCATGGTTTGTAATTACAGAGGATCAATGCACACATCTATCAAATGCAACGTTAAAGGCAGGTGATAATCAAATTCAGGATTTCATTGATATCACGTTTCTCTGCAAGCAGTTTCAGATTTTAACCAGATGTTCTCCGTTGTTTGAACTGTAAAAAGTAAAACTATTTTTGTTTATCAAATAAAATATTCAAATGTAATGTGACTTTTTGTTGTATTAATATTATGACGCTGCAGTGTCTTTCATCTTTTCTGCACTCTCGTCCTCTTTAAATGTTAAATAGTAATTATTTTTAATATTCAGCGACGTATAACATCAGTGTGAAGATCTATTGGACTCATTTAACTTCACATATCAGTATCATAATAACTGCTGTTTCATTTTTTCTGTGGCTTTTACCCAAACTTTTAAATTCACTGATTTTCAACTCTGCTTATGCTATAAACAACCAGTGTGGGAGCATTTTAATATTTCATTGTGTTGTCTTTCAGTCTTCTTCATGGCCTTTGGTCCAGTGTGGCTGGAGTGGAAATTTCCACCTGAACACTATCTGCCTACAAGCAGTGTAATGAAACCTACAACAACATAGATGTAGTTTCACTGTGTCAGTGGAGGAGGACCTCTACTGGTCAACACACAGTACTGCAACACAAACCTCCATCTCTGTGAAACATTTAGTTGTTTTAACTTTAAAACAATCTTTTAATATTCACCCAATACTCACCCAAGCCTCTCTCTCTTCAACATTCAAGACTGTTTTTATGCTTTTGCAGTTAAAGGTGCAGAAAACAAAGTCACGATTGCCTCTATTTGGAAGCAAGAAGTAGTGAAATATTTCAAAGGAAAAGAAATAAATTAACTTACTCGGTACTTTAGGCTGATAAATAAAAAGCTTCATTCATTTTCCTGCAACTAAACAACATTAAGACATATTATAATCAATCAATCAAGACCTTGCATTAGGATTATTGCAACATATATAAAGTATATGCAGATATTTGACCTTTAATTTCACATCTGATGTCATATATAATGTTGTTCCTGCGTACTTTTAGCTGTTCCTGTGCAGAAATCAGAGAATACAGAATACTAGATTACAGTTATTTAGAAATAACATATGAGATTGAGAGCTGCTGTGTGTGAGTGGGTGAGAGCTGTTCAGAAAGTGTCAGCCTGGTCGCTTTAGATAACCATAACTTGCTGTGATTTTATATGATTATTGATTAATATTCTGCTTTTGGGGTAAAATATCTCCTTCTCCGTCGCCAATGAAACCCAAGATTTCAGAAATTTAGCTTTTAAATGATGATGTTCATGAATATGAGTGGTTTCCATAGCAACCTCTGAGCTATGGCATTGACCTCAAAGGAAGTGATGGTGATAAAAAGCAGAAATAATCCTGTTTTTAAGACAGACTGATCATTTTGAATTATATCCATGTATTTTTTATTTTTATTTTTTATACATGCACATAAACACAAATAAAATTCTTTATCATACTGTCTCATAAATACACACACGCACACATACTGTACGCTTACAAACAGGCTCTAGGCTTTCTTTCCTTATCTCTTACTAACACGCTCACAGTTATACACACACACACACACACACACACACACACACAAACGAGTGGTAAAAGGTTGAAAGGGAGAAAAGTGCCTCTGAGGGAAACCTTGAAACTGCTGTTTATGAACACAAATGAACCTTGAAGCTCCAACATTACAGCGTCTATCTTATCTTAAAT
The DNA here is from genome assembly GCA_036937835.1 of Pampus argenteus. Lineage (NCBI taxonomy): Eukaryota > Metazoa > Chordata > Actinopteri > Scombriformes > Stromateidae > Pampus > Pampus argenteus. Next base: position 20,449,682 of record CM072875.1, read on the forward strand.
GTTACTGACAATCAAAATGATTTTTTTTGATTATTTTTTAATATTCAGCAACGTATAACATCAGTGTGAAGATCTATTGGACTCATTTAACTTCACATATCAGTATCATAATAACTGCTGTTTCATCTTCTATCCAAACTTTTAAATTCACTGATTTTCAACTCTGCTTATGCTATAAACAACCAGTGTGGGAGCATTTTAATATTTCAATGTGTTGTCTTTCAGTCTTCTTCATGGCCTTTGGTCCAGTGTGGCTGGAGTGGAAATTTCCACCTGAACACTATCTGCCTACAAGCAGTGTAATGAAACCTACAACAACATAGATGTAGTTTCACTGTGTCAGTGGAGGAGGACCTCTACTGGTCAACACACAGTACTGCAACACAAACCTCCATCTCTGTGAAACAAACACTACAACACTTCACATCCCACCTTAAGGCTGGTCCATGGAGGCTCCATTAGTCACCAGTTTACTGCCATATTTAAATTTGAACAGTCAAGTGAATTGAGTTGCATTGTGGGTAGTGTAGGCTGTAGGTTTACATGAGGAAGAAGAACTTTCTGCTTCTATTTCTAGTATTATTGGATGATGTTTTATGAACACTGAGATGATGTTGTAAATTAATAACCACATGTTTCAAACTCCTGCACGGCAGTTTGTCTGCTTTCAGTTAAAATTTAACCCAAGCTGAGATATTTTCTCTCTCCAGAGTCACACGAGACATTATACAACAGTTACAGGATGAGTAGTGCAGTTTATATTGGAGTTTTTAATCCTAACACAGTGCATGCTGGGAGTTTATAAATCTGACCTCAACATCTCTTTCTCTAGTAACTAAATTATGTTAAAATACTGTAATTTATTATTCTTGTATCTTTTTAAACCTGATGTTTTCTTTAAAAGTTGACCAATGAGATTTATTCTACCAAAATAAATAAATAAATTATATTAAAAACTATATACAATCTTAATTTTCATTATTCTGTAGAAGTAGTTTAATAAACACACGCTAATTATAAATTCAATTAGAAACCACTTAATATATATTTTCTTTTTATATTTATATTTATATACTAAACAAAAACAAAATGTTACCAAATCATTAACCCATCTAATAGAGTATAAAAACAAAACAACAACCCATAAATCAATCATCCATATCGGTGATAAATCATTAGACCAGCTCTGGCTCTCTCTGCTCATTCATTCGTAACCACCCACTTGAACCGGAACCGTTTCTCGGGATTTGCAGCCCTCCCTGTCGGTCTATCGCCCTGACATCCAGCCACAACACCGATCCACACACCACTCGGTGCCCGTCGCCCGTTCATCTCTACCTGGAGCAGGATGCGTCTTCTTCTACGATGTGGAAGTCATATATACACCCCCCACCCCCCCTAAGTGACACTTAGGCGCCGCTACGGATGCACCCTGCGCTCCGGTGATCTATGACCGGCTGGGCTCGGTGGGTGCTCGGTGACCCGTCGTATCAACTCTCTTTTCAGCGGAAATAAAAAAAGAGGACAGTGCACTGACTTCCAGGGTGGATAAAGATGGGGAGCACCACCTCTTGCTGCGTGTCTGCCAGCCCAAAGCTCCGCAGAAATGCGCACTCCAGGCTGGAGTCGTACCAGCAGGAGTCGGAGCTGAGCAGGGAGGAGACGGGATGCAACCTGCAGCACATCAGCGACAGGGAGAACGTCGACGGTAATCATAATAATCATAATAATAATTAATAATATCACAATATCAAATAAATAGGCTATAATAATAGTAATCATGTGACCTGTGCTTATAGAATAATATTATATAGTGACTTAAAGATGAAAAAATAAGATCATAAAACATAATTAGGAGAGTGAAGCTACTTTCAGATGCAATATTATATGAACATTAGGGATAAAAAGAAAAGCCACAGGAATATTATTGGAAAATTATGGCCATAAATGGTTTCTAAAGACCAATAAATGTATCTAATAATATGATATAAAATATAGTATTGAACACAAGAGTGGAAAAGTGTTTTCTGATTGGAAAAATGAGTGAAGGATTTGATTTAATCTATTTTAAGAGTATGATAATATTAGGAGGAACATTTAGATTTTTAAAAAAAGGTCAATAAAATATGAGATATTAAAATAAATCTGCTATGATCTTAATAAAATCTGCACCTTTCTCATATCCTGGAGCAATAACTGCTCCTTCAGTTCACACTCATCTCATAGTAATATTGAGTGATTGGCTGAAATATATATGAGCCATAAGTGCAGCACATGGAAGAGTCATGTGTGCATTTTTTTTTTTTTTTTTTACCGCTCATGTGTCCTACGGAGCTACAGACAACATCCTGTTCATGAGGACAGACTCCTTTGTGCTGCTCTTTGTTTTCAGTCTGTGCATGAAAGAAACTGCAACTATGGAGCAACCCCCCCCCCCCCCCCCCTCCTCCTCCATTGACACATGCTAATATGCATCACAATTGACCTATTCACACTGGAAAGTGTCTACTGAATGGTTTGCCTATTTGCAACCAACACATAACCATCACATAGAAATGGATTTCTATGAAACTCTCTCTCTCTCTCTATCTGTGTATATATATATATATATATATATATATATATATTCTGGTATTTTTCAATCTTCCTAATAGGGACTAAACTAAAAAGTTTACCATAAAGACACTTACAGTTAAACCTACCAGAGGACATGTCCCTCGGACTCATTGACATGTTTTTAATAGTTTTTGTTTTAATAACAGAATACTAATAAACGCCATAAATGTAGTAAGTTAAACCGTCAGCCGGTGATCAACTATCTGATTACACAGGATGAAGGACGACTGGGAGTCATGGCGATGGGTCCATCCTTTTGATTGGTCATTGAGTCATCTTCTGTTCATTGATCAGATACTGTACAGCCTTGTATTATCTGTAGCAGGAGTGTCTGGCATAAGTGAAAATGATCAGTTTAATAAGATTCATATATTCTACGACTGTTGGGCCAGATGCTCTGATTACAGACAGTCGACCTATGCTTCTTTAAAAGGGATAAAGACGCCTGGTGCTGAGAGGCCCGTCGGCCTTTAGCGGTGCAGTGATTGAAATCGGGAGTGTGTGTGTGTGTGTCTAATGTGTTGGCTCTGTTATGAGTTCACAGACAGTATGATGGAGATTAGTGGGCTTCATTACGATCTGCACCATCAGAAAGGGAGGCAGCTGTGAGTCTGTGTCGGAGCAGATAGGAGAAGCCTCCAGGGACGCAGGATTTCCGCCTCAATTTAGAGTAAGATGAGAAGCTTTCAGAGACGTTATTGGTTCTTGATTGAATAGGCTGAACTTTATGTATTAAAAAAAAAATTAAAAAAAAGGTTGGTAACACTCTAGTTGAAGTGCACTGTGCATGTAGTAACAATTATTGTTCATGTAACAGGAGCAGCTGAAAACTACAAGTGATGTGTTGCCAAATGGTCCCAGGTTTCGCCTGCAGTGAATAACAAGGAGATTTACAGCAGTTTTCTAAATGGCAGAAGTGTGTTGTGTGAGGATGTACTCAGAGTCCCGCCTCAGGTTGGATCAGAGTCTTACAAGCTGCTTAGTGGGGAATTATTATTTCTTCTTTGGACTAGCTGTCACACATAAATAGGATTACAGGGTTCAATGAGTCATAGTAAACCTGGAAAGTTTTTTGGTTTTTTTTTGCGGTTTGGTTTCATTAATTTTAACCCACGTTATTTAATATCATCTATGGACTGTGCTGTAACCTGACAGACATTTTTCCTGTCATTTCTGAAAAGCATGCAGTTGTAGGTGCAGCCTGGAGGTGGGTGGGTGGGTGGAGGTAGGTGGGGGTATTCCTTAAAATGACCTTGCAGCACCGTTTGTTTTTAAGAACAGATAATCACGTCACAGCTGTTCCTGCTTTCAGCTGACTGGAGGCCTCGAAGCCCGTCCAGAGATAACCGCTGGCTAGAGTTTCAGTAAAGAGCTTAGTTTGTGAAAATGACGCTTTCTGCTGTTTTGTGCGACTCTCGTATTTTCACAGTTTCAACAGTTTTTATGTGTAATCACCCTTCAGAGCTACTGGGGTGAATATTATAGAGCCTCCTGTTCTCCATCAGGAGAGCTTTTATATGATAGAATAATACAGTAAATGGACCGTAAAGCTGTTTCACAGGACGTGTGTGTCTATTTGTGACAATTTCCACTTTGTTTCCTATATGTGAACACGTTATATCGTTGGCATAAAGTAATCTGTGAAATGTTCACACTCTGTTCACACTCCAGCCTGAAGGTGAAAGACGGCTGCAGAGCCAGAGAGAGAGACGGAGAGACAAAGCTGTCATATGATCTGCCTCTCTTTGACAAAGCCCGCTGTGTCTGTCTTAAGATGACTGTAGCCTCAGCGCTGCATCATGTGTCAGCTGATGCTCCTCTATTTAGGTACAGTTCATGGAGGGGTGGAGGAATAATGGCTCCTCCAAGGTTTAAACATTGGTGGAGCTTCTCATTTTAAAGCTAATACCTGCTGAACGCTGCTCCATAACGACCGTTATAATTTTAATTTTAATGCTGCAGCCTGTTTGTCACATGTAGTGCAGTGAATACACGTTTACTGAGCTGAGTGCTCTTCTAAAATAACAGTGTGATATATCTACAATCACAGATCTTTGCAGAGATTAACAGTTGTGGAGCTCCGGTGGAAACGTGAGACGGATTTATCACCGTGTTCTCGTTTTCATGTTTCTCACAACTTTTAACCCCTTTTCTTCCTGCTGCTTGCTGTCACTTACTATACTGATTATACTATAATATATACACTGAGGACAACTAGTGGGCAGGTGAGGAATTACATGTTAGTGTGCATCAGTTGAATCTGACTAATCCATGAATGATAGCAAGCAGGAAACGTCTCGGGGTCAGGATATTCACTGGAGAGGGTCCTTGGTTGATTTATTTATTTTAATAATGAGTAATTTACTCCACAGCCCCCACCAAGTCCACCTCATCCCACTAATTATCACTTCAGAAAGGCGTACGGGCTTTGAGGTGTCGAGGCAGAAAACACTTAAAAGACAATCTGATTTAAATGAATCCACGTTTGGTCGTACAGGAAACTGTTAAACCAGTATATGTGTTATAAATGAAGACGTAGCTGATCGATCCATTGATTATTTGTCATTCACGATTAGAAAGGAGATATTTTCTATAGTAAACCATACGGAGTTCACGGTTTAATATGCTCACGGTGATACAGATTGCATTTTTATTCCACTTATGAATGAAATAAATAAAGCAGTTTAAAAAAAAAAAAATGCAGATCCTGGACATAAAACATTTTTCTTATATCCCAGCTGACACACCCTCAATAAACAGAACACATTTAACATTACAGGTGTAGCACATTTCAAAGTAGCATTATCAGGTTTTGGTGTGAGAAATTTTGTGATTATAAAAACATAAAAAGGTAAAAAAAAATATACAAATTTGAAAAAGAAACTGAAATAAATAGTGCTGTGGAGTCTGTAGGTACGGTCAGTTCAGAGCAGGGCGTGGCTGTTGTTGATTCATTATGTAAGAGCAGCAGACAGGTAGGCCTGACAGCTGATAGGTTAGCCGAGCTGCTCCTGTTTCACTGAGCAGATACCGACCGCCAAGTCTTCGTTAAAGTTTACTTGAGGAGGTAGATATCGCATATCAGCACCCGACACCGGCTGCTGTGCATTCTGGGAAACGCCAGTAGGTGGAAGTTATAGGTGCAGGTCATGTCAGATTTATTCAGAAATGCTTTATGGACAGAAACATAGAGACTTACTGATTAAAACTGCCACACTGAACACACACACACACACACACACACACACACTGAACACACCCAACTTGAGCTCAGCTACAGTTAAAGCTCTAATTTGAATGAATATGTTGAAATCAGCCAGCGGAGCGATACTCCTGATTACTGTTACATAAGATACTAATCCAAGCTGAATCTATTCAGCCTGGTTGGCTGCAGTCAGAAAATAGCAAGCAACATGTTCGGAAACAAATCTGACCAAAAAGGGACACGATTAGAGCCACGCTGGTGATACATCCGGCTAACCTTTCACCAGTAACGAGCAACGAGTGGCTACCTCTGCTAACCTTTTCTTTTTGTTGTAATCCAGTCACACAGTCCTCTACAGCTGCTGCCACTGAGACACATGCTGCTCTCTGAACGGCTGCACTGTAACCAAATAGCCTGGATGTTAATCTGGGTCTGCAACAGTCATATCGTAGGAGGCAGAATATTTGGCAGTGCAGACTGCATGCCAGGCATTTTTAAAATGCTAAGTCCACTAAAGGCAGCCACTTTCACTTGATGGAGAGCACTACTGGACTACTGAAATGCATCGTTCAGGACAGCAGCACAAAATAATAAGACTACTGCGCTGTCGCTTAGAGTTATTCTGCTTTGTCAGCAGGATCTCTGCGGAAAATGTGTTTTTTGGCTTAATTAGAAAAACACAAACTAAGGATGAATGTTGAGTTTCCAGATAAAACCTGCAAGGATTTACAGCGAAGATCCACTCAAACTAGAACATGAACATCGACTGGAAACTCTTTTTTTCCACACGAAGGGAAACACTTGAAACAATGTACTATACAGAGAAAGCAAATACATCATTTATGCACCATTATTGCTATTAGCTTATATTTACTCCATAATATAGTGAGTGTGGACAGTTGTGCTAGCAGCTCTGTGAGTATGCAGGGGTGCTTTGAGCTAAATGCTAACTTCAGTATCATGCTCACAATGACATTTATCAGGCTGATCTTTAGCATGTATAATGTTCGCTAAAATGTTCTTGCAATTAATCTTATGGGTGACATGAACGTCTGCACCAAATGTCCTTATATCTCATGCAATAGTTTCATACATATCACTAAAAAACAAAGTCATCTGTATTAATTGGTTCAGATGACCAGATTTCATGTCAATCAAGCCAGTATTAGATATTTCAATTTGGACCAAAGTAGTGGACGGACCAACCGACCAACTGACCAACCAACTAACTGATTGACTAACCAACCAATCGACCAACCGACCAACCGGCCTACCGACCAACTGATTGACTAACCAACCAATCGACCGACCGACCAACCAGCCTACTGACCAACTAACTGACTAACGAACCAATCGACCAACCAGCCTACCGACCAACTAACCAACCGACCGACCAACTGACCAACCAACATTGCTGCCCCTAGAGTTCAACTGCTAGCATGGCTCAAATGTTTTTTGATTATTGAGCAATAAACACCCTTCTGTGGACACACCACCACATAATTTATTCATAACTTATTTTCTTTGTTACATTTTCATTAAAGGTGATGAAATTATTGAGTCACTGGTGATGATACCCTGTCACCTTTCTACTGACTAATGTGCTCATTGTCAGTGTGTATTTTCTGTTGCTGTACTTTAATTACATTGAAAGGACATTAATGACGTTGTGACACATACACTTTGTGTTTTGACAGAGTTGAATATGGAGTATAATCCATCAGACCATCCGCGGGCCAGCACCATATTCCTCAGCAAGTCCCAGAACGATGGTGAGTTTATCGGTTTGGAAATGGTCCTTTGAATGAAAACAAGATTTAAAACTTATCGGTGTCACAAAGTTTGTCAATCAAGATGATAAAACTCTGAAAAGTTTGGGATTTTCCACCGTGGAAATATTCTCACAGCTGTTTCTTTGAGTCTTTAACTTCTGGCGGGGTTATCGTACTGCGACAGAGGAAATATTAACATGTTTCTAAGAGCAATAAACACACCAGCATGAGATCAGCATTTTTACTCAGATGGCCTGTGGTACAAACAGCAAGACAGTACAGTCTGTGTGATATTAAAAAAAATGGAAAACAACATCTGATTAATGTGTTTTCTTGTTAAATTAAATCATCAGCATCATACACATGCAGATATCAGATACTGTAATGCATCATTAGACATGTGATAAAAGTATGATAAAAATTACAGGATGATTATTGTTGCTTGTCATTTGCAATATTTAGTCTTATCTTAAGGGTCACGTGTCACAAAAGATAAAGCTGCATTATTTTATCTTTATTATTTGTAACATTTTCAAATCCCCCCCGAGGAGTCCAAAGCAACAGAAAATGAATCCCACTGACGTTGTCTCTGTTTGAGCTGCATAACAGAACCATAATGCTGCATGGAAAGAGACAATATGAACATTTATGTCTAAAACATCGGTCATGATCATAGGCTGAGAGAACAGCGTTTTCCTCTTTTAGGACTTTATGATAATCAGTGACTCTGTAAATATAAGACGGTGTTTTGGTTCCTTTCTTTCTTTCAGAGGTGCCGAGCAGGAGCGGTGAGTAGTCCTGAGTGTGACTTTGTCTCCCTCTAGTGCTCTAATAGTTCCTCTTCTTCCTGTCTGGAGACATTTTCTGGCTGTAACGTTTTCCTCTGCTGTGTCTTCTTCTTTGTTGTTAACATTGTTAAGTGTGTTTTGCCTCTTGTGTTTCTGGTTCATAACTGCAGTATTTTGTATTTCTCTCTTCTTTTTTTTCTCTCTTTCGCTGCTGATAGTAGAGAAGAAATTAGATTTATTGACTGAACTGTCTTTGTTTTTGCAGTGCGTGAAAAACGAAAAAGCCTCTTCGTCAATAATGTGAGTGTGAGATTTAGTTTTTCATTTTAATTCTGTCTCTTTTTGCGTCCTTTAAGTTCACGTTTTTGTAGTTTTCAGTCAAAATGAGCTCATATTTGTTGAGAAAGATAAACAGTCACACTGTTAGTTCTCCTCATTCCCTCTGTGCATGACACCCTGGCATGTTGTATATGGGTCAGACATGTACGCTCTAATATCTGTGTGTGTGTGTGTGTGCGTGTGCGTGTGTGTGTGTGTGTGTGTGTGTGTGTGTGTGTGTGTGTAGCATGGAACAATGAGGCGGAAATACAGCTCCTGCTCCACCATCTTTCTAGATGACAACACAGTCAGCCAGCCCAACCTCAAATATACCATCAAATGGTAAAATCAACAAAATAAAAACTCACAAAGGAAGATGAATGAATTCTTCTCTACAGACATTTATGTCAATATTTACCATATATATATATATATATATATATATATATATATATATATATATATATATATATATATATATATATATATATATATATATATATATATATATATATCTCATATAAATGTACTTTTTTTTTTCTCTTTACAGTGTCGCGCTGGCAATTTATTATCATATTAAAAACAGGTGAGACTTTCAACAAGTGGACCTGATAATAAACACTTAGTAAAACCCAAACTGTAAGATAATAATAAGACTTGTACTAAACTCTCTGATGATGTGGTGAAATCACCGTGTTGTGTCTCGTTTCAGGGACACAGACGGAGCGATGCTGCTTGACATCTTTGATGAGAAGCTTCACCCTCTTTCAGTAAGATGTCCAGTTTTATCAATTTTGTTAATTTGTTTTTACATCTGTTACACAGTTAATTTTGTTTGTTTTTTGTTGTTTTTTTGTTCTGTGCTCTTTAATTCCTTATAAAATTCTTTGTATGCTTTCACACTTCTGATTTCTTCCCTCTAACTGTCAGAAGTCTGAAGTGCCGCTGGATTACAACCACCACGACCCGGAGCAGAAGCAGATCTATCGGTTTGTCCGGACGTTGTTCAGCTCTGCTCAGCTCACAGCTGAGTGCGCCATCGTCACACTGGTAACTGACTTTTCAAACCTCCACCATAACATGAAAACAGCTCACCTCAGCCAGGAGGTGTTTAATACAACGAGTTTTGTGCAGGTCTACCTGGAGAGACTGATGACGTATGCAGAGATCGACATCTGTCCGGGGAACTGGAAGAGGATCGTGCTGGGCGCCATCCTGCTGGCCTCTAAGGTCTGGGACGACCAGGCTGTCTGGAACGTCGACTACTGCCAGATTCTCAAGGACATCACAGTGGAGGACATGTAAGTGTCCGGTGGGACAGGAGAGATTTGCACCAAAGCTTTGATGGTGACATTTCAGCCTGTTTTCACCTGTATCAGGTTCAGATCGGAGGACGATGATGATGAATCCTTTGAGACCAGTGACTCTATTGTTGAGCTTTACAGTATTTTAATGTGATTCAGGATGGGAGTAGAAAAATAAAGAAAAGAAGAACGTCTGCTCACTCGATTTTCTAAAACTGATATATGAACATGTCTCTTTTCTTTATTTCTTACAGTTTTATGTTTATGTTTGACGACTTTGGCATTTCATTAAAACCTTATAATAAAAGGATCTGGAAATGAACAGAGCCAAGTCAAAAGGTTTCTTGTTTTTTGTCTCGCCTCCAACAGGAACGAGCTGGAGCGCCAGTTTCTGGAGCTGCTGCAGTTTAACATCAACGTTCCCTCCAGTGTTTACGCCAAATATTACTTTGACCTGCGATCACTTTCAGAGTCCAACAACCTGAGCTTCCCCCTGGAGCCGCTCAACAGGGACAAAGCCCAAAAGCTGGAGGTTAGACACGTCCAATCAGACTATTACTGCCTTTCTGTTGTTTTCTATTCATTTCAGACTTTTTTATTTACTCTGCTTTAGTCGTCAGCAGCGTTACAGAAGTGTAGTATCATAAAAGACTGTTGTTTTTAATCTGTTGCCTACAGACCTGCAGACACGGTGCTAATCTGTTAAAGATGTTAGGATTAGATTAAAATTCATCATATTGTGGCTTTAATAATCTAAAATAAGAATCATTGTCGATGAAAGACTTGAACGTGAGTTATTTTAATGATTGCACATTACAGGAAAATGGAAAGTGGAATATTGTTTCCTTCAATAAAAAAAAAATCCTTTTTCTTGCCATCTTATATTCAGGCTATTTCCAGGCTATGTGACGACAAGTACAAGGACGCACGGAGAGCTGCCAGGAAGCGCTCGGCCAGCATGGACAATCTATGTGGGATCAGATGGGTTCCTGCAATCCTCTCCTAACTATTAAACTGCCATATATTGAACACTGGCTGGATGGAGACTCTGAGTAAAGCACAGTGGAAACAGACGAACGCGGTTTCTGTTTGAACAGTGAATTTAAACCTTTAAACCTCAAAGTGGAGAAATGGAAACCACATCTGTAGTTTCTGTGAGGTGATCGTTGGAGAGGTTTCTGACTTGACTTGATGCCTTCACAGTGCCTCGACTCTTCTGTACATGAAGACACAAAGAGAGAGAGAACAGAGTCTCCGCCTGTGGAGACGAATCTGGACGGACTTAGGACACGACATTGTGAACCTGTCCTAATATAAAAACTCCAGACTATCAGTGTCTGGAGGCATACAGTAAGCTGCCTTTGAGATGGCATTGCAACTTTACAATGAAGAATATTATTTATTTCACTTTTTTATTTGAACTTTTCAAGTTGCATCTGCTTGAACCTTCAAAACCTGCAGAGTTAAAAACAACAAAAAAACAAAAAAACAAAAAAAAAACACGTGTAGCACAAGAATTTCTACCGGTTATTTATTTCCTTAGTATGAATAAAAAAGTTTTCTTCTTCGGGAACCTTTTTAAATCGAGGTTTACAGTATTTCTAGCATACCTCTCGATACTCAGGTAGTCTGTTTAATATTTTGAGCGATAGTGACGATCCTCGTTTGAGTCACACTGATGGATGAATTATGAAAAGTGACAAACATCACAAACAGGAAAAAACGGGCCAGAATGAATAAAGAAATGTGACAACATTAGATATGTCTAGTGATATCTGCTGTAGTGGAGATTTCTGCATTGAAATATTACAACATGTATCCCTGTTTCAGTAGAAAGTGTTCACACATCTTGATCCTGGGTAAATAAAACATGGCACCACTAGTATTGTTTGTTTTTCTTTTTTTCTTTTTGGGTGAATTAACTCTTTATAGGTGTAAAACTGCTGCTGATGGGTGAATAATGCAGTTTCTGTAGGAGAAAGGAAACACAAGAGCCTTTGTTGTTCTCTAGCAGGGTTTGTTTGTTTATTTGTTTGTTAGGAACAAGTTGTTGATCTGCAGGCGTGTGTCTGGATAAAGTCACAGGTATTAAATTAAATTATAATATTCAGCATCAGTAAAAGGACACTGAATGAGTCACTTTGGATTTATTAATTCAACACAGAGATCAACTTTTCACAACAATGATAGATACTTTCACAACAACAACAACAACAACAACAACAATGCTTGTCACCTATTCAATCCACATCATATTGCTGTGCCATAATTATTTTATAAAATATCTATGTCAATAATTAATATTGTTTATTTTCATTTGGTTTTATTTGTGTTTCTGAACAGTAATTTCTCTTCACTTATGATAGTTGTTTAAATGTTAATACATATGTTGTTGTTTTAACGCTCCTTTGTTACTAGGAAAGCGGTGCATTGATTTTAACTGAAGGTGAATGAGTGTGTTGACTTGTGTAATCTCTGGGAAGGTTTTCTGTTGATAGTCATAGCCCACTCACAGTTTTTCCAACGAGCTTCTCTTGAAAAGGCCTCAATAGGTTACGAGTTAAAATGACCTGTTGCAAATGTGGTCAATAATAATAATAATAATAAAAAAGAAGCTATAAGAACCTTGAAGTAATCGTGTCCTGTGTGCCAGCACATGTATGATTACCCTCCTCCAGTAAAGTTGACTGGCACCTCGACATCCCAACAATGCTTTGATGGCAGCCTGGTAAGAATAGATCCTGCTCAAGTCCTGTCCTCCACAGACAAGGCCGAGAAGCAACAACGCAACAGTAGAGGTGACTGGACTTAGTGGCAAGCAGCGTTGAAGGGGACAACAACGCAGAGCGAGCCGTTTTCTTATGGGATCAGTGTTTGAACAATGAGGACGATGGCAGCAGCAGATCTACTCTTCATCACCATCAATCATAACGTGTCCTTGATGGGTGAGTTTATCTTGTGTTGTCATATTGGAGTATTTAATAAATAAAAATGGTCTTAAAATCATAAAAAATTAATGTATTCTTAATCCTGCAGCTGCAGTAATAATCAATAAATATTTTTTGCTTCATGTTTTTAAATTTGTTGTTGATATTTAATTCAAAAAGCAGTTTTATTTGCCTCCAAACAACCATTTTATGTCTTTATAATCATACAGAAAATACATGAAAACACTGTAATTCTCTTAAATATCACCATATTTACACCGTCTGCCTCCAGTCAGTATTATGTAAATGACTTGCTCGTCTCTTCTGCGTTGCAGGTAAAACCTGGTGGACGCTGATGCTGGTTTTACGTCTGCTGGTCCTCCTGCTGGCTGGATTCAGCCTCTTCGGTGACGAGCAGGAGAGATTTATCTGCAACACCATCCAGCCAGGCTGCTTGAACGTTTGTTTCAACGTATTTGCTCCTGTTTCCGTCTTCCATCTGTGGATGTTTCACCTTATTCTTCTCTCTGTTCCACATTTGATGTTTGCTATTTACATCGTGCATAAAATGTTGTCGTATCCCTACTTTGGAGGAGTTTTCTACTGCGACAGCAGTCGAGGAGGTTCTCCTTCCAGCCTGGAGAACTCGTCCTTGAATAAACATCATGAGGTTCTGCGTGGATGGGGAACGCCGCGCTTCTACTGCGCTTACTTCCTGGTTGTGATCCTACGGATCCTTCTAGAGGTGGTTTTTGGTGCAGGCCAGTTTTTTCTCTTCGGTTTGTCTTTTCCAAAGAGCTTCCTCTGTTACGAGGCTCCCTGCACATCAGGGATCGAATGCTTCATCTCCAGACCCACCGAGAAGACCTTAATGCTTAACTTCATGCTAGGCGTCACCTCGTTGTCCATAATACTGAGTCTGTTTGACCTGGCCAGCTCCATGAAGGCGATGGTGAGATGGAGGAGGAAGGAGGAGACGCTCGTGGAGGAGATGAGTAAAGGAGAGCAAAGCAGCGTCTTCACAACGACAACTGTGGCTGAAGACACCGACGTCCTTTTAAGCAGGAGAACCAGCCCAAGCGGAGGTTCAAAGAACGGTGTCAGAAATGAAAAGCCTCCACTGTCCCCTCACCCAGAGAGAGGACCCCTACCAAACACTGCGATGCCAGCACCCATGGGTGACAAAAAGCTGGCCGAAAAACAGTCTGATAGCAGTGAATCTCCTCAAGACAAAAGGGCGTGGGTGTAACGGGAGAAAAGCTGCATGAAATGCATGAAAGTGGAAAATCTAGCAAGTCATATATTGTATAAAAGTATTAAAAGTCAGACTTTTCTTTATATATATACTACATATATATTACATTCATCAGATTGATTCATCTTCTGTCAGTTTCATTTTTAAAGATGCAAAGTTTCATGTAACAGAAATGAATCTTTCTATAAATGTATATCAATAAAATGAATTTCTTGTGCAATAAAGTTTGTTATGAGAAGATAAGTCACTCCAAAAACACACACTGACCTTGACGGTTACAGTGATCAGCTGTTGTCTAGATCACTGACCTCTGACCTCTGACCTCTCACATGACCTCTGGACAACCCAGCCATGACCTGGCTTAAGATAAGGCCTTCGAACTCTTTGCTTCCATCATTCAACATCAACTCACCATATCAAGTTTTGCCTTTTGACCTGCAAAGTGATGCACGATATATAAAAAATATCACATATTACCTCACTAATAAATGCAGATAGATTAAATGTCCAAACCAGGTTGTAGATCTCATACTGCAGTCTGATCACAGTCTAACACACACACACACACACACACACACACTCCTGAGTACCCATGACCCCAACACATGCCTCATACCTCTCTCATTCTTCTTCTGTCGTGGTATTTATGGCAGCTAAGACGTGTAGCAACATTAGCAGGGTGCTCAGAGAAAGGACAGCACCGTCAGTCATGGTGTCTGTTGTTGTTTTAGTGCAGATATAAACCACGTCCCAGACACTGATGTCTTGTACTACAATAACATTTAGCAGCATTTTGCTTGAACCAACTGAAACATAGGATTATTAAAAAAAGGGCTTTTTGATGGCATATTTTAAAAAAACCCAAATTAAAATGAAACACATTGTCCAAAATGATATAATGCACATAATGATGATTGTTTATGATCTTTTATATAAGTTTCATGGTGGACTGTTTCTGCTTGTGTGTGACACAACCTGAGATTAAAGTTGCTTTTACTGACATCTAGTGGTCATTGGTGATAAGTGCAGTATATATATAGTAAAAAAACTGAAATAACTCATATCACATTTAAACATCTGTTGTTTTTTTTAAATCTATTATTATATATTTATATTACCTATGATGATCTCTTCAACTGGTCGATACAACATGTTTCAGAGACAAAACGCTTCACGTGTGGATTGCGTGTTGAGCAGAATATGAGGAGTCGGTGCCTCCCTCCTCCATTGATCGCAGCTTTAACAACACACTCCGATCTCATGGGTGACAGACGGAGCAGATTGAGAAGTAGGAGGGAAAACTCGACATTGACCACAACAGCACATCAGAGAAGATGTCAGAGGGATCAGAAATATCGATTACCCAGCATCCTCTTCACCTCTTACTGTAGTTGAGGGGGATGGGCTAGTTAAGGTGCTCCCTGATGGCCACGGCTTGGAAAACAAAATCCATTCTGTCTTCCTTTGATGATAATGATAGCGGGATTTGTGTGAAGGGAGGCTGAATGTCTTATATGTCTCGTCTTTGCTTTGATTTTTCCGCTGATCAGTTCATTAAGGAGCTATAGCTGATTTTAAATATATAGCAAACAGACTAAAAACAGAAGTGGATTTAAAATCTGTAGGTAAAGTTCAGCTCTTTCATACTCTTGCAGAGAATACCAGAAGTGACAAATGTGACCTTTGACCTCTCGTCTCTCACCTCTACAACCTTCACCCTGCGTTTCACAAGACAGCGAGATGAATTATAGGCTTTAAAACAGAAAACCATCATTTTCACTGATTTGCTTTTGGGACAGAAAACAAGGAGGTCATCTATCCATCAGTTAAAACACACACACACTGCTCCGTATTGTGAAAAATGATTGCTATGATTGCTACGTGACCTTTAACAGCCTGTGTAAGCCACTCAGACATCTTAACATGATTTATTCAAAGCCAACCAGAGTCCGATAAGTAATTAGATCATTAGACAGAGGCGGCATTCATAAACATCCTAAATGGAGGCGATGAAGAGGAGTTGGCTTCTCCATGATTTGTTCTTCCTGCACCAATAAGTGGGTTTCTTGTTTATGTTAGAAGGAGATGGATCAGACGTGACCTCTCAACCCATTTCCTCTGTTGATTTGTCTTTTTGCTACACACACACACACACACACACACACACACACACACACACACACCAAATGAAGAGGAACTTGTCTAACAAGCAGCGGCAGGACAATTTGTTCCTATATTGGGAGGTATTTGATTGATTACTGTTTAAAGTCTCTGAAAGCAGAAGTTTGGCATCCAGCAGGTGGCGCCAGTGTTCAAACCCACCGTGAGGATCCCACAGTTAACAAACATCAAACATATTTAAGGCACAATCTGGGGAGATGATTAATGATGATGCACCATGGTACAGTTATGATGATGATGATGATGATGATGATTTTAATATTTCACAAGTATAACTCATATTAAGTGTTGGGACATTCAGGGTGCTGATTGGTTGACTTAAATTTGAAGAATTATAAAACTTTTTAATACTTTTTTATAATCTGGCATTAAATAACTTTTACTTTAATAACTGAATATTTGCTTCATAAATCAACTTATTAAATGTTTTTTTTAAATACTTTACTGCTTCCCTTTTAGTTTTTTAATTGCATAACCACAAGGTGTCAGCATAATACAACTATACTCACCATATAGAGTCTCTATATAGAGCTTCTATATTTTCAGTGGGTTTTAGTTTTCTCCAGAGTTTTATATTCATAGTTCATATCATTTTCACTTTTATTATTATAGGAATACAATAGACAGTCTAATCTAGTAATACACCTGCATCCATGAAGCAAACTCAGGCCCACACTGTGGAGATGATGCTGATGTTACAGCTGCAGAGATTCACACTGTCACGCTAAACGGACCACACACACACACACACACACACACACTAATTACACAGCAATTACCTTTAAACAGGACAGAGAGCCTGCAGGTACAGCGTCTGTTCCTCCTCACCGTCTTAATGATGAGCCTCGGGCATTTCAACGTTGTAACCTGAACTGATGGCTTAATAACATGCATTTAAATATCATATATATATAAAAAACTAATATTTATTCTGAAATGTTTTATTATATTGTTTTTAAATGTTCCAATTAGACCGGAAACAAGATGATTTATCTTTTTTTTGTTTTTTTAATTAAAACAAATAAGACTCAGTGAGTGTTATTGATTTACTTTTAAACATTATGTGTGATATATATTTAACAGGAATCAGGGTTTTAACTGAGGGGCAGAAGTCAGAGTTAATAACAAGAGTAAAACGCAGTGGGGGTGTGTGTGTGTGTGTGTGTGTGTGGGGGGGGGGGGGTTAACCTGAGAAGACCACCTGTGGTTCCTCTATTACAATGCAGATTCACAGCATCACTTTAACTTTAACTCATTTAATAGAGCTTTCTTATTCTATGTGGGGGTTGAAACTTTAAATACATGTGTGTGTGTGTGTGTGTGTGTGTGTGTGTGTGTGTGTGTGTGTGTGTGTGTTTTTAAAGCATCTATTTCAACATTTAAAACATAATAGTTGTTTTTTTGGTGAGAAAAAAACAAAAATAAATTCAATAAAAGTTGTTTTTTTTATTCTCAAAATAAAAATCTTCTATCAAAGTGAAAATTATACATATTTACAATCTCGTTAAAATTTCATATACAAATGTACAAATATGTATGTACAACCAATAATTATATAAATACACTTTACGCGTTAATGCAACCCGTATGAGACAGGATTAAGGCATCGATTAATGTAAAAAAACAACAACAAACAAACAAACAACAACAACAACAACAACAGCACTGGCCTGATTTCATTATGAATCTCATGTTTAAGACACAGCGGTTCTTTACAGTCTTTACCATCTGTACCATTCAACATATCGACGCGGGATCTTGTCAGCTGGACGCATTCAATTAAACTAAGATAAGACTGCATTCATCCAGCAGGTACATTGTTCTGCTGCTGACAGCCTCATTATTTAAAGAGAAGCCATTAGGCGCTCATTAATGTGCTAATTACAACACGCTGATGGACAATCCCAACACAATGACTCCCCCTCCCCTCCCCTCCCTCCCCCATACACCCCCCTCTATTCAAACCCATCATTTGGATAAGGCATAAGTAATATATATATATAAAAGTCCAAACTGATCTTATAAATCTTATAAGATGAATGGGACACTAATGACCACAAATACAACAAGTATTCACATTAGAGGAGTGCTCAGGACCAAAGCTTCATCTAAACTTTGAATAATTTACCAAATAAAACATGTTTTAAAATCAGCCTTTTGCGCAACTTTGTCTCCAAAAATATGCGCTGGTTTTTTAAAAGTCTTTAGCGTCAACATTACACCCGGGACAGTGGCATCTGTTTGGGACAGGAGACGGAGCTGGCAGTCCCGGATCTCCAGGTGAGTCCAGTGCTCACATCACTGTACATGGAGCCGGCGGAGGCTTTACTCCCCCAGCAGCAACGCGTGCAAAAAGTCCTCCAGGAGTCCAGGGTTTTCCCGGACCAGATCCAGGCCCCCGAGGTGATGCCCACCAGGAGGCACATAAAGTACTTGAGCATGAACACAGCGTAGTCCGGCCTCTGTCTGTGAGGGTCCGTCATACACGTACAGTTGTGCGTAATTTCCCACGTCTGTCTGTTATGCTGCTCGTAGAAGTAACACGCCACTATGACCGTGGCCGGGACGGTGTATAAAACCGTGAAGAGTCCGATCCGGATCATCAGCCTCTCCAGTTTATCAGTCTTAGTGCCTCCTTGTTTGATTACACTCCTGATCCTGAACAGCGACACGAAGCCGGCCAACAGAAACATGGTGCCGATGAACAGGTAGATAACCAGAGGTGCCAACACGAAACCTCGCAGGTTATCCAAATTCTGGTTGCCCACGTAGCATATCCCAGCCACGGAGTCCCCGTCCACGGAGCTCAGAGCCAACACTGCTATAGACTTCATGCTGGGGATGAGCCAGGCGGCCAAATGAAAGTACTGTGCGTAACTGGCGATGGCCTCGTTGCCCCACTTCATTCCTGCAGCGAGGAACCAGGTGAGGGACAGTATCACCCACCATATGGAGCTGGCCATGCCGAAGAAATAGATGAGCAGGAAGACTATGGTGCAGAGCGCAGGACCGGTGGTTTCATAGTGGATGTGCTCAGCTCCGTTTTCCCGGTTACACGCCACTTCCTCGTGTCCAGCGATCAGTCTGACGATGTATCCCACGGACACGAACATGTAGCAGGCAGAGAGGAATATGATGGGCCGCTCTGGGTACTTAAACCTCTCCATGTCGATGAGAAAAGTCGCCACAGTTGCGAAAGTGGAGATGAAACACAGGATGGACCAGAGGCCGATCCAGAAGGCAGTGAAGGTCCTCTCTTCCTGGGTGAAGTAAGGGTTGTGGCACGGCATGGCACAGTTTAAGATCTGTCCAGTTTTGACCCGGTTGTGCAGCCGGTGGCTGTCGCTGGTCACCGGCACCATGGGCGCACGGCAGAAGCATCCCGTCTCACACGGGGAAGCCGCCGGTTTGTGCTTCCCGGGGATGCCGCGAGAGTAGCCGTTCTTCTTCCTGGGGTTGGAAGGCTTCAGGGGGCGGTTGGTGGGCTTCGCCACCACCGGAGACGCGGTGGTGGTCTGGCTCTGGTTGTAGTCCATGCACAGCATGTCCTGGTGGCCTTGCTCAGGAAGCAGGTCGCACCTCATCCGATCCGGCCAGGGGAAGCCATACTGCCTCATGAGCGGGGAGCAGCCAGCTTTAGCCCGCTCACAAACGCTCCTGCACGGGGGCAGCGGCTTCTTGTAGTCCTCAAGGCAGATCGGTGTGTACATGCTGCAGAGGAAGAAGCGCAAGTCCGGGGAGCACTTTATCTCCACCAGCGGCCAGAACTGATGCACCTCCAGGCCGGCTTCGTCCTGCGTGTCGTGGTTGAACTGATTGGGCATGTAGGTGTAGTTGTAGCCGATGCCTTTGCACAGAGGCACGGAGATCTCCTGGCATTGGTGCTCCTTGGCCGCCATGCAGCCCGTTCCGTGCAGGACAAGGGTTAACAACACGCACCATCCCGGGATGCTCCTCTCCATCGTTGCTTTTTTGTGAGCGTTTCGTCCTCGACAAAAAGTATCAGCGAACTTGCGTTTTGCAAGTAAGCTGCGAGTCCGATCAGTGCAGGGATGCTGCTGAAGTCATGCCAGAGCGCGCACACTTCTGGAAGTATGCGTAATATCCCAAAACACTCTCACACCGTCTGTCTCCTCTCTCCCTTTGTGTGTGGCTGCACCGTGTATCGGTCTGTGTACTCTGTGGATGGAGGGTGCGTTGGGTTTTATACGGGAGGAGCGAGGACACTCCCCCTGCATGGGCGGAGAGGGAAGAATAAGTCAATCAAGGGTTTCTTCTATAGGTGTTTGTTTAAAATGTTCACCCTGGAGGAAGGGTTATAATCACTTTGTCCCTGACCCCCCCACAATACACACACACACACACACACACACACACACACACACACACACACACACACACACACACACACACACACACACACACACACTCTACCCTTTACAAACAACGACAAGGGGGAGTTATAATACAATAGAAACATTAGGAAGGAATGTAATTAGTGATGCAGACAGTAGAGAATAAACTAAGATGAAGTCAAACTCTGCAGTTTATTAGTCTGCTAGGATGCATCATTCATCATTACACCACTGCTGCAAGTGACACCATTATTAACACGTTCATCACTTAAGTCTCACTTGTTCAAAACATGTAACATGAATTCTACAATGGGATTAATATTTCTATGTAAAATATATACATTTATATTCTAGTATTCATGGTTTAGATGCTGTATATTAAACTGTGAGTAAACTTAAAACTCCAAAATGTCCTTCACAAAACTCTGAAAACGCTGTTTTTCTCAACTTATGTTATCATAAACAAAATATAAAGTAGGATGCAGCACTTTCACAGTCATTCTTGTGTTTTACTATATTTATCTGAAACTTCTAAAAATGGTCCTCAAATCTTATTAAACTTTGTGTGTATTAAGGGAGAAACAGTCTGTAACTCTGATGGTTCATTTTAGCTGCAAAAGTTATAAAAAAAATAACCAAATGCATAAATCATTCATCATTTAAACGGTTCTTAAAAACACCAGGGAGCACTAGTCTGATACTGTCCGTCATTCACGTCTCACGTCTGAATATGTTTATGTGTGAAGATGTGCAGCAAGAGTTTAAAAATATATCTGCATGTCTGTTTGCATGTGAGGAAAAAGAGACGCAGTGTGTGTGTGTGTGTGTGTGTGTGTGTGTGTGTGTGGTAAGGGAGGTTAATGTGGTCTTGTTAGCCCACAGCAGGGGGTCGTCTTGGTCTGAAGGGAAGGGGCTGTTTGTCTTAACGCTGGTGCCAATGTTTCACTCAGAGCATGCTGTGCTGATGATTACTGCGACGCACCACCAGGCCCAACAAACACAAAGTGTGTGTGTGTGTGTGTGTGTGTGTGTGTGTGTGTGTAAACAGTGTTTAGTGCTCAGCCCAAAGAAAATAAGCTAGCATGGGCAGTTACAGCATTGTGATAGCACTAATTAAAGTAATTCACACTTCTTATTGGATTCATCAGCATCAAATGGAGCAGAGACAGTTTGGCAGACATGCAGCAATCCACAGGTTTTATCTGAACCAATTAGACCGGAGCTCTGGTGTTTGCTAAAGGATGCTTGTTGTGGCTCAAATTAACATTGTGAGGTTGCCGGATAAACTAATAATCACAAAAAAAATCTTCTCTAAACGTTTTAGCACTCACTGTATTCCTGTATCTGACAAACAACACACATCTGGCATAAATTAAAAAAGAAGTAAGGTGTGATATGAACAGACTGACATCACCTGTAAGTTCGTTTTTATTGATAAAACCCTGAATCACATGAGTCTCAGAGGGCTTCATGTTCTCTGCAGCAGAACCAGCAACCTTCAGCTCACATAAGGAAACACTTGACACAAAACACACCACTCATTCCTCAACTCCTTTTAGTTACACTTCAGCTAATTACACTTGGAGTCTTTTCCGGTGCTCGGAGGTGCTTTGGCAGTGATAGAAAACTGTTGGTGTGTCACACACTGAACAAGCGACGCAGAACTATTCAGTAACATATTAACCACCTCATTACACCTTCACCTATAGCTGGAGCCGGCGTGTATACGTCTCCATCAAGGTGTTCGAGTTCCTTCATAGATAACTCTGTTGTAGGACATAAAGAGTCCAGCGTAGGATTAAACCTTCTCATTGTCACAGCATCAGGTATAATTTGTCTCCCAGACATCTTGACGTGACTTTTCAGAGGATTCAAATTCTTTCACGCTACTTAAAAAGCTAAAAAAAATAAAAGCAGATGGCTGGCAGACCTGCTATGCTAGTGTGCATGCACCAAAATAAAGGCTTTATTTCCAAACTCGCACATTTAGACATCTTATAAAAGGGTGCTTTGTTTAAGATAAAAACTGCAGCAGCTAACTTTAACATTAACGTACTCCTGCCTTGAGGATTTCAGATAGCCTGCAAACTCAGCAACATTCACTATTATTATATTTCTACTTTGACACCAGCGATCATTTTGTCTGAACAGGTGGGACATTTTTCTCATGGTGGAGTGAGACTCCTCAGACGTTCCCATGGACCACGCAGGGTCTATTCTGGGGCTGATCCAGATGCCTCACGCTGGGCCAGCCGTCTCCAGCTGAGCTGTGAACCGCAGGTGAAAGTCGTAGGAAACAGGTGCCTCCTTCTCCCACCACAGACGAATAAAATAGCAGGCCGAGCATCGGTTACACCAATCGCTGTCTATCAGAGTGGAACCCGTATTGATTAACAAGGCTGATAGACTCGGTGGCCCCAGCCACCAACTGTCGACTACGCCTCCCGCCTTCTGTGTGCAACAGCGATAGTGGGTTTAGGGTTACGTGTTGGCCCCCTGCATACCACATTTAAAAGGGTGGAAATGGAATTACTGCATCTGTTTAGAAGTCAATTTCTGCATTCTCTGAGCTGCCCAGCCGACCACTCCTCTCTCGAACCTCCCTCCAGATCGTTCTCCTGATTCTCCCAGGCCTCTCAAAGTTCATGATGCCACAGAATAAGGGGAGGGAGGGAGGGGGGTCTTCTCACAGAGCTACTGAGGCGTCCTGTGAAACTATGAAATGTTTGTCTTTGCGAAGTTCGGCCTCTCAAATTTAACTATCCTTCTTATGATATAATGTACTGAATCAGTGTAGTTTACTGTATTAATTAATGCTGATTTGTGCCATTGTTGGGGCACAAAACCCCAAATATTTCCACACTAAAAACACTTAAAATAAAATGCACAATAAAACAGCAAACTTGATTGATCTGATACTTATTGTTCTGGCTGCCGATCTCCAAACCAACAATGTGTACCCTGCCAGTTATTCATTGTTGGTTTTTTTTTTTTTTTTTATGGGATTTGAACAAGCACAAGAACAACAAACATGTAATTAAATCAGAAATAACAGAAGACAAGTGACTTGCTAGAAGTTAATGGAAGGAGGGGAAGTCTGATGGAGATTATCTCACTTAAAAAACAAAAAGAAACCTCAAGATTTTTAGCATCTATTTCCAAACGCGGACATATGTCTGAGTTTGTTATATTTATACTAACCTATAGATCACATAATAGAAGAAATGGCTTTGCTTTAGATACAATCACCTTCTTGAGTTTTCCAGCATCTCATCCTGCTGTCGCCAACAACCAAACGTGACCCAATTTCATTGAACCTTGCAAATCCTCTAGAATATCTTTCTGAAACTGGCAATTACATAAATATTTTTTAAAATATGTTGCCTTGGTCCCCCAGAGTAATTTAGTTGATTTAAAACTTCATATATGTATCTGAGAAGAGGCCCGAGTGTAATTAGATCTGATGTATGACTTCCAGATAAGACGTGGAGGCCTCTCCGACTTCTGAAGATGTTTACTTTTCTTAAGTTCGGACGCAGTCTTTCAGACGCCACTCTTGATCTCAGAGGGAACGTCGCCGAGTTCTCAGTGACCGATAAATAATCGTTGTATAAATAAATAAATGAAGAGTTGCAGAAATATCAATGCATCCATTCAAACTTAGGATTTCTTGTCATATGAACATGCTGTACTCAATAAAATAAACCTGTTCGTTTGTGTTTCTGACACTTCCTTGAGGCTTTATTCTAAGCAGGAGACACTGAAGACAACTAAGGTTTCCTTTACTCTCAGTTTTTTACTTTTGAGGGTCTCATTATAGTGTGGAAGTCTTTCATTTCACAGCCATGACCAGAGGAAACTCACATTCTCGGTCATGTGTGTCCGTTTTGTTGTTCCTGGTCAGTGATAGATTGAGGATTCCTCCCTTCCTTCCTTCCACAGGTTAGATTCCTCCTCAGTTAGCTGTGTGTTTACTTAAAGAGCAACTACTAATCAGCCTGAGGTGGGATGTGAGGTTTAAGGCAGTCACCTTTAACACACACACACACATACGCAGGCACACACACACACCCCTGACAGTGTCCCTCCGTTGACAGAGTGTGTGTGTGTATGTGTGTATTGTATTGGCTCACCTTTCTTCCGCTCATTAACCAGAGCAAACAGTGACACACAACCCTCCCATCCAATCAGTCTACTGCAGGGCAGATCATGACAGCCAGGATAGTTAACCAACTTCCTGAAACTACACACACACACACACACACACACACACACACCAAGCCACGAGATCACAATAAAAAAAAAGGAGTTTATCTGTTTGACCATAAAAAAGGATTTTAATGGCTGTAGTACGAAGCCCAATACTGCTAAATGAAGTCACATGATCAGATGTCCCTCTTAGACATAATGAAAATGGACATTTCTGCAGAAGATTGCATGCAAAATGATTCTTTCCCTCTCCTATACATATATGTATAGTTTTGTACTGCATTACTGTTATTACTTGAATTTCATTTTGTGCACTTACTGCAAAAATAAAAAATAACAAAAATTGAAGCATATTGCATCACATCTGTGAGATATACTGTAATGTAGCACAATCCATGCAATAAAGAGTAGATCCTGACGTATGGGTGAAGTGTTTCGGTTGCATTAGTTTAATTTTGGATGTGAGATTAAATGTTGTGCTGAGCTGAATGTTGGTAAAGAGAAAAGTGTTTTTTTTCCAGGCAGGGAAACCAGCTGCCACACTCTGGCCATTTGTCTCAGTTTGTCTCCTACACTATAATCCCTTCATGCTGTAGTTTAAATTTGGAGAGTGGCAACCCTGCACTGAGAGTGTTAAGGCGAGTCCTTCTAAATTGCCACTTGTTCTCTTGGCGTCGTTAAGACCGTAGCGCGACAGGAGGCCCGTTCTTCAATCGCTACCACTGGAAAACAGCAGTGGCATGTTTATAATTACGCTCTTTCTTCGGCAACGATGACGTCTTCTCCGTGGTGAACGCGTTCATTCGGCCCCGGCTCTGGTCCTGCACAGACCTGAGGATTCATTAAGAGCTGTGACGACAAGCTCGGAGCTCGCTTAACTCGGCTGGCTGTGTTTTTACGAGCAGCTTGAACTTCAGAGGGAGCTTTTTCAACGAGGCTGTTCGGAGGGCAGAAACACTGACGAGGTGGGAAATGTTGCCATGTTGAAAGCCATTAGTGTTTAGCTTTAGTAAACTGATGGAGGTGACACGCTGCGCCTGCACAGGACATTTTAAACAAATTAAAACTGTTACTGATTGAGAAGCATGCAATTAAAGAAAGTAGATGTTGCTTCATTTAATTAATACTTTATTTCTATATAGAAAACCTTTTAAAATACTTCATCCAACATCAAAATCATATTATTATTCAGGTTAAAATGTTCATTTGTCCAATGCTAGTTTATGGTTTATGACCAAATACTAATGTTAAACTAATGACATCAGACTCACCTGTACTTTCTGTTCAGTGCTAATTGCAAATGTTAGCATTGTCACTGTTAGCATGGTAGCATGTTAGCATACTGCTGTATGTTAGTATGTCTCATTTCTAACCCAGAATTTGTGATCCATTCAGTTTATTGTTTTTAAGTAGCACATCTGCAGATTTTATTTATCATTATTTCTCATTTAGCATTTTTATAATCAGTATTTCTGTTTGTGTACGCTACCTCTGCTAATTGGTCTCCAGCTAGCTCGTTGTTGCTAATTAGTAACATCGCTGTAATCTCAACGCAGCTCTGAATTCGAGCTGTCTGAACATTTCTTTTCTTTTTTTTTTAATTTATGCCTTTAAAAACATCAACTTTCCTGAAGTAGTGAGACTGTAAATGTTTAAAAACCAGAGAAGTATCCGAGCATCTCTGTGGTGTTTGGGCCTTGCCCTCTCCTTTTCAGGGAATTGGGGATTTGGCAGGTTTCCCTTCTCTTAGTGGAGCTGGCCTTGTGGTTTTTTTTGCACTTTATCCCACTAGTAAACCTGTTGGCCCCTTTTTACCGTTGTCCTTCTACCTTTAGAAGAGTTGGAGCAGTGAAGCTGGAAAAGCCATTTAGGACGGATATCAGATGATGTGTAACTTGGGCTTAAAATAACATGTACACAGCGTGTGAGTCTGAAGGCTCGCCATATTTCCTGAAGGGTTTAAGTGGCCTCGTTTTACTCATTTGGTAAAAAATCTGGCTGACGATCTACACATTTGTACAGACAGGTTAATAAACACTCACACGCATACACCCACGCTCAGGAAGACACACACTCAGAAGGACATCCCACACACACACACACACACACATACACATACACACATCTGCACAGAAGGTAAACAGTTAGACACTGCTAATATTTACCCGTGTTAGTCCCTTAAGTAACAGCTTTCCCTGTCGTTTACACAGACTGTGTGTGTGCGTGCAAATGTTTTATGACAATTTGAAGGTTCATGCATGACGATTTGGTCTCGTGGATTATATTTATGTTTGTTTACAAAGTCATAAAGTACTAAAATCCTTGAACGTGAAGTAATGTGATGCGTTCAAGAGGATGTGTCTGCAGCAGCGCAGCCAATCGGGATTTTTTGGGGGAATTTCTTCTTTTCTACTTTTCACAATGTGGACAAAGTTGAGGGTGTTGGCTGCTTTCTGAAGGCAGAGTACATACATGTGTTTGTACACATGGAGAATCGACACATTCCACAGGAAGGTGATGAGTCGACCGTGACCCAGACGAAGACCTTACGCCCACCCCATCGACACGCCCACGCCCATTGTCAAGGCAAACCACACACACACACACACTGACAGACTCACAGTAAACTGGGAGTGCCACTGGCTCACCCAAACAGACAGGAGTGAATTATTGGGGTGAACATGTGAGGAGGGGGGATTGGGGAGGGAGGAGGGAGGAGGGGGAGAAGACGTGCAACACGGATGGAGGGCAGTAAGTAAGTCAAACCTGAACAGGATGATATTAGTGTAATTTAATATTGTAAGTATTGGATTTTATTGGTAAAAAACTAATATGTCAACCCACCCATCCGTACACCCGCCTATCACAGGGGTTTATTGCTAATCATGCTAATTAGGAAACGTAGTTAAATAAGTTAAAGTATAAGACCACATACCACAATGTAAAGATACTATTATTGCATGTATTATATTCCAATTCAGCTGTTACTGTAATAATACTACTACTGCTATTTTTGATATGTACTTGTATTATACTACCACTACTACTACTACTACTACTACTACTACTACTACTACTACTGCTTTATCTCAATCTGTATTTCAAGTGTTGCTACTGGCTGACAGTAAATATATACCAGACGAACATGAAGCACTCAGTTATCTTTCATACATCTCCTGAATGATATTCCTCAAGCCGTGGAAGTGCAGTCAGTCCCTGTACAAACTCCAGGTATGTTACTCAGCAATGATAAAGTACACACCACCACAGTGTAATTTACCTTATCTCAACTCAAATAGTAAGTCTGACAACAGGTGTGTTTAGTGCAGCGGTCGACAAGGATTGCGGCAGCGAGAGCCCTCATTTGTGAGATAGCGCGGTCAAAGGCTAGCCAACCCGAGGAGAGATGGCTGCGAACGTTCAGACGGCCATAAAAACGTCAATCTGTACTGACTAATGGCATCTGGTCTGCAAACGAGGGCAGTAATTCTACTCACACTGCAGCCTTGTTTCAAGTATGAAAAGATATTATCTGATGGAAATGTGATTTTATCCTCTTTATTATGGCGCAGATTTATTTTTAACTGATTCTGATAATTGTGCTTGTGAACACGTTGTCACGAGGGGTTTGTTCCTATTGGTCAATCACCTGTTGTCAGTCACTGCCATTGGCTCGGTTAAAGGTGGGTTGGTCTTCCTGTTTTTCTTCAAACTTTTAGTGGACTGAACTCGGCTCCAAAGGTCGGAGACATTGACACAGAGAAACACTCCTTTTCCTCTCCGTCAAAGAGCCTTGAGCCTATGGCACTGACGCTCCAAATTTAGAGACACAACCCTAAATACATAAAGCCTTTTATACCATATGGTGAGCAAACATCTCATCCTGCCCAGACAACAACCCACTAATCTCAGCAAGCTGAAGGTAACTATTTAGTTACCACGGTAACCCTGTGTGTTGTGCCACTCCATACTGAGGGCTATATAAAGATTTAAATCAGTGTTTACATTGCAGGAAATAGATAAATACTATTTGATAACAGCTGCCATGGATAAAATGCACCGGAGAAGCCACCTGAAAGGCAAACTGACCATTACACCGTGTGCTCTTATGGGATGTTATATAGCATTATATAGTCTTTACTTAAATCTGTTTACTGAGCAGCAGCTTTAGCCTGTCACTTATAACACAATGTAAAGGCTTACCGAGTTGCACTTCCAGACAGATACTTTGTTTCTGGGGATTTCAACGTTTCAGAAACATTTTTCTACTTTTTGTCCTTGACTCTTTACAGACAGATAACATGTGATTCAAATAAAACTTTGTTGTACATATTTCAGTTCAGAAAATAAACTTAATAAACGTATCAAACAAACAATTAACTTAATCAAAGATTTTTTTGGACAAAGATGTAACTTACCTGAAGTTTTCTGGAGCACCTTATTTCAGGTGATCAGGGATCCAGATGTAAACGTTCAATGTTGGTGTGTTTTGAGGAAAAATGATGATATCTGGTTGAATAAGGGTTTGTCTCGTTTGCAAATAACAGTGAACTTAAGCTAAAGATTTTAGATACTTTTCTTCACAATTACAACAATTACATATGTGTTACCTGTTACACCAAACTGACAAAAAAACAAAAAACAAACAAACAAAGTTAAAAACATTAAAACATGTATCTGTAGTATTGTTGATGCAGGATACTTCTGGATTTCAAGTCTGAGGAACAAAACTTGATTGTAATTGACTCCATATTCATATTTTGGACGACCAACAGATGGCTGATACTTATCACACACACATAATCATTGAGAATAATGACCTGTGCTAATGGCCTCTATGCATTATGGGGAGTTAGTAAGTAAATGTGTGATTATAGACCGGACCTTTCAGTGTCTTCGCAGTTATCCCGCTGGCTAGCTGCTGTGGGTCTGGCGTGGACCTGGGAGCGCGGCGTTGGGTTTCGCCGGTGGGTCTTTTGACCGGGCTCACAGGGGATGAGTGGAGATCCTGAGCTGCAGAGGCACTTATGAAGGACGCACATTGTTGCCAGCCCTGGGGAGAAAACTGAGCAGTCTGGCAACACAGGCGGAATTTCCTACTGCGATGTTATCTCACACAAGACATTTAGCTTCAGCCAAATGAAGGAGGGGGAGAGAAAGAGACAACAGGGAGGCGGGGGAGGGTAGAGAAGGGGCAGAAGAACAGGGAAAGATGGAGGGGGAGAAAGGTGAACAACATAACAGAGGGAGGGGAAGAGATACAGAGGAGGGAGTTAGGCTGATAGGAAGAAGGAAGAGGAAATAAGAAAGGGAAGGAGAGAGAGGAAACGAGAGGAGGACATTTCCATCCACCTGTTTGGGTGTAAAAATTATGGAAAAAACCCCCAAAACATTATGAAAGAAGTGGAAAAGTTGGCATACGAGAACACTTCCTGGTGAAATTTAAAGTACACCTTGATGTTTTTTTTGATTCTGGTTATTTGGCTTCAACGCTGGTTGTTGGTACAAGACTGGATGCGAACTTCTCCCGTCTTTACAGTTAATTCCTGAACAACCAGCCGCTGCTGCAGACGCTGATCAGGTTAATCACTCGATGGAAACTTTCCATGCTGTGAGCAGGATTTGAACCTGCACACGGAGTCCCTGGAGCTGGATTACAACACCTTAACCGCTCAGCCATCACAGCTCCACATGACAATAAAACAAGCACGAGTTGCACGTGTTCATAAAACCTTTAAGAGATCAAATGTTTCTAACAGTCTCATGTCATTTGTCTCCTTCAAGAGAAGAAGTGTATTCAAATAAAACTGTTAAACCACATTGAGATGAACTATGAACTGAAAACTTTCACTGTTTATTTGCTTTAGATTTTTTTATTGTAGCCTGCGAGTTTGCATGTTAGCAGTTCAACATGCACGACTGAACCTGCACTGAAGTGTGTGAAGGTGTAAACTATAACAAACCCATAATTATGTGGGCATGTTTGTTTTCAGCCAATTATATATCTGAAGTATGATTTGCTCCGTCAGTCAAGAACTCAGGTGACCTGCCTTAAAAAAACACATTACGATTAATTATTATCATTATCAAAGTGTTTTTAATCTTCATTACAGAGAAAAATCAGTTCATGTTTATACTGAACGTCTTATATGAGCTCAACCTTGAAAGATTTTACATTAAGGTCATAAAAAAATAAACACATCATAAAAGGACTTAATAAAAAGTCTGCAGGATTCAAATGTTATCAGTCATATCTCTCTGATTTAGCCATATAAGAATAAAATGGGAATATCATATTATAAATCAGAAGCCTTAATTGTGTGCAGTACTGGTAATACATGCTTAGTTAGCAGGACGCGATGACCGGACTGGTGAATGTTTTACTCTGTTTGTACTGGCAGCAGTCTCAGTGAAGCTAATAGCTGATCGGACGAGGATTTACAGATTTAAAATGCTGGTTAATGATTAGCAAAGAAGTGCAACCTGCTCAGAACTACTTCACACCACGGCGGCTTTAATGGTTTAATAAGTGTTACACCATCAGTGTCCTTTTCACGTCCTTTGTTTTTGTTTTTGTTTTTGTTTGTTTTTATTTCTTCTGTGAGATGTCAGTCGAGCTTTTCACTCGGTGAACATGAAATTTGGGAATGAAACAATTTGACAAAACGTTGTGAGGAAACCGCCGGAGCTGAAAAAGGTGACAGAGAGTGACATGTGACATGTGACATGTGACATGTGTGCGCTTCCTGCATCTGTCTGTCTGTTTAAAGGACATCACTCTCAGTCAAACCGAAGATTGATCCTCACACTGGCTCCAGGCGCGTTTGTTTTTTGGCTGCTGTCAGATTAAAACCTTTGTTTCCTTAAGGAGAAACCCTCATGTTTTAAACTAATAGCCTCTGACTTATGAAAATCAGGTCCCTTAACCTTCAGTTAAGAGTTGAGGGGGTTAAAGTTTGCAACTGCCAACAGCCTCTCTACATACCGACTGTTCTGGATAATCATTAGCAACATGCAGTCATTTATCATGCCGGAGTTGTTAATGTTTACTTACTATATTACACTTGTAGTAAGTTACTCAGCAAGAATCAAAGACAGAAGAAGAGACAGAGAAGTAGGACAGGAAGTGAACTTCTGTCACTTGTGATTAGTGAGTTAAAGAAGTTAAAGTGAGAGCACAAAAACACACAGAAAAAAAACAAAACAAACTGCAATAACAGAAAAAAATATGACACATTATCCCCCGCACTGTTTGATTGACAGGTGAACGGTGTAAGAAAACACCGCAGCAACAAGCGCTCGGCAACAAAGATGGAGATATAATTTCTGAAATGATTCTACTTTTCTTCTTTTTTCCTTCTCAATCACTGTCATTAAGTTTCCAAACAGTTTCCACTTAAATTCAGCACTTTAAAAAATGACCTGCTGATACATTTATGGACGTGTTTGGAGCTGCATACGACCCCCGCAGCTGCTCTGGCAGCTACTCTTTAAAAATGTAGTTTCTAAACCCAAACTGATGTCATCATCAGTTGTTATGTGGATGCAATTAAGTGAAGGCCAACAGGCTGTAGTGACACTGAGCTCAGATATGAATGAATGAAAATCAGGGCAATGAGAGAAAACAACAAACAACAAACAAAGCACGAGGGATGAGTAAACTTTTTCTGCATAAATAAAGAAAGGGAAATGTGTGCTGCTGCTTTGTGAAACATCCACGTTTGACATATGACCTGTCAATCTAAGTCACAGTTGGACCTGATTAAGCTGATGAAACCAACAGAGAGCCACTTGAAACTGACAAAGACGTGTCAGACGTTGTTGTTGGAGCAGCAACAGGCTGACAGTTACATGAAGGCAGCTCCAGAAATAAACCACCTCAACACATCTTTGATACTCGGTCTTTACAGAAACCTCCCAATGAGGAGAGATAAGTTCTTCTTGTTTCCAGTGCAAATGAAGTTGAATGAAGACTCGTGTTGCATCATGTGGCATCATCCTGACACCTGAGCGCTGATCTGCATATTTCTGACAGAAAAAACTATTGTTCAAACTTTATTTGATTCTTTTTGACTGAATTTGTTCGAATTCGCAGCATAGCAACGGCCATGGTTACTCCATGCAGACTCGTGTCACATGTCATGTTGTTGTTTTTATGTTTATGAGCTTGTTTTACTATATTCAGTGCTGTAAATTAAGACATTTCCTCTTCACCATCTGGATTAAAAAGAATTTACACTAATTTACTTATTTTAGCACCCTTGAACATCTCAAGATTGCAAAACAATTCCTAAAAATGCACATTTTATTTAATAATTATTTAGCTCTAAGCTTTGCATTGGTGATGTGGCGCTAAAACGGGCAAATTAGGATTAAATTAGGTTTTATTATCTGACATGATGGACTTCATTTTCACTACTTCTGCATTATTTTATAACAATATGGATATATCTAATCCTGACGTACATATAGACCTTAATTGTATTTAGTTTCTATTAGCACACCTGATAAACTGGACATTTACATTAGAAACTAACTATTGAAGTCGTGTTGAGACGTGTTCAGGTTTGTAAATAGATCTAAGCTTATTGTAATATTGTAATAAATCACTTATTACACAAAATATAAGATGAGAAACTGAGTTTTATTGCAGTTTTCTCCTCTGGACGCCTCTTTGGTCGCTTGTAATTTGTAATTTTGGTGATGTAGTTATTGTGGCTTAAACCCTGCTGCAGCATTCGTTGTAATGTGAACGGATACTTGTTGCCGTGTGTCTGAGTGAAGAGGCCCGGTCCTGGTCGACGTAGCTGTGTGACACGCGATAGAGTCCAAATCCAAAGTGGAATGGCTGCAGGCTTCAACCTGCGCTTAAGAGGGTCACTGCTGAACAAAGGGGGTTCAGTCACTCGCTGAGAGGCTGCACACACTGAAAGGAACATGGGGCCAGTGCTGTGTGTGTGTGTGTGTGTGTGTGTGTGAGTGGGACAATAAGTCCAATAACTTCCAGGTATTAGAATCATCATTTTAGGACGATAAATAATCAAAGTGTTATTTTTCTAAACCTTTTGAGTCCATCTCGATATGCAACCCAGTTCAACAGACTGCGTCACACATACAGAATAAGAAGTGTAACAGTAGCTGGATATTCAGATTCAGACAGCAAAGGTGATAAAAGAGCTGCGAGTGTTGACGTGTTGGAAGTATGACAGTGACGTATCATGTTCATACGTTCATGTGCAAACTTTCACAGAAAAACAGAAGCTACAGGTGTTTTAGTGTTGATGTTTC
Organism: Pampus argenteus; assembly: GCA_036937835.1. NCBI lineage: Eukaryota > Metazoa > Chordata > Actinopteri > Scombriformes > Stromateidae > Pampus > Pampus argenteus. Next base: position 20,483,900 of record CM072875.1, read on the forward strand.
GTATAAAATGACTCCGTCCACTAATAAATATACCCGATTAAATGATTTCTGCTTCGCTCTCTCCCTGTGTGTGTGTGTGTGTGTGTGTGTGTGTGTGTGTGTGTGCAGGCTGAACATGCTGCTGTTGTCTGGCTGTTCATTTTAGCCAAGAGCAAAACTTGTGACTTGAGATTTTCATAGATAAAATTCTTGCCAAAAGATCATCCAAGTAGGTTTTTCCACCATTCGAGGATGTTTTGCAGAACTTTCTGTGTCGATGTGCATCTTTAAAAATTAAAAACCTTTTATTTTTCATTACTTTCTTTATGTGTGTGTATGTGTGTGTGTGTGTGTGTGTGTGTGTGTGTGTGTGTGTGTCAGGTCACACCTGCCATCTCTCCTACTGGGTGACTATTATACTTCACACTGAATTAATGCAGCATTTCTCAAGAGATCTCACTGACATAAAGGCTTTTATTTGGTCTGCAGTATCTCATGTGTCAGATATTCCTCGTCTGTGAACATCATACTGGTTCTCAGCTTTCGCAATAAACTCCCTTTTCCTTGAGAATACTTCAAAATCCCCAGACGTGACTGCTTGGAACAATATCTGCACTTTTCTAGAGGAATAATATGATAATGTTCCCATACAGTCAAGAGCTGCTTGCAAATCGCGCCTTTCTCTTCTTTTATTGCAGCTCTTTCTATATCCGAACTCTCATAGAGCCTGTTATATTGCCTCCTACACAGTTTTGGCGGAAAAGGCTCCTCAAAATCGAGGAATATTTCACCTCTTGAGCCAAACGTGAAGTGCCAAACCTGTGAAACAGAGCGACTGCAGCGGCTTTTCACTCTGCCTGGCATGCATCATTCAATGTCAGGCCATTTCCCACGCCAAATAGGCTTAGAAAGCTAAAAAATAAAAAAAAGAAAGAAAAGAAGAAAGTCCTGTCAAGTTTTTCCACTTGGTTTTGTTCTCTTTTTTTTTGCCTCGATGTTTTTTCACCTCAGTATCTATTTGTCCCTTTTCTCCTTCTCCCTCCCTCCCTCCTCCACCTCCTCCACCTCCTCCCCTCTCCTCCTGCTCTGCCCGTCTAACATGTCATTCTTCGTCTTTTGTACCTACAGTCCTTTTTCCCTATTGAACTCTCCGCCCTCTCCACTCCTTCGGCTCTCCCTTTCCCTCTCAGGGGCCTAATTATGAGCCGGCATTAAATAAAAACATTTATATTTCTCCAAAAAAAGGCTTCTCTCTGTGCTTTCTCTGGACAATGAGAGCTTGTGATTCTCCCCTCCCTCCTGCTCCCTCTTTCTGTCTCTTTCTCCGCTGAGTGGCCATTCACTGGGGGTCTCTGTCTCTCTTTGTGATTGGCTCGCTGTAGGACTCCTAGGGGGCAGTAATTGTGTCTCATTAAGTCTTACAGTAGTCATGAGGGGAGTGTAGCGGGGTGGGAAGTGAGGGGGAGTTTGCAGCACAAGGCCTCGCAATTAGAAATCCCAGAGAGCTTGAATGGGAGCCCTAATCAGGCCACAATAGCTGGGGCTCCCTGCCCATTAGGCCAAAAAGGAAGTGTTGCCATTGTCCAAACACACACACACACACACACATGCAGAGACACACACACCAGGAATGTATGCAGCACAGCGGGGATGGATGTAGTTGTGTGGTGGCGTCATCCCAGAGGCCAATTTGGAAAGATTGGAGGACTTAAGAGAGCTTTTCACTGTCTCAGTCACGACACACACATACACAACGCCGTGCACACACACACACAACGCCGTGCACACACACATACACAACGCCGTGCACACACACGTACACAACGCCGTGCACACACACATACACAACGCCGTGCACACACACATACACAACGCCGTGCACACACACACAGGTGCAGGCAAACACACACTTTTCCACCATATTGAAGCTAAAAGAGGTCTCATTAGTGATGTTCAGGACGAGCGGGGAGTTTGCTTTCTGTTTGCTCATTTGTCACCCTGTGATTCCTCCTGCTGCACGCCGGAGTTTTAAAAAATAAATAAAAAAAATAAAAACATTTTCTGCAAGAAGCAGCAGCGGAGTAATGAAATCAGCATGCCGAGTGTCTGTGGCGGATACATAAATAACCCATGCAGCTCGTCTCGGTGGAAATTCACTAAATTTCAGTGTCTGTGGAATAAAAAAAAACAAAACATACAAATAATGATATTCCACCAACATCTGTCTCTAAAAGGGAAATATATTGGAAAATGAAAACTTTTTTTTTTTTTTTTTACACCTCATAATAGGAGCAGAAAGTGGGTCTCTTTTCCTCCGTTTATCTATGTGGTGTTCCCAGGACTACCCCTCCTTATCTTTGTTACCGCCGAGTGCTGCAGTGGATTATGAAGTGGATTATGCAAATGTCTCACAATATATTCATATTAACAAAGGTTGAGGTTCATGTGCCCGTGCCCTGAATTTATGAATACGCAATAAAAACAAAAAACCCTGAATTGGCTGGAATGTGTTATCATTTAATGAACATTTGTGTTTGTGTGTTTTGGCTCATTTGTTAATTTGTTGAATTGGCTGCATCTATTAAATGGACTGATATCTAATTTAGTTCATTGTTTTAATTATTATTCTGTTTTGTTTTCTTTCAGTGCAGCTCAGTGGCTGATATGCCTGTAGCTATTATACATGTATAATCGTGTGGATGTTTCCACTTTGTTTTTTAGTCTATTGTTAAACTGAATGGGTGGATTTTTCGAGGTTGTTGGATATTGATCGATATGTTGAATCATCTGTCGTTCATTGTGTTTAATTAGCCATATATATTTATGCCTTTCTTTTCTTTGTCAGAGTGTTTTTTTTGTTTTTTTTGGTGCAAAATCGCATCGTTAAAGCTGGAAAACCTTCATGCGTTCATATTGTGTTTGAGATCCACTGGCGTCTACTGGGTGACGCTTAAACTGCAGAAAAACATGAAGTGATGCAGTTGGAAAGATTACGTCATCAATGTGTTTCTCCAGCAGTGAGCAATAAACAGTATGTATATAAAAAACAGACATATATCCTACATATCATAATTAATACCTATATTAACATCTGAAAAGGTGACATGTACAGATTAATGGCACAAGTTGAAACCTGCAGAGTGGCTTTTGGGTGTGGAAAGTCTACAGGAAACACATTGTCCTCCATAGTTGCAAATGATGTAATATTCTTTAGCGAAGCATTCACATGTCTGCCAAGGAAAACAAAAGACTGCATTACTTCACATGGCTGCCGTTGACAGTGTTTAACGGTAAATCTTCATTTCTAAGAGACGTCCTGTAGCACGGCATGTATAAACAGTACAACACAAAGGTCATCATAAAACAACCAGACAAAAATAAGTAAGATTGGTGGTTCAGCTGCACTTATTTTTGAAAATTGACCCTATAAATCTGAACTTTAACATCGATTAGCGCAGTACTGAAGGTGTTTTTTTATTGCTGATGTATACTTTAACACAGGTGATGCTTTACGTGGACACACACCGACCAATCCGAACGCTTCTTCGTTGGTCATCTGGATATTCTGCATTCTCACAGCTTCTCTTTTCCCTTTCTGGATCATTTTCCACGCTGGGAACGATTTACCCACACATTTCATGACCTCATGCCAGATTACATTACATCTCTGTGTCCTCCTATGTGCTGGAGCTGAATAGCTGACTAGCTCGACCAGTATGACTGGGCACGCTGTGTATTGGAGGGAGCGTAATGAGTTTCATCTCCACAACAGGGAGAGCCGTCTCTGAGAGGCAGCAGCAGGGACGAACCTAGAGGCTAATTGGTGTTGTCAGCATTTTAAACACAATTAATGACAATTCCTTCTCCTCTTCCTCTGACCTAATTGTGAGTGATAATTATTACTTAGGACCTAATTTACACAAATAATTAACAGATGTATGCTGACAAATAGAGCAACTTGGTTCTTTGCAAATCCTCGCACCATTGTGTTGTTAATTGGGCCGAATGTAAGCAGATACTCTGACGTGTTTTCTCCCCCTCCTCCTCCTCCTCCTCGCTGCTCCTCGCTGAATACAATCCTAAGCTTCTGAATAAACAGCTTCAACTTCAGGAGGCGTGTTCCTCCTAAAGCCAGGATTGAGTTTCACATTGTGAAGTTAACGAAAAATAGATGAACAGTTTGTTTATTGGAGTCTTTACGACGAGGACGAGGACTTTACCGATCCTTCACTGACCACAAATGCATCATGAATACCATGAATGTATGATGATGTTTGTTTCCTAATCTGTGCTCTTATGAAAGAAATGCTGCAGCTTTATTTGCTAATTTAAACTTATTTTAGCCTGATTCTTTAATGTAGTCTCTTTAATGCTCGTTTATCAGAATATCCTAAATCCACCTTTTTTCCTTATCAAACATAATTTCCATTAGATTATTTAATTTGCTTCAAAGTGACTTTTTCTCGATATTTGTCTGATCTCGTCTCAAACATCAATTAAACAAAACCAGACGGCTTCGCTTGGCTTAAAGCAACTATGCAAACCAACACAGCAACACAACAGGGAGAGCAGCAAGACAAACACACCTCTGCAAATGATGTTTTCACTCGGATTAACGGATAGATAATCGAATTTCAAGCACTTTTTTTTTGTTTTGTAGAATTATTTTGATGCTAGTTTCAATAAATCTTATAAATTCACTTTGTTTAATGCTATCATACTTGTAAATCCCAGCATGCTTTGCAGAAGGGGATTATATTAATAACACCGCCCGGGTGCTGCAACATCCTGTCTGAGCCAATCATATAAAACACTTAGTACTTGCATAGCAACATGACAACTCATACCGCACCACATTTCCACAGAGCAGATTCCCAAGTCATGATAAAGGCATGAATCATGACGGTGACGGCTATTTGTAAGGGGTTTCCCACTCTGCCACACAAAGGGGTCTTAGCCAAGAGGCAGCATGTTCTCAGGCATTGTCTCAGGGTTGGGACCACCCGTTCCCCCTCGCCGTCCCGCTGTCAGTCAAACAATACAATGCTACAACTCCTGCTTTGCCCCCAACCCCCATCCTATTTACTCAGCCAGCCCCTCCCTGCTCCCACCACCCACACTCTGGACACAAGGAGTGGTGACATGATGTTGTTATTTTTTTATTTATTTTTTTAAGCGGTGAATGTGGACTATTAGTCAACAGCTGGGCAACGATTCATTCAGAGGGTAAGTCAAGTCGAGTCAAGACATGGTGACTGAAAAAGAGGGCAAAGGACATGGACATGGATGAGATGTCGTGACACGTTTTCACTGGTTTAACAAAACTATTCATGTTTACAACAGAAAAAACAGAAAAAACACGGATCCAGATGTCAGAGTGTAGATATTTCTTCTAGCAGCAGGCGACAGTTCACCTATAACCTGTCTCCTGGCAACAGCGGTGGGCGGTAACGAGTTAAAATACACCAGTAAAAAGTCGTTTTCATGTTCCTTTTTTTTGTACTGTATTTCTACTCTTTACTCAAGTATATTCTTGAGTAATCTACTTTTGACTTTTCTATACTTTACTTTACTTTTGGAGTAATTGTACTTGAGTAGAGATTTTCAGTCTCTATCCACCACCGTCGCATCAGACCTGTGATGGTTTCCAGCCTTTCAGGTGAGTTTCAGATGGCGTCCTCATATCTTTTCTGCTCTTGTGACATTATTACATCTTTTTTTTTTGGGGGGGGTCATAAGGAGCCACCTGTGACTGTCTCAGCTCAGGTGTTTTATTCAGACTGCCAGTGGAAGTCTGGACCAGGTGATACTAAAAGACACACTAAGTAGTAGAAAGTAGAGTCTGATCAATACATCTGCAGGCTGATAATATGATATGATCAAGTTATCACATGTATTGAATTCAATGTGTCTTTGTTTCAAAAATGCAAAAAGTATTTGCAGAGCAGCAAACTGCAGCTAAAAGTATTAGCCGTGTTTTTATATATATTTACTGCAATATGTTTTACAATCTAGTACACATTTTACACACACACACACACACACACACACACACATACACACACATATATATATACAACCGTGCTCTGTCCTTATATGCAGCATCGTGTACTTTATAGTTTTATAAGACAGAATAAACCCAAACTGTCGCAGACATCTGAAGTTGGAGTTGTGTATTTGATCAATCAATATAAAATCAGCATTCAGAAACAGCAGCATAAAGGGTTACTGAGAGCACGAGTGAGGTATAACAACATGGCCTTGTGGGTCCCCGGGGCCCTTCTCTGAGTTTTTGGCCCCAGTCTCATCCAACCAGAAGTGAGCCTGACTTGGTTGACTGATGTCTCTGTACAGGCTGAGGCATGAGCCGGCGTGCATAGCGCCTCTGGCCATGCTGACCGGTAGTCAGGCAGGAGTCGATATAGCTCCGGGGTAAAAACATCTGAGCACACAGTTAGCTCGGTAGCTACGCCTACATTTTAAATTACACGTGAGGAATTAAATTGATGCTTTTTTTCCCCACTTACAACTTAATAATGAGAACACAGAACACAGAAATCCCCTGATCATCCACTGTACCTGCAGCAAGACGAGTTCACAGTCCGAGCACCAATCATGGCATGACACAAACAGGCTGAGGTGGAACGATCTGCATGAAGCTAACATTCATTTCACTTGACAAACTCAACAAGGGAATACTTGACCTGACATTCACGGACGTATTTATTTGGAATATTATTCTGATTGACGAGGCCGAAAAGCTTTTTACTTTTCTAAGAGTGTTGAGAAGCGGGAGAAAGTCACGAGGAGGATGTCGTGTTGGATGTCTGTCAACGCGGCAGGAAGATGCTGACGTTGTATTCTCATCACCTGAACCGTGATCCGTCTCGGTAAATGAATTAGAACGGAAACTTCCACTTCTCCCTCCATTACACTGTAAACATCAACAAATCATGACAGGAAGTGAGCTTGTAAAAATACCACTTTGATTGCATGTGTTGTTAAAAGCTCTGGGCTCTCCTCCCAGTCAGCATTAGCAGGTTTACAGACGTCTACAGCAGTTAAAGCATGAAGTATCGACACTAAAGACAAATGTTGTTTTCTGCATGCATGTGATGAATACTGGAAGTTATAGTACATAACTCCAACTGTACTGATGGTGTTACTGATGGTGTTATTATAATCCAACAGTGAAACACGGAGACGAAGCTGCTGCTGCTGCTGCTTACATCCTGGTATTTTGGCGTGCTGGAATGCTAATAACGGTGAATCACAAGTCTCTGGTTGATGTGCTGGAGGGAGTGAGGAAGTCAGGAGACCACCCAGATCTCCTCCCCTGTCTCCCTCTGAAACACTCAGCAGCGTAATTATATGGGAGTGAAAAAATGCTCTCTGTGCAAATATGGATTAAGTCCCAGACAGACAGTTTGTCTGTGTGCTTTTTTTTTCAAAACACCACATCTTACTTTCCTTTAATCATCACCTGAAGTTATGTAAAAATAGAAAGTTTGTATGAGTGTAGTTCTGGCTGCTCGATCCATATAATGAGAATATGTATTAATACCAGGTTTGAATACAGAGAGCATTAAATATGGATTATTTCCATTTTCGAATGTTTCATTTAAGCAAATTCAGTTTGACTTCATTCGTTCTTTGCTAAATGCTCCTGAGTTCAAAGTTTACCTGCTTTTTATTGACCACTAAATCACTACACAGGTGCACGTGGTTTTTATTCCAGGATGTTATATAAATGAAAATTCGCCTGTCAATATTTCAAAAACATATGTCATTGAAAAACATGACGTGCCCAAGCTCTTTCATAACCTTCCTACCACTATTCCTTTGTGTTTTTCGGCTAGAAATCCGATTTGTGTAGGATTATATGAACGTTGGATTATTTGGGAATGTCGTTTTTCCAAAATCTTACAGTTCATAAACAACTCACTGCACTACATGGGGACGCGTCTTCCTCTCTCTTCCCTTCCATGAAACCTTATATCTGTTTGGGTGATCGGATAAACATCTGTATATGCAGCAGCAGAGATCCCACAGCCCGCTCTCATTCCTCTTTTTCCTTGAGAACCTCCAGTGTTTTTTGGTTTAGAGAAAACACAATCGAAAAACAAACACGGCATTCAGAAGTATAGACAATGCCGGGGTGGCCGGGCGATACTTCTGCACATTCCTCTCCATTTGAGCTAATATTCTGGGAGATTGTGGGCTTAATGTAATTACGGGGGGGAAATGACAGTCTACCATGTGCAGAAGGGAGTTGGTAACCTACTGCAGGGATGGACTATAATACTCCCAAATTCACTCTGTTACTGTGGGAGTAGTGCTAAATGCATTTCCCAGAATTCCAAGTCTCAGGTTTGACATGGACCCGAATTTCCAGTGACGTTTCGCCTCCGAGGGATTCGGCTAACCAGCCGGACTACTCTCTGCTAAACAATACGCACTCGAATCTCTGCTGCAAAGATATTAATTTATGAATTTTCCAGGGACAAACTATGAAAGCCGGGAAGCTCAGTGGCTGCTGAGGGGCGAGCTCAGCTGTAAAACAGATGTGGAGAAAACCTTTTTTTTTTTTTTTTTTTTTGCAGTAATGAACAAGTTTCCAATCTGCAATTGGCTTCTGAGGGAGTTCAACCGTGTTACCTGATACGGATCAATAAAAAAAACCCCACGATTTTAGAGGAAAGAAACATGTGACTGATGTGTTGACATGAAGTCTACATTCTGCTGCAGTATGCTGGATATACCATAGAAACACCTGCACAAAGGGTTCATTGATGTGGTGGTTCGTAGCGTTCAGCCAGGATTATATTTAACACTTATGATCCTGATAAAACAGCAGCAGTGTTACCTTCATGTAAACATATAATGGTAAAACACAAACACTAACATGCATATTAAAGATGTATTACAACGTTTAGGGAGATTTGCTTCTTCTTGTGTTTAACTGGACGTTAGATGAGAAGATCAGTTTCACTTTTCATCTTTTCAAACATGGTTAGACGGTTATTTCTTCTTCCACAGAGTCTCTGTTGGATTTTAAAGCTAATTTTGCCATTGAAGCTTTAATTAAGGTCCGAGAAAGACAGAAAATCCACTAATATTTATGTTTTATGGCATTTTTTATTTTTATTATTTAACATTCCTAGAAAGCAAAATCTGTGCAGTTGGCATGAATGAATATTTACAATATAAGATAGTGTTGTTCAAATGATTGTATGTATTATTGTATTTCCATGTATATGCATAACAGACACAGCAGCGTTTCTTATGTTTCTCCGTCCATTTAACTTTTTCCCTTTAATTTGTCTGTTTTTGTCGCATCGCTTCATAAAAACAAAGATCGTGATTTAACTAGAAAGAAAATCACAAATACAAGTCATGTTTAAAAAAAAGAAATATTGCTGAATATTACTGAATATTACTGAATATTACTGATTATTACTGCTGTATAATGATATTTGTTTGAATGTGTTTGAAGTGAAACTCATTTTACAAAAAGAAACAGACCTCTGTAGCATTTATGGTATTTTGGTAAAAGCAACATTTGACGCACACACACACACACACACACACACACACACACACACACACTCCTCCCTGCTCAGCAGTTGTTCTGGATGACAACATCAGATAAAACTGCTGTTGCCATTAACTGTTAAGTTGCTTCTTTCACAGCCACAGCCATGTTTGCTCTCATGAGATGCGAGGGAGGCAGACGGCTTTTATGTGCAGCGGTGAAGTTGTTGGACTTGAAGTCCGATGGGGGGAATCCCTGTGCAAGTTCACATCCTGCCAAATGTATATGACAGGCCCCAGAGCCTTTTGACTGAAGCAATCTTCTATAAATCTGCCCTTAGAATAACCCTCACGTCAAATGGAGGCTTTTAACTCTCTGAAGCACTTTGTTGACTAGAACACAGGTAGAAAGGTGCATATAAATCTCTATTTAAAGCTCAAACAGTCAACTACAAAGACGGCAGATTGTTTTACGTTATGCTTTTAAAGATATTTCACTTTATTTACTTCAGGTTATTAATCTGGACTGCAGTGGCATTGTTACCTTGATACATGATTAAAAAAAACAAACATATTGACACGACTTGTAGGAAATATGCAATGTAGGATGTATTTTATTTTAGTAGGTGGACATGTGTCTTATCAGTGAGGAAAGAGAAGAAAAGCCAAGGATGTTTGTGTATGAGTGTGACTGTCCCTGTGGAGGAGCTCAGCGGTTGCGTCTGGGCAGGTTAACATGTCAGCCAGCTGTCTGCTGCTGTCCTGATGCCAAGAAATATGAGTCGCTAGCCCTGGCAGCTCCCTACCTGGCAGGATAAAGTGGGCCAAAGCAAGCACTGCTGTCAGAGTAAAGACTGCATACCTGCAATGTGGACCTTTATTCAGGAGTGAAGAGATTCACACAGAACAAGAGTCTCGAGGTAACTATAAGTCTCCATAAATCATACAGCACCTGAAGCAATGCCAGCTACTTTAGATGTAATGTCTATGATTTGGATTTTAAGACCTTTTTAATGTTATTATTATAAAACATTTCACTCTGCAAAAAAAACAAAAAAACACCTAATTTATTGAGCAGGTATGCAATTAAAAATGATCCTGTTACTAGTTACAGATATAAGCAGACGCTCACTATATGATTTAAAAAATGATCTCTGCGTGTTTTTAATCATACATCTGCTGACATGATGGAAAGTCTGCAGGACCGGAGGCAGAATGTGGTTGAAAATGAGGGTTTGTGATCTCATGAAGGTGTGAATAAACCAGACAGAAAACACTATCTGTACAGTTTATAGGTGAACCTTGCTTTCATTTTAATTTTAATAAAAAATGATGCAGTTTCTCCACCTGAGGAGGTAAACGTGCGTTTGCAGACGAGCCTCTATTGTGTATTTAGTGTCATATAACATATCTTCATATCTCTACAGCAGAATCTGTCTCAAACTCTAGAAAAAGTTACAGTTGTTGTTTGTTTACTTTGGATACAGACACAAACTTCTGTTTACAAAGAGGAACGAACCCCTCGTGGGCTGTGATGCTGTGTGTTCTTCCTCTGTGGGTCACCTGGTCAGTGGAAACACCTGAGGCACAATACGACGTGCCAAACATTAGTCCAGTGTCCGTCTGTTTAAATATGGACGGCTATTTCCAAATATTGATTCTTTATTGAAGGAAATCACATTCTTTCACCTTCATGTTTGTACATTTGTGCATGCAGTATGTATATTTATTGTATTGTTTTGTAATTGCGTCTCATTTTAGAATAAAAAACTTCACTTGTACGTTACACACACACATAAAAATTCATCATCGTCTGTAAACCCTCATTCGTGCTTCCATGCAGCCAAAACTCACTTCAGGACCACCCAGTCAGGAAAATTAAATTCACCACATTACCAAACCGCAGCAGTCACAGACCGCTGTTTACATGACTTCTTCTGTAACAGCATTAATGAATTAGCTGGTTTACATTAACGACTCCGTTTGCAGACCAAATTCAAATACAGCGAACTGTTTTAGCAAGAAGGAAAAAAAGAAAAAACAGGAGGAAACAGGAGGAGAGAAAGAAAGAGGGGATGAAATAAGGAGGCAAATTGGGCTGCGGCAGCAAGAAGGTGAAAGGAGAAATAAAGATGCACGATGACAAAGGAGACAATATTAAAAGGAATAGAAGAAGAAAGGAAGGAAAGTAAGTGATGAGAAAGAGGTGAAGGTAATTGGAAAGTTGGGGGATAAGGGCTAAAACAAGAAAGAAAAAGGTGCAAGAAAACTGGAGATGTCAAGGTAAAAAATGAAGAAGAGGCAGGCGAAGAGGAATCAAGAAGGCGAGGAAGCAGAGGATGAGAACGTAGGCTGCTGAGAGGGCAATATCAAAGGTCAGGGAGAGCCAATCACGATCTCCAGCCTCCTGCTTCGAGCCTCGCTCCATGCATCTAATGGGAAATCCCACTGTGAAGCCACTGACCTTGAACAAAGAGGTGAGAAGAGAGAGGTGAGAAGGGAGATATGATGGAGAAGGAAAGAGAGAGAGAGAGAGAGAGATGAGACAGAGAGAGAGAGAGAGAGGAGAGAGAGAGAGACAGAGAGAGGAGAGAGAGGTGAGAAGGGAGATATGATGGAGAAGGAGAGAGAGAGAGAGATGAGACAGAGAGAGAGAGAGGAGAGAGAGAGGGAGATATGATGGAGAAGGAAAGAGAGAGAGAGAGAGATGAGAGAGAGAGAGAGAGAGGAGACAGAGAGAGAGACAGATAGAGAGAGAGAGAGAGAGAGAGACAGAGAGAGAGAGGAGAGAGAGGTGAGAAGAGAGAGGAGAGAAGGGAGATATGATGGAGAAGGAAAGAGTGAGAGATGAGACAGAGAGAGAGAGAGAGAGAGAGAGAGGAGAGAGAGGAGAGGAGAGGAGAGAGAGAGGAGGGGAGAGAGGAGAGAGAGATGAGAGGAGAGAGGAGAGAGGAGAGAGAGAGACAGAGAGAGAGACAGTGAGAGAGAGAGAGAGAGAGGAGAGAGAGAGACAGAAGAGGAGAGAGAAAGAGAGAGAGAGAGGAGAGAGAGAGAGATGAGAGGAGAGAGGGGCAAGAGGAAAGAGAGGAGAGAGAGGGAGAGAGAGAGAGGAGAGAGAGAGGGAGAGAGATAGAGAGAGAGATGAGAGGAGAGAGAGGGAGAGAGAAAGAGAGAGAGAGAGAGAAAGAAAGAGTCTATTTTTTCATTTATTACAATAAATTAAAAACTGTAGAAACTGTAAATAGATTCGACTCAGCAGGTTGAAGCGCTCAGAAAAGAAATCTGCTGCTAAAAGACAAACTTGTAATCTAGTTATAATCTAATAATCTAATAACTGTATCGTGACTTCTTCTCTCAACCTCGCTGCATATTTTCAGTTAAATTACCTCAATGAACGGACACATAATCATAAATAAGAGACAGATACACTCCAGCCTGCATGGAGCTCATTTCTTTCTCATTTATTTACATTTTAATGTTCACCGTACCCGTGAAAGTTGCTCATGAATGCATCTTTAAAATGTTGGTCAGCAAAACAGGTTTTTACAAACATTGTTTTTCACTGCTTCTCTAAAGTCTTTTATTATTATTTTTTTTTTGGCTGAAGGCGGGACAGTTTCTTTAAAGAGAAGGATGCTAAATTGAATTATAGTTTTTTGTCTTAAGGCTTCTTAAAGTCTTTGTTTGAATGTGAATAAATCAGAACACCCTGTAAAAAAATAAATTAAATTAAATAAAAATACACCAGTATTTGTAGAGAGTAGAGAGGGTATTCACCGCTCTGTTTACGGCTCGTTAGCGTTAAAAGAAGCTGGAATAAATACAGTTTAGACCAAACAGCTAATCAGGGATTATTAATCCATCTGATGATCAGGAAAGTCAGCTACAGTTTCACTGAAAGACTGAAGGAGACGGACGAGTAGATTACATGAGGTGCTCAGTGTAGCGTTCATTCTGTCAACAGTGACCTCAGCAGCAAAAAGAGGAGAGTTAGTTTGAGAAAAAATATATAAAGAATATAATATTTATATGTTTTATAAATGTGTTGTGTGTTTGTTATCTCAGAATAAGTCTTTTATATCCACAGAGCTGCACGTTTCTACAGTAGCCCAGAATGGACAAACCAAGAAATATAGTTGAATAACCTCTGATCGTCGACAAATCTCACATCATTAATGTCATCATTTCAACGTATTTCCTGTCTGGAAGTCTGTAAGATGAATGTACCTGATGTACATGTCATTAAAAAAAAATCTAATCTCATCAGAAGGTCAATAAGATTTTTGAATCTTAATTTGACTTGAGGATTTCTTGTGTTTAAAGTCAGCAGGTTCGTGTTTCTTTCTTTTCTGTCTCTGTCTCACACACACACACACACACACACACACACACACACACACACACACACACACTCACCCCAGCGGGGGGGGTCTAGTCCACATGTGGTTAAGCGTCCTTCCTCTGTTTCCTCGTCTCATCGGGGAGGTGGAGCCGAGCCCTCGGGGCACTGATGTCTAATGAGCCGCTGGCTGCTCTGCATTCGTCCCGTCAGCACCAGGAGACAACCTCGCTGCTAACACGCTGCTATGTTATCTCTGTGGGGAAGCTAGCCAGAGCTGCAGCATCTTTAAAAGGATTTAGTGCAGCTGAGCGTGAAATCTCAATCTCTCATGGCGGATATCCTTATTTAAACAGATGTTAAAGACACAGCCACCTGGACACCTGGGTGTATGCTCACCTGAGGGCTTAGCTGTCTGCCTGCATGTGTTGGTTCTTATTGATTGTTGATTGTATGTCATGTTGTACATATATATAGCCTATAGCATGTGATGTATCATTAGGATGCATTTTTACATGAGTATTAAACAATAAACCCAAACATGAACGTTGTTTTTTTTAAATGTGGAGTTAAACCTCGACATAAAACCAGATTAGTGTAATTCAATACGTTATTCAAAGACAAACATGCCCTTTACATCAACTCACTTACACTAATCTCATTTTCAGCCCCAAAGCAGTAATTCTTCTTCTGATTGTGATACAGATGATTTCCCATCAGAAACCCTCTGCTGCTGTTTGTAAAAGCGCAGTCAATCCACACGTAGCCAGTTAATTATAACTTCACCTGTTTTCAGCCACAACTGTGCTGTGCAGCTTTAACAAGAAAAAAAACAACAAAACAAAACACACATTGCAGAAATTTTGCTGCAGATTCAGCAGAATTTTTTTTAATGGAAAGCACGAGAACAAAAGAGGATGCTGGAGGATTTCCAGAAGAGACTCTGTGATGTTGCAGCTGCTGTGATGAAATCATTGTCTCTGTTTATTTCTTGGAGTCATCGAGTCTGGACACACATACTGTACCTGTGAGGACGGCATCTATGGAGAGAGGTTGTGTTTTTCTGATTTGGTGCTAACATGGGTCTCAACAGACTCTACAGTCGCTCTGAATATATGATGCTGCCAGCTGTGTGGTTTTTCTTTTTTTGAAACTGCACCCTCCTGTTGCTCCACATGGAAGTGATCAGATGCATCAAAGGTAATCCATATATTGTTACTGTTGTATGATCATGCATTAAAACATATATCAAATGTGAAGGAAACACAAGAACACATACTGTATTGATAAAGACCTGGAACATGCAGTCAGGACGAAGCAGGAAGCCGTGACACAGACATCAGCGTGTTGCTGTCAGCACTCTGCGGCGTGTGTCGGCTCAGTGCCGAGGGAAAGGGGAACCCCGCTGAGAGGAAAGTCCACTGAACAGCTCATCACACACGAGTGTGACTCTGTCTGTGTGTGTGTGTGTGTGTGTGTGTGAGTGGGAAAGAGGAAAGTAGAGAGGGAATGACAGCACTGCTGCTGTAATTCATCACAGCTCTTCATGATGTATTCCTGCACACACACACACACACACACACACACACACTGCACACAGTGTCTCACTTACTGTAACTGTAGACATCAGTGTACATGTGAACGTACATAAAACATGTCTAAGGAGGGAAACGAACCCTAATTTCACTCTTTTACAATGCAAATCAACTGTGTGGAAAACAAGTGTAAATTCAATTGAACTACTGGAGTCCGAGAAGGAGGTGCAGATTCGCTGCAGATTCGCTGCAGATTCGCTGCAGATTCGCTGCATCTTATTATTGGTTCATCTTGATTCATTCAGGCATTGATCAAATCTGAACAACCAGTTTCTCATCTGATATGAAGTTCAGGACTCGTAGATGTGAAAACTAGAAAATCTGAAATGCCTTTCTGGAAATCAAACACCGTAGTGCCCTCTCTCTCCCAACAAAGACAGCTGATATCTTTTCAGTTTCAGCCTTTCCGTCTTCTCCATCTCGCTCTCGTGTCTGGCTTCACTTCGCCGCTCTCGGCTCTGTTCGGGGTCAGCGGCTTCTCAGCAGGAATTCCCATCAGAAGGACGAACCGGCTGGAAGCGGGAGGATTCCTGCACCTTGTAAGACATCCACGCTGGCAGCCAGCAGAGCACCGTCCTCCTCTCCTCCTCTACGTTAAAGGTGAACGAGGACTCAACCTTTACTTAGGAAGTGAACTACGGAGCATTTATTCTGTTAATCTGAGCAAATGAGAACAATGAAACGTAGGCGGCACCAGATAACTGTTATAGGTCAGGGAGCAACACAATGTAATGAGCAAATGTTGTTAATTAACATCGGCAAGTTGCAGCAACTGTTGATAACCGAACGTGTGAAGGAAATGTTCAGAGCCTCGACTTGAAACACATGAGTTTGGCCAAAAATGTTGATATTTGTTCCAAACGAGGGCGAGATATAAACTGTCAGCCTACACAAAAACAACAAAAATAATTAACTTAGTTAGTTTTGCACCTCTGTTCATGATTTACTGAACAGAGGTGCAAAACTAACTAAGTTATGCAAATTTGATTCTGGTCATATAGAGGAAATAGAGTTTTTCTGTTGCCGTTACCTGCCGCCTGCGTCCTCCGTATGCACACGCACACTTACGAGTTTTGAGGAGTAGCTGAATATTACATCATCATCACCGTATCAATGTTTCTCATCTTGGCGGTCGATCAGAATTGGCACCACAGCTTCACTGATGCAATTTAGATTGTCGCCCCAGGTGGAGGAACGGCGTCTCGGCAGGGTGAGGCCTCAAACCTCATGAGATGCTCGATCTCCGCTTCCTCACAACTCTCCTCTTCAACTCAGTAACCTTCAAATTCATGGCTTTCCATCTCTCTTGTTGTTCCTGGAATAAAGGATCCTGCTGGTGGAGGAAAAGTTAATTCTTATCTCTCATCAGCTTGTTTTTCTTTTTTACTTTAAATTAATGAGCAGTTTTATCTCCACACCAACGTCAGAGAGGATGAGGAGGAAGCAGAGGAGACTCATATTGTTCTCCCCGTGTTGCAGCACTGAACGCTTTGCCATAATCGAATGAGAAAATGACGACGGCGTTTTGGGTTAATTAGGGACTTGACCCCGTGGAGAACAGGCTACCAGGTTTATCTGCTGCTTTAACAAGCGTGTGGCTAACAGCCGTTTAAAACACCACTTATTTACATTTAGAGTGAATCTTATGGCCCCGCCAACCCTTGACAGGAACTTTACGATTTGCAGTTAAAAAGAAACAAATGCGTTTAAGTGCGAGCTTTTTAAAAAGTAATTAACCCGTTTGTTCGAATGTCACGGTTCGTAAGTTTTTTTTTTTTTTTTTTTTTTTAACACCAAGTGAAGGTTTGATTAGACATGGCGTCGGTTTGTTATCCACTTAGGAATATCTGTCAATTTCATCTCGCCGCTGTGTCCGGAGGCAAAATTCCCATTTCTGCTGCTCGATTGGTGGGTGTGAAATCAGAAAGTTAACGTCAAATTGCCGTGAGAGAGAGAGAGAGAGAGAGAGAGACAGAGAGAGAGAGAGAGAGAGAGATGTGTTTAACTTGCTGTCACTATTTATAAATGAGTTAAATCAGCTCCTGGTATCTCTCTGCCTCGATAATCAAATTGTTCCTGCTTGACACTCAGTTTTCATGTCGACAGTTGTGTCCTGTCTGTCTTATACACAAATAATCACCCTTCACACACACACATGCATGAAGCGGCGTGCTTTTACATTATCACACTCACACACCGATTTCGTCAAATACGATAGAAAAATATAACGAGACTAAAAACTGTGTGTGAAATAAGATTGATCGAGACTAGATACACGATTATCAAGTCCCTAACCCTAACACACACACACACACACACACACACACACACACACACACACACACACACACACAGAAAGAGAGGGAGAGATATTGATTTCCAGTTCCATTATTGATCCATCAGGCCCCTGACATTTTACTCACCAGGTTGTTTGAGAGCAGCAATAATAATTGCTCAACAAACTCTTGACTTTTTCTTTGAAGTCATATTTTCCACGTGTGAAATAAGAGCTGATGACGTGTTTCTGACATTTTATTGGCTACCGTGACGAATGCTTCCAATACTACTAAAAGCATTGATAAAAAATATCATACAACATGAAAAATGATCTCCGTGTCCCTGAACGAATCAGGAATGGGATGATGATATCATACTAAGCAGGCGATAAGTTATTTTCTCGACCGTAAATTCATCACCAAACCCCTTCAATGACATTATTTAGTGTACACCTGGTGTATGTCCTACCTCTTGTACTATCTCCTTTAAATAACACGTAGAAATATAACAACAGACACACAAACACACTCCTCAGACACAGTCCGTCAGCTCGCTGCAGGACAGCTGTGCATCGCTGACGTAATCTGAGGGTCTTACGCGTTTTTAGCACAACTCTCACACTCGACTCCGAACACAAGCAAACCATTGTTGGTAAGCTGAGTGCTGGAAACAGCTGGACCACACGGCAGTTATCTTGGACATCGACCCTGTGGCGATGACAGGATCAGCTTTGGCCAAAAGCTGCCTTATCTACAGTCGGTATATTATATCATGATGGATGAGTGTGCAGACAGGCTAAAGGAACGAGCTGGCGCGGAGCAACACTTTCTGTACTTATTACCGGGCGGCACAATGTCTTAATTAACTTGTAGTAAGTAATGCTAAATGTTTTATAAGACAACTGCTGGATGAAATGCTGCATATTTGCCATATTTACAAGTATGAATTGGTGTTGAGTCACTTTTACTTGCAGCAAAAACTTTTAAAAAAAATACAAAAAACAAAGACAGAAGTGGTTTTTGCAGAGATCGGACTCAGCATGACGCAGGTTTGATATCCGGCTTCTGAAGTTCTGAAGCTTTAATTAAAAAGGAAATAATTAAATTAAAATAACAAAGAAATTTGAATTTATCAGTGTAAACATGCAGGTTAATAGATTTTTTGCCAAGTTGATTGTTTTCAACAAAAAAAGGGTAAAAAAAATTCAAAAGAAAATTACAAGAAACATTCAAAATCTACTCTGAGGCAGGAAATGATTTTAATTTTGCACCGACATACAAACACGCCTTATTTTCTTGGACTTTGAGCAGGAGTCGGGTGAGGCATGTGTCCATCATCGGCTGTGTATATTTATGAGAGGATTATGATTGGACCTGTGCTTTCTGCAACCTTTGACCCTCGTTTATCCCGTCTGTTATTGGCTCTCAAACTACAAAGATAGCTTTTTGTCCTGGACACAGGATTTTCTTTCTTTATAGACAACTGGTTCTAAATGAAAGATGGTGCAAGACTATGGCTTTTTACCTTTCTATTTCCCCTGCACACATACACATGCTGATGATGAAAGGTGTTCGCTAAAGCAATCAAACCTGTTAGATATCCACTTTTAGATAGCACGAAAGATGCTTCTGTACCACTTTTATTAAATCATAATGTTCACAATGCAACAGCTCAGAGGCTAAAATATTCATCAGTCAAATATCCAACACAAAATGATAACTTACCTATTAGGCAGAATAACTCGGTAAAACAGGATTTTAAGTAACTAAGCAGCAACTGCAATCCTGTCAGATGTGTCACCTGCTTGACTTTGGGCTCATTTTATTCAACCTGAAGAAGAAACGTCTTATTTCGAGTTAAGTTGAGGGAAGGAAAAGAGAGAGCGAGATGTTTGTGTTTGAGTGTGAGTCACCAAAGCTTTGGCTCTGAGTCAAATCACTCCCTGCACCAGCTGATGTTAACATGAGAAGCAAACAAATGAGGCCTGGGAATAATTCCTGTCACATCCCATCCTGTCTCTGTTCTCCCAGCGCCTCAGTGAAGGAAGACTTGCTGCAGGGAGTGGACCGATTGGTCAGATCTGTTTGTACTGTATATGATATATGGTTTGACAGACTAAGTCTAGGAGGAGCATTGTTACATTATAAAGTTTTATCAAAACACATTGCAAACAAAACATAGTGCAGCGAAGGGAGTTAATCACCTGCATTACAAGCTGCTGCTGCTGTTATTGTGTTATATACTGTAAGTACAGTGTGTGGTACATGCAGTAGGGATGGGTAGGTACAGTAATATGCACAAAGTGGAGGTGCACGGAGTCGTCATGTATAATGAATGAACAGCTGACCCACTGGAGGATGAGACGAAGTAGATTTTTTTTTTTTTTTGACATATCACATGCTAGCGTGTCATGCATATTTCATTGGGCATGTCTGGTTGGGATGCTGCTTGCCTAGAGAGCCAGACAGATGTTACATGTGCCTGTGTACATGTGTGTATGTGTGCCTGTATACATGTGTGTGTGTGTGTGTCTGTGTGGACACAAATAAAGCATCAAAAATGTGTATATGTGTGTGTGTGAGGTTCGGGATTGATCTGAGATGTGTTTTTCAGAAGCGGGGGGGAGTGCAGTACACTACCGAGGCGGGAAGTACTTCACTGGTGAAATTTGACTTCACTATCCATGTCTGAAATACTATTTGATCAATCGTCATAATGACTTGATAACTGGTGTAACACGAATGTACCTGAATCAGATTTTTTGCGATGTCATCACCGCCCACTTGGACTTATTGATTCAAAAATATCTTTACTTCCACAGGTTGGCTTCAAACGTGGGTTTCAGAAAAAAAGCTGCCACAGGTTAAAGAGAGGTTTCTGTAAATTTGACAGATAAAGATGATTGACGGCACTTTTGTTGTCTCACACAACTTTTCTAACATCCTGTCACAAGACAAGTTAAGGTTGTCTTTTGTATTTCAGCATCTCTGAATCTACGATGTCTCTGAGGATGGCGCTAAGGTTACCTGGTGTGCATTGATCTTACATTACTTAGAAAAGTAAAGAGAGAAACTGAAGAGTACATTAAAATGTATAGGTACTGAGGTTTGAGTCACTCAAAATGAATGTTTGCATTGTATCCATAACAACCTTCAGGTTTTTTCTGTGATTTGAAAATATCCGTTGAGTAAGATCAATAAGTTATCAGATGTAAATATTTATTTTTATGTAGAGTTGCAGTAGATCCTTTATTCTTCAAACACTTGATTCTTTTACTCCTCATGTATCATGCATGAACGCTGCTTCATATTATTTTAACTTTACACAGTCCATTCATCCCAAACCCGTCAGCATAATCAATACGTGATGGAGCGTTGCTTTGATAATATGACTCTTCCTATGAAAATATATGTTTTATAACAAGAGAAAGTTGTCATTTTGACTAAAATAATTTAATCAAACACGTTTTTGACGTTTTTGCATCACAAAGGCTTGAGCCCTACAGTGAAGGCATCTGGTGGCCTCCACCTCCACCTATGGGACGCGCTCTCTACCACCATCTTTAAAACACCACATTAGGGAAGATCTTTTGGAGTTCAGAGACTTGAAGAATCAATGCTGAGACTCTATTGAAGCTGTTCTGGCAGCACACGGTGGTCCAGCACCTTACTTAGACACTTTATGTTTGTTTCCCTTTAATTTGCAGGATTTTCTGCAGCTCCTGTTACCTATTCATGACCCATAATGTGTTCCTGACTGGAATATATTGCGTATTTTTATCACTCAAACCCCTCGAAAGCCGAGCACATTGTCATACATTGATGGGTCTTTGCCACCATCTTGCTCATTTTAATTGTTAGCATTGGAGAGTGGCCAAGGTTTCCTTGTGGCGGTATTGCTTTTGGCTGTTTGCAGGTCTCTGGGAATTGTTTTTCCAGACTTGTAGAGCCCCCACCTCATCCACCCCCCTACCCTCCTCCTCCTCCTGGAACCCGAGCCAGGCCAAGAACGGAGCCCTGGGGTGCTCCTCGTTTCCTGTGAACATATACAGCCAACAGTGTCACACACGCCATACACATCAGTCGCAGAATTGTACCCGCGAACCGGCCCCCGCTCCAACTTTGTCTCCTAAGAATTACGTTCATGTACAGTTATTCTGCATTAGTGAGTTACAGTACATTTAGCGGGCAAAGCAGGAAGTATGTAACGTTCTTTTAGAGCAGCGAAAATAGTCAGAACTTGGAGGTCAGCGTGGTGGATGAACGTATAGGCGTTTAGGGTTCACATCCTGTCTCAAGGTAGTAGACAGTGTTGACATTTTTATTATTTAACCACAAATATGATCTGTACTGAACCATAACCAAGTTTTTTTTTGTTGCGTGACCTTTACTTTAGTCACAATGAACACAAAGTTTCCACCAGTTTCTTACCAGTCTGTGATAGCAGCCTTGTCCTGACTGTACTGTACCTAAACCATGTATCAACTGACACAGACACATAGAGGAATATCCAGTAACAGAGTCTCCTACAGACAGTTTGATGTTTTCTTCTTTTACTTGTAGTCCAACAAACCCATCACAGCGTAACAAGGACACAAGGCCTGCAAAGTTACAATAAGAGTCTTGACTGTGAGCTGACTTTGATCGTTGTGGTGTTGGCTAACCATCCACAGTTTGGGCCTTTTGTTGAAAAAGAAAGGCAGTTAGTCATTGAGCACTGATAGCAACGGATGTATTACAAGAAGTGCTGTGTTTCAAGATGGTGCTGAGGAACATGAGCCAAAAAAAAAGGCTTTTGCATTCTTGTGTCTTCCCTGCACACAAAAATAATAATCTTGAATAGTTGATTCATTTGTTCTTTTTTCTTGTGTAATGTTTTTTTAATATGAAAAAAAAAAAATCTTTTTGGTGCATTATGTGAACTGCACTTCCTGCTGTGTCCACTAAATCAAAATAGCTTCTTAGAACAAAGATATAACTTTGCAAAACTACCAGTTTGGTATTAATAAACTTTTAAGAAATGCAGTTTGAAGTTTAGTGTCTTTTTCTTTACCACCATTCTTCTGCTTGTCTGTTCTGGTCAGAACCACTTTGCGGTCTTGACCTCTTGTGTGTGACTGATGTTTTTATTGGTGTCCTACTGACTTTGGAGTGATGCGCCCATTACAGAGGTCACAGAGGTCTGTTATGTTACTCTCCCCCTACGTCACTGCTTGACAGCACAGCTCAGGCCTTTTTTTTTCTTCCCCAAAACCATTTTTGAGACTCTGTCCATCCTTGTTCTAATACCTCGCAGTGGAACAAAGGTTATGTTCTTCTTTCAAAACTCGTAAAAAAAAAAAAGGTCACAAGAAATAAGTCATCTCCACCCGTCACCCCACCTCCCTCTTACCCCCATTCACCACAATTTAAATTCGTTCCACCTCATATTCAAACACTCACATGATCCCTTTGCACAAGTTCCAGATTACATGCATGTCAGTGAACATCCAGCGCTGGATGGTCCAGGAGGGGAAGTGCTCGGGGAGCATTGCAGAAAAATGTTGCAGTAATTGAGTTAAGCAGCTCAGACAGTAGTGGTGCTGTAAGAGGGAAACTTAGGGCTTATTATCTGCGGTTCAGAGTTATTTACTGTCTAAGCATTTCTGACATGGTCACAACTCACAAATTAGCGGCGGTCAATATCTCAGTAATCTAGTTTTACTAATAGCTCACATGTACATCCATAAGATGAAAATAAGAGTGGTTTTTTTTCCCCCTGACACGATCATGAAGGAAAAACTTCAGGCTGATGAGCAATTACAAAAAAAAAATAATAAAAAATTCAGATCAAAACCGAAGACACGTCTGGATGACAGCGCCAAGCTGAAGCTCTTAGCGAGGGGTCTACTAAATTATTGACATCCTGCATACTCACCATATTTTCACTCCATGCCAAAGATACCAAATGAGGAGGGGAAAAAACATATTCATCTATTTCCCTGAGTGCTTCAAAGAACCCAAAAAATGTAACCTAGACATACTGAGCCAAATACAAACAATTGAAAAGGATGTGAAGCCAAATGGTGCCGAGTGTCCGAGCGGTAACAGGAGGCAGCGAGGGGAGTTTTGAAGAGCCATGCTGGGTTGTTGGCGGTGATGACATTCACACGCAGCTCACCGGGATGCGATTTAGAGCGCGATGGCACTTCTGAGAGGTGAAAATAGATCCTTCTGCCTCCTCGCAGAGTTCACAGACACTTTATTGGAGCTACTGAATCATGAAAAATGTCTTTTGGAGCTTTGAGACATATTAAGTTCAGTTTCGGCTTGGTAGCAAATCTACTTCAGCTCATTAAAAGTAGTTTAAAAAAAATAGCTTGTTCAATAAAAACAATAGTTAACTGAAGTTTTGTTATTTTGTCCTGGACATTTCATAGTGAAATCAGTCTTTGCAGTTGACTTGAGCCTTTTTATTTTTCCACATAACTGTATTATGATGTGAACTCAATCTGACCCAGTTCAGGTAAGAAGGGAATAAATTACCCAAATCAGTCATGCAGCGCATATAAGATCAAATCTCTTTCATTAATTTAAAGTTCTCCATCACTTTTTCACATCCTGTCACGTCACATTTATAGACAGCGTGAAAAACGGCGGCAGGTTTCTAATATTCGGGTTCAGGTTCAACTCACGGAGAAGCTGACATGGTGGAGTTGAATCCAGAGCCGCTCCTGGTCGTGGGATCTGACCCCTACAGTGAAACGTACACATATGCTCAGAGGAATGCACCAATAAGCAAATTCCTGCAAAGGCCACTGAAAACTTGTTTTTCATTGATTACGTTGTACATTGACCTCATCCTGGAGGGTTAAAGGAGGAATTCATCCAAACTCTGAAATGAAAACAAACTTCTGCTTCAGAGATGCACTGTAATGGATCCTTGGGAAAAGTCAGCTTTCCAAGGCAATCTGGGACTCTCCAATTAAACTGCTCTGGAGAAACAATGACAGAAAATGTTGACACAGACTTTATATAACTGAGAAAATAAATCTGATTTTCTTTGGCTTTGGCTTGAAGAAATACAGAATATAAAGTTGCATTAGTCCAGACCAAAAAGTAAGTATGAATTAATGGTAGTGATCAGCTGTTTTGTAATAACAGCAGTCGTGTATCCACATTTTTATTCCTGAGGGTAAAAGCAAGCAGTTAATCAAGTTGACTTAACACTCGTCAACGTCCCATTTGTGTTTTCGCTTTCCTGACTAAAGTTTGACAAAATTCATAAATTTAAGTCTCTTTGATTTGAATGTAAAAAAGTATGAATGAGACCTAAAGACAGGTTTGTTTGACAGCGAGAATTAGAAAAAAAAACATGCATCAGTTGTCAAAAGGGTCTAAACTTAATTCATTCATTTGTACGTCCGACTGTTTCTTTGCATCCTAGAACCTGAAAAGATGTGGAAATCCACGGAGGAGGAACGTTGGGACTTTCACTCATTCCCAGTTTGTCCTTATTTGCGTTTCAGTGGACACGTTGTGTGAAAAGCCTTTTCTTTCCCCTCCTCATCGCCACGGCCACCAGTTACAGCAGTACCAGCCCTGGCTTTGTTATTTATCTATTTATTTAGCTGCCGGAGTTAAATGGCTTAGTGACAAATTAGAGTGTAATGATAATGACCGCGATAGTTAACAACGCTGGCTTCTCATGGAACAGAGGAGTGAATTTCCAATGCTCCTTTTCTCTCATTCTAATCCTGACGTATTTCACACCGTCTCAATGTGAATGACAACTACTGCCCCCGATGTGAATGTGAGCTCTGAACTTTGTTTTCCTTCTTGGAGCTGATCCAGAACAGAGCGCAGGTTGCAACTGACAATAAAGAGGAGGGGGAGGGTTTTCTTTTTCTTTTTTCTTTGGAGGAGCAGGCCGAGTTTGGAAAAAAAAGAACGGGGGTCAAGAATCAAAATGGGAATGACATTTGCCATGAGCGGAGGCCTGCTTTATGCCAGCTATTGATGCGCCTTTTCCCAAAGTGAGCCTGTGAAGGGGACGATCTGCATTGCAAATTGGCAGCAGCGCACTAGCCCTTTTCACAAGTGGACAGGCGGGCGGGGGCATGGTTCCCACACACACCCCATCCATCATTCTGCCTCTGCCCCCACCTCCCTCCTAACCTCAGCTTGCCCGGATGGCCTCAATCGTAGCCACGGTAGAGGCAGCCTCACGTTCTCCCAGACCGACTCCCCAGAGGAGGCTCACACAGCGGGGGCTTTGTTCCAGCAGCAAGGCCAGGGGAGGGTCCGGGTCAATGGGAGGAGACCAACAGCATTGACAGGCAGTAAGTAAAGGTGTAGTTCCCCCACACCGAGCTGCATGTTTGTTTGTTTGTTTTCCCTCAGCTTTGCCGCCTTTTGTATGAATGGCGTATCCACAGTTTCCATTATTTGAGGTTTAAGTTGGAGCAAAATAGTTTATTATAATGAATAAATAGTGCTTTGTAATCCAAGTCATCCTACATTTAACTGGAGGTAGTAAATAAAACTCATTTCTACTGTATTCATATCTGTGATAAGAAATAAAGATTAAAAAAAAACAACATTGACACATTTACAGTAAACTGAGATATGTGAGTAAAATATATATATTGCAATAAGAAATAAATTAACTAATCTAATGAATCTAATGAATCCTCAGTTTCTAAACTGAGGACACATCAGTGAAGAAAAGCTGAACATGATTGGATACTTAAGTCTGGAAAACCAAACTGAAGTTACAAACATACAGCTCCAGTTACCTCAAACTCAAAGTCCCTTTTCATGATGTGTTCAAGGCACCGTGCCAAGTCCTGTATTCTGCATTTAAGACACACACAAAAAAAAATGTAAACAAGGGGGACACTCCATAACTCACCAACGCTCAATCTTTTTCTCTCTTGTCTTAATCGAGTGTGCAGTTTTCTGATTACGTAACGTTTTTGGATTTAAACTCCAGTTTAGCCTCTTTTACATTAAGGTCGACTTTTACAAAACACAACTCATTTGAGCCATGACCATTCCCTGTTATCCCCCGCTGAAAATACCAAAAAAAAAAAGAAATATGTTAAATGATTTCCTTGTGCTGCACCGAAGGGGGAAAACTCCAGCTTTTGAACAGTAGGAGACATGAATTATGAAGTAGCTTTGTGTTGGCTACAGTATTCTCACCTCCTGTTTTAGAGTTATGACAGATCAGTATTTCTCTCACATTTCTTCCTATACGAAGCTTAAGTGTAACATCTGTTGTTGAAATTAACACAGAGAAGCGAAGCCAACAGAAACGAGTCAGTCAAAACTGGGAAAAAGTGGAGAGGACGCCGCACTTCATGGCTCATATTTCTGCAGGACACTTCGTTTTCTGCATTTCGCTTCTCTAAACAATCGACTACTTGGCGATTGCACATAAACGACTTTTAGTTATTGAAATGAGGACGTTTTTTTTTTTTTGCTGCTAGTGATTAAAGCACTCGGCCTTCAATAGCTCACTTCAGAAATGGCCGTAAATTGTAACCCCGTAAAGTCCTCTTTGTCCGGGCTTTTAATATCAAGAGTTTTATTGCTGACCTTGACATTGTGAGCAGGGTTGGTGGGGTGTTATTGACTCTGAATGGGTTCTGGGTGTTTTGGTAGTTCTCAGGGTTGAAGGGTTAAATCATCCCTCCACCCTCCATCACACACACACACACATTTTACATGATCCTACTCTTATTTAAGAGACACATAACCAGAGCATTTTATAAGGAGGCAAAATAAAAGTCAAGTATTTTTCTCAGGAAATGATGTTCAGGATCAACCGGGAACTTTATCATTAGCAACAAGAGGTTAGAAGATGTGTCTGTTTGAGGGATAATAGCATACACAGCTAACACACAACCTCTAACCTGCCAGTATGAATACAAACACGTCGAATTCCCCCGGCGGCCTCAAGATGCTCCTAAAAATAAGCGTGAGAGACAAGAAATGCTCCTTTTTGAGTGTCTTTACTCCTTCAGTTCATCTCTAATTACAAGGGAGCACGCACCCAACTAAATATTTCTCTCACTCTGGGCTGATGATGTACGATAAAGAAACGCTACAAACAAAACGTGAGTGTTAAGGTGAGCAGGTGGAGAGTGTATTTATTGATTTTCTTCTCATTGGACTGGGAAGCGGGTGGTTTTATTGGGCTGTGTGAAAGGGGAGGCTGCTCAGGGGCCCTTTGTTAGCGCTGCCCCGTCTCCGTGTCTCCGTCTTTATGTTTGGATGCCTTTGAGACGGGACGTGAAGGTATGCGGCTGGGAGAGGGCGAGCTCGGGGATGAATGGCATTTGAGTTGTTTTTTTAAAAAAAGGACAGCGTTATTTTTACCCCAAAGCTGAGCAGCGTGTGGATTCATTATCAAGTAATCCTGCTGACATGAAGAATTATGGATATATTAATAAACAATCAGCTGTTTGACAGAAGATTGTTTGCTTTACTTTGCATGTTTATTGACATGTTTTCACAATATTTTATAGGTTTAACAATTGATATATTAAAAACACTTTTCTTGCCCAAAAAAATAGAAAAAAATTTGATCTGTGAGCAAAAGGACAACAGGAGATGTGAAACCTAAGAAGTCATAACTGAACCATATGCATTTATATATTTGGAACAATAAATCTGATGCGTGTTTTCTTTACACAACATAACTCAAACATGGAACATTTAATTTCCAGTGGAAGAAACTGCGTTTCTCATCAGCGGCTGAAGATACGCTCGGTAACTTGTTCATGACTTGACTTGAATTTGCATCGAAAAATATAGAAGAGAAAAAAACATGGGCTGGGAAATGCAGCAGGAAAGGTTTTCTCTTTTTTCTTTTTCTCTCTCTTTTCTTTTTTTCTTATGCTATACGGTAAGAAGGTGAAAATAAGAATTTCACTACTTGACAAAACAGAGCTTTGGTGTCTCCATTCAGACTCTGTCAAGCGTTGCTTTCTTCGAGCCTCCATGAGACAACTATTAACGAGCAAGTTGATTTCAAAGGCCCTCTGGGTTGAAGAGACTGCATGTCCGGGCATCTGTGGAAGAAGAAGAAGAAGGAAGAAAAAAGTCCCGTATTGCTCTCTGGTGCTCTCTCTCTCTCTCCCTCTCTGTGTCTCTGTCTCCTCTCTCTCCCTTTGAGAACTGACAGAAGTTTTGACAGTGGCAGTAAATTCACTTCGCAGACCTGCTGGGAGGCAGGGGAGCGCAGCGATGGGAAGGCCTTTCTGCACTTCAAGGACCCCGAGCGTCTGCCGGATAGCCTGTCAGAAATACTAAGGCTGATAATAAATTTGCTTTTGCACAGCTGTGGCTGTGAAACGAGCGCGGAGGCACCAGGGTGGAGGAGAGAGCGAGAGAGGAGACAAATCTACGTGAGGCAATTGGTTGGCCTAACTTTTATACGGAGGGAGCAATTGTTCAAAGAGTGAAAGCAAATTTATAACCACTGCAGACTTCCTTACAAAAATAAAGTGCCTTTTTCTGTTTCATATGGGGTTTATTCATATTGAATGTCAATATTTCCCAAACGTAGATCTCTATTCTCCTCTATAGTAAAACTTAATCACCCATTTCCTGTGATGTAGGTTATCGTACAGCTTAGACATGACGATGATGTTTTATCAGCCAAATCACAACACGGCTCATCTCGAATGTCATCTCCAGCGACAGATTGATTGCTGGTATTGGATTTAGACTCACGTTCCAGTTCAATAAATTGCATATTTTTCACATCACTGACAATCATTTCACAAAATGATAAATACCACAGGTGTTTGTTACTGAAGTCTCTTAAAGGGGCAATATGTAAGAATTATGAAGCACTTTACATGTATTAACCATCGACCACCATACAGAACCAAACCTCTGTGTGTGTGTGTGTGTGTGTGTGCTCTCTGTGCACATGTGTGTGTGAGCTTTTGCACGTACAGCAGGGCTGGGAGTGGCTGACTGTTGAGAGACGCTTTAAAAAAAATGTTATTATAACAAGTATAAGCAAGGAAAAAAATCACCTGCACTTGTGCTTGTAGTTCACTTAACGGCCACCGGTGTCACTAATGAGAAGGAATTTACATATAGAAACTAAAAATCTAATTATATATAAATAATTAAACCATCTTCCAAATGAAGCAGAAGAAATCAGATTATTGACCCAGATTTACAATGACCGGGTTACTGCAGGGCATGTAAATACATTCTTCAATTACCTGCATAATAAGAGTATCCTGAATAACCTGTTTGCATGTGAGTGCATGTAAATACACAGAGAAAGCCAAAGTAAATGAGTATGTGATGAATAAGTGGAACATATTACAGCTAAAGTGTTGGAGGAGGCCAAAGTACAGACAGAAGGAGGGTGAATAACAGTCTGCAGGACGGTCATGTCCATGTCTGTTTGCCAACACGTATCCAGATTATCCTGATAAGCAGCAACATGTCGGGATTAAAGTTGCTTAATGCAACTTTTTTAGGTTTTTATCGTGTATCTGATAAAGCAGAAACTACATCGAAAAACTTTCGAAAAAAATTAAAGTCGCGAGGAAATTAATTTCATTTTTCCCCAGTGTTCATTTTGTCTTTTCTAACAAGAAGATATCAAGCTAAAAATATGCAAACCCGACTACGTCCTGATGAGCACATACGATGACTGCTGGGATCAAACCTGTGAACTTTCAGTCGCAGGGCGGTCTTTCTACACGCTTCTCCTGCCTCAGGGTATGTTTGCTCTGTAGCATGTACGTCAGGATTTTACTTTTTATTTCCAAACTCTGACTGTCAGCTTGTCACCAAAACAAATCCTTGCCGTCGTTGCACCTGGTAAATAAAATTGATTCGAAATGTAGAAACAGGTGTTGATATGAGCTTTTATATTTTTTTTTTTTTCTCAAGTATAAAAAAGTGTTAATGTTCAATAGGATTTTACACAAATACACATCTGAGGCAGGTTATCCTGAGTACGTTTCAAGACGTCTCCTCACATCCTAGCAAGAGCTGCCTCTCATTCTGTCTCCTCTGTGCTTCCTGTGATCCGCCTCTCACAATGTAAAGGAAGGTGATACGTGTCCCTTTGCAATTTCCCTCATCTGAAGCCGTTATTTCCTTTCTTATCACACGAATGCAATGAGATCTGTAAGAAATCTGCTCTCCTGGTATCTGCCCCTCTCCCTTTTCCCTTCTCTCCTTCGCCCACTCGCTGTCCCTCGCTCCCCCAGCACTCCCCCTCATACTGCATGCCATTTGCTTTGAGCCACACTGTGCATTAAAGCTGGAGTCTGAGTTATGTGTAAATGTATTTGGTCTTTTCTTTTCCACAGGCCCCACCCTGTGGTTTAAGCAGGTCTGGAGTGTCCAGGACCTCCTCGTGAGGCTCCCACGGGGGATACCTGGTGTTTGAAGCCATCTGCTGAGGTATAAAAAGCAGCGAGGGGGTAGAGAGGACGGGAAGGTAGAAAAAAAAGGGAAAGGGCGAAAAAGAAAGAGGCACAGATCTGAGATTGTATTTTTTCTTGTTTTTATAGTTTATTTTACATTCTTTTTTTTATTAATTTAAAGTGTAAATGCACCATTTTCTGTTTTTCTGATCAAATCAACTTGTTAGTTGCATTTTTGTCACCACATCGCCATGTTGGAAAGATGAAAATGAATCTGTCTAATGTGTCCTGCTGCCCAGCGGCCTTCACAGGGTTTATCCCCTCTGATAATGACAGCTGACATTAGTCATCCTCCTCCCTGTCACATAGGAAGCAACAGCACAACTGTCCAGTTATTATTCTTCATTTTTAGCAGTTATAGTTTGAGGTGCACCAGACAGCCTCGACCCTGATCTTTAAAGGGTGTTTTTTAATTTTAATTTTTTTTAATTTTCTCTTTTTCTCTGTTTGGACAAACGCTATGAGAAACTACTGTTTAATCATTACCTGATTTATTATAAGGAAAGGTTGGGTATCGGGATGAACTAAAACATCAAGTTTTAACAACACACATGCAAACGAGTAAACAAACAACACCAAATGCTAAGCAATAATCAGCTGTAGGTTAATAAAGTATTTTTTATGAATGTTTTGGTGATAACAGTGTAATATAACACAGCACAGCTCCGTTTGTTTTTGTGCTTTCTACTCTGACTTTGTTACGACATCCCACAATGTAAAAATAAAATGCAGCTAAAATCTTGTGTATAATTCTCGCACGGATTACATATCACAGTCTGACTCAGAAACATCAATAAAGTGATTTCCATGCAGAACAGGACCGTGGCCTAACGTGTCTTTAATGCAATCTGAAATGTCTTACTTGAAGTGGTTTGGGAGCTTTGAGGTGAGATCAAATAGCGTTACGCATCAAGATAAGAAAGCACCTTGTTCAGCCACCAGCCTTACGCTGGCGTGCTGGCATTTTCTTGATCACTCTGTGCTTTCAGTATCTGTGTACATACATCACTGATTTGATGCTTTTCAACTCCCTGCAGCATGTAGAATTAAAAGAAGACATCCTGGATGAATTCGGTTCATTTCGAGCAGGTTGTGACATAAACTGTTGTTTTACAGAAATGACACTTTTTATTTTTCAACACTACTTATCATCTCCGTCGGGTAGAAACGTCCTACTTCTGAGTTTCAGGATAAAAAAAGCAGTATTGAGTGAAAAGTCTCAACAACTATTAAATATATTGCAGTGTGAATAACACTTGACTTTTCATCTAGTCTTAATCTAGTTCGTCAACAAATAGTTGAAAAAAATACCCAGAAAAAACCTGTCAAAAACACAAATCAGTGCTCGGTTATTGGACGTTTCTTATCCTGTGTGGTGAACATTCAGGTTCTTGTGTTAACAAGCCTGCAGAATTGACATTTAATGAAAGAACCAAATATAGAAAGGTGACAAATTAAAAGAAAACAGTGAGTCAGTAAGGTGTTGGTCCACCATTAGTCTCCAGAACAGCTTCAGTCCTTCCTGGCAGAGTCTCTGGAACTTCACCGGAGACATCAACACAAACCATCTTCACTCATTTGGTGTTTTGTCATCATGGAAACTATTGTCTAACACATCTACCATCAGTGTTCAAGAGATGGTAACTATGAAGGCCAGCATGTGACCTCTATGGAAATATCTATATTTGTTACATTTTTCCACATATTTATCCAGTTTTTCTTTTTCATTTGTCACCCATTCGTATGTTCCAACGCAGGTGCTCATATTTGGCTATCCTAGCCTTGGAAGTGCTCCAACTATCAGTCACCCAACATCGTCTATGTGGAAAATGAATAAGAGTTTTACTTTCAGAACGCAGGAGGCTTAAAATAACTGCAGCTCCGTCTTTGCTGGACTATGAAAATCAGCATTAATGTTGTTCTGGTATCACTGCTTGCAGCAACCCCCCCATCGAGTGTGAAGTCGATGGGATGAACTGTTGTAGAGAAAATCGAATGACAGACATGCATCTGTAAAACCAGACAGACAGACAGACTTCATTTTAATTTGATTAAGATGCTTTAAAAAAACAAAAGCAGTGCAATTAATGCAAAACGAGTCACACAGATGTGTTGAAAATATCATTTAAAGAGTTTTCTTTGTTCTGTTTGTATAATAATAGTGTTTTGGGAAAATCGGATATGATTTTTTTTTTCATTTCATATTAAACTCACCAATATGCTGTGCCATCAGTGCTCCACATAGCTGTTCTGTTTCCTATTGGACCAGCACACAAGCTGGCAACCCAAATAAACCCAAATGATGGACCGTGTGTTTGCACAGGAAATCAGCCCGTTTCAAGTTCACATATGTCTTCTTCTTCACGCCACCCTTAGACCTCAATGGTGACAGTTTCTCTTGGCTGCACATGCTGAAGCGAAGCATGCTAGCGGGAGGGCAGCGTGCAGCCAGAGCGAAAACGGCTCCTCTGCTGAAAGAGGGTCCTGGAGGAAAGTGTCTGTGCTTATGTGCTTATGTTGGCTCAGACCAACGCTCTACTTCAACTGATTGACCTTTTCTAAACTCTGTGGACACCCAGGGAGAAGTCAAATGAAGGGGGGAAAAAATGATTAGAGAGCAACTGATATGTGTCTGCTGTTTGAAGGCGGTATGAGTGACTCACCAGCTTCTACACACCGCAGCATCAAGAAAGAAAATGCATCATGGGAGTACTAAATGTTAACGATTGACATGTTAATATGCATCCAGATATGATCCTATATGAAAATGATGTGGATAAATACGTCACGCGTGTGATCCAAAGCCAATTTTTAAATGAAAACCTCAATTCAAAATCACACTGACATTTGTAAAAAATGCAAATGCTTAAAAAGTCAGCATTGGAAGAACATGTTACTGGACAGTCTGTGAGTTGAGGCGCCACATCCATGTCAAAATTTTGACGATGTTTCTGCAGATGTTTCCAAGCTCGACATATTAATACACATCAATATTTCCCCTCGAACCGCCTTCATACCTCAATCAGTGGCCAACAGCTTTTAGCGTCAAAATAAATGTTTTAAAAATTCCTGCCAATTAGCATTCCTAGACAAACCTTTCTGGATAAACAGAAGGTTAAATTGATGCATACGGGCAAGAATACTACATAGTTAAGTATTAAACACAAACACTTTGATTATTGGAACTGCTTCGCCTATAAAACATGCATGTTGACGTATACGTTTTTAGCCTTGCAGGACGAAGCACCAGTGACAGTTGCAGTAAAAAATAAAGACCATAAAAAACATGTCCTATTGGTCACGGCTAAACTAGTCGCAGCTATTTGTGTCCATTCACACACACACACACATTCCCTGGAGTCATACCATGTGTGAATGTGGTGTGAAATAGACAGCTATGTAACAGTAATCATGCTGTCAAACCTGTGACGACCTTTGCAAGCTCAGGCTTAATAGCGTTAATCATTTTGTTTAATTTAATCATATTTATCCAGGTGTTTCACTGCATTAATTTAGTTTATTTTCAGAAACACTACATGCTTTTCACACCTGAACTGCAGCTGCTGTTAAGAAGGAAACATGGATCGTTTATTTATATTTTTAAATATTATTTCTCAAATCAAAATTCTGCAATTTCTAAATAATTTCAACTAATCAACTTAATTCAATCAAGTTAATATGAATCTGTGGTTCACTTATTATTGTTACTACTATATGTTATGATAACATTTATCCATCTCCATATTCCTAAAGATTTTACATTTATATAATCTACGTTAAATAAAGTTTGAGATTTCCTGCCAACAGAAAGTAAAACACAACTCCTAACATGACTTCATTTAATAAGGAAGCTCTACTTTTATTATTGCACTAGAAATCTTTCAGATCAACTTGTTTAGTCTTAAAGTCTGAAGAAAGCAGAAATCTTCTTTAAAGTCTGGAAATTGTCATCTCTGGTGGTCCAAACCCTGTGAAACTGAGCTGATGTTGTCTTAAGCATACATGAGTATAATCAAAACTTCCTGCATATATCTGAAGTGCATTCACACACAAACAGGATCCATCCTGGCAACTCCAGCACCTCTCTGCGGCTTGGCAGACGTCCTACCTGTCACTCACTAATACTCCTGTTATAGAAACTGAGTGTTTGTGATCCTGCAAACATCTAGTGCTGCGTTGCTGTGGGCTGCACCCTGTGAAGTGATGATGATGATGTGCATGAGTGAATGATAGCTGTCACACTTCAAATGTGCTTAATTTTTACCCAAATCTTCTTTTTTTTTCTTCTTCTTTCTTCGCTGACTTGAAGCTCCATGTGGAAACTTTAATAGTTGACTTCATCTTTATTGGATGTGAAGGAATAAATCTGTGTGCTCAAAGTAGACAAAACTCCCTGTTCTTACAGTAACCATACTGACAACACAGCTAACCTCAGTCAAAAGTCCTTCCAACTTCCAATAACCACATTTCAGGCATAATAACGCTACATAAACCATAAGCATCACACATGAAATTGAGCCCACATTCTGCTTTAACCACAGATAAATGAAGTATGTTAATGCTGTCATGTAACGTAACTACACGGCTTCTGAATCAGCTTCATTCATCATTGCTGGAACGAAGAGTTTCCCCGAGAAATTATTTACAGCGTCTGTCTGATGACATCTTTATGTGGTGAAGAGAATCTGCTGGGAGGCACAGCCGTGTTCACTTTCCTTATGGAGATGTCAGGAGGGAAAGCACACACACACACACACACACACACACACACACACAGTACTGCATGTACACACACACAGGCTTTCAGTGTGCTGCTGACAGCTGCCATGTGTGTATGTGTGAACAAGCCACTCATGTCATGTATTCAAGCGTGATCTGTCACAATGAGTGCAATTGTGTGTTTGGAGGGACTCAAGTGTGTGTGTGTGTGTGTGTGTGTGTGTTTGTATGTGTGTGAGTCTACTGTATGTTTCACTTGTATAATGTACAGTATGTCTGTTCAACTTGTGGTCACTTCACAGCTGTTTTGAGTTTTAAAACTGGATTGTCTCAGCTTTAAAAATGTCTTTCCAGGTTTTTTTAACTTTGTATAGAAGTTATTGTTGTAAATGTTTATAACCACACAAGAACATCACATTAGATTTAACCAGAAAACAAAAGTCCATAATACAGTGTTTATTTTAACTTATAGCTTTTCATGTAAATATATGTCTATCATGATTATCTTTTATTTCTGAACAGAGCTGAGGAGGTAATATCAGGTCTAATAACTGTGTTGTCATGACAACATTAACATATTATCCCCTAATAAAGCTGATATGATGAACGTGCTGGTCACCTAAAGAATGTAAAGTCCAATATTCACTGTCCTTTTAGCTCTGTTTTGGTCTCCACCACCTGTTTCTTTTCACTCCTCTATGTTAGTTTCTGGGTTTGTATGTAATTTGTGTATCTACTCATGTATTAATGTAGACAGTGCATGGCATGTTAAGTGTGCGCTTGTATTCAGGAGTGTGTATTCATGAAAAGAAAACTCAGTCTCATCTGCCAACAAACTTTAAGGAATCTGAAGTGTTGATGAAGGGGTTCAGGACCACGAGGGAGAAGAAGAGGGGTGAGGGTGGCGTCGGGTGGGGGGGGCAGGATGTCAGGGAGGTCCACTTGGCCATGAAATTAAAAAGAAAATGCAACGTGATACAAGGAAAATAAACAGAAGAAGGGCCTCCCTGGTTTGGTTTAAACAGCCGGGGTGATTATTGAATTGTGTTGATTGTTTCCTGGCTCCCCGTCTTAAAACAGATGATTTAATGCAGCTGCATGCAACTTTACACATTTAATATCTATATCTGTATGTGATAAAGGATAATGGTCAACTTCTGTCTTCTATAACATAATATGATAATAAGATTTGCAGAAAATGGGAACGCCTTGGATGAAAATAGATTTTATGCCAAAAGAGAAAACATTTGAGATGTTTTGATACCAACATCTTAGAGTAATTAAGAGCAAAACCAACCATGGCATATTTTTCTCAACAAAAGCAATTGATTGATTATGTGCCTGAAACAACAGTGACAGTTTTTATTCATCAAGTTGGGAGAAACATGATTGATACAGTAAGAAGTGCTGATAAACACATGTTGTAATTGAGCAGAACAGGGTAATGATGTTCACCGTATTGGGTATTTCCTGCTCATTCGGTGACCTCCGACCCCGAGCAGTCGTTCCCATGCTCCCTGTGTGGCGCCGAGCTCGGTGCCCCAGTGTAGTTATTTGTAGAGTATCATTTAAATATGCTGTGACTCTTCTGCAAAAAAATTTAATCCAGATTTTTCCTTATCTTTTATTTGACATACGTATCAAATTAAGTTTTTTTGTTTTTTTTTAAATTGACAATTATTTTGTTTGACGATGCACAAATCGAACAAAACACGAGACGGATCTCACGTACCTGAAGCTGCGTAGTTTGACACTGAAACAATGGAGGATGGATTCGAGGAAAGTTGACTCATGTAGAGAAATGTAGAGAAAACTCAGCTGTAGGGAGTGTTTTTATGATTCTGTTGTTTTTGGAAGAAGGGAAAAAATAAAATCCAATCCTGTGACCAAAATCGAACCTAAAAGCTGGCTGTGATAGCACAGAAACAAGTTACAGGTGAGCATGGGTTTTATGTGTTTCACTTATCAAAAAACATGAACTGACACACAATACTGGGGATTAAAGAGATGTTTAAATGTTAGTATCAGGTAGGTAGATTACCTGGATGACTCATTGCATTTAACATGCAGTTCAGTCTGTAAAAAGAGCCCCAACATCGCAGTCGCATGAACTGGACCAGAATATTCGTTCAACTCTATTTATTCAACATTCATACAGTTACAAGCCTGTCACGTTCTGGCAGCACTGCAGCACTGTATAGTTGGAACAGGTGGTTGTAGTTAAATTACAGCCATATATCATAAACTGAAGAGCATTTCCAGCATTAAGCCAGCGCAGCCATAATAGAAGAGAAGAGTGATTGTGATGGACAGGTCGCTAATTCAAATCCCCCGAATCAGCAGTTCAGCTGAAGGAGACGTGGAGGAAATGAGCAAGGCACTGTAAACTGTGAATATAAAACACAGTTCAGAAATCAAACCAACAAAACAAGCTTTAATAGGACATGAGAAGTGAAGTTACTGTGTGCTCTACAGTTCAGTGGTAAAGTCTCCGCCCTCAACATGCTCTCGTGCTTCTACTGTGCATGTCTGCAACTCTTTATTGTCTTGGACATTTCCAGCTCTTAAGTGGTGTGCTGATCTGCATATGTGCCTTTCCGAAGTAACGTGAGAGTTAAAGGTTTGACAGGTCTTTACTGCAGCGGCTCTGTGATTGAGCGATGTTATTTTCACAGTCCGGCCACCAGAGATCGAAAGAATCCAAGTTAGCAACAACATGAAAGTCTGCAGGCTGCAATGTTGTAAGAGGAGCATTTTAGTTCATTTATTTCAGGTATCACTGGTTAATCCATGGTTCATGGATATGTGACACAGGTGGATCCTGCAAAAGATGAACTAGACTCAGGTAGATTAAAGCATAAAGTTGGTACTTCTAAGTAGTGGGCAGGATATGCAATATGTGGTTTTTAGCCACAGTAGCAATGTGACTTTTTCTCTTGTCACCACCACAAAGCCAAACATGTCACTTAATCTGTGAACAATCTCAATATCTATAATATCTATCTATAATATAAATGGATTAGCATCAAATGTTCCAACATGATGGATCGTATTGACTTTGATGATCGCTTGATGTTGTTGTCATTTGTAATTCTGAGTAAACATCAACAACAACTGTCATATTTATTGCCATGAAATCCCCTGAGGATAAATTACAATAATTTATGTTATTCTCATCTAGCGCCATCAACATCATAGCTAGTTGACGTGTAGGCCAAGCTGATTTAAACTATTTTGCACACTATGGCGTCATTTTGTATGAAACATCTTAATCTGCAAAGCAACATCTACAGTAGAGTAAAGTCCCCTTCTGAAATGGTGCAAAGTCGAAGCATCAAGACTGAAACTGTACACACAATACATTTATATCATAGCATGCTTGCATTTGTTCATGTGTGTGTGTGTGTGTGTGTGAGAGGGATTTTCACTGAGACACACTGTACACTCCAGTGCTGATGGCTGGCATATGTGACCAGAGTTTCCCCGCTTGCACCATGACACAAGAATTCACACTCCGCTTCCACCGAGCTTTGCCATCGACAGCTGCACTTTTAACAAGAGCTGCGAGATTCAATTACTGGCCCGCTTCTACTCTGAAACCTCATCAGCTGAGCCTCACAGGAAATTGCCTCTCGCAGTGTAAAGGTGGAAACTGGATTGCTGGACTCTGAGGGGAAAAAATGTACACACATTGTTCTTGTGTGCGTTTGATTATGTCGTGAATTGTTGGCAGATTGCATAATGGCAGGTTGGAAGCATATCTGAGCTCTACTGGGTATAGTTTCTGCAAGTTTCCCCTTAGAGGTTAGTGTTTGAGTTTTTCAACAGGCACTGAGGCAAGGTTTGCATCCACTGGGGCAATGAGCAAGACATTTCTGGCAGTTTTTACTATAAAGACGTGATCACAGGAGAGTTTAAATCATATTGTTTTAGTTTCTGGCCTCTCTATTTCTTTCTCCCTCCCTCTCTGTCTTTCTCTGCCTGCTTGTAAGTGATCCAGCTCCCACTCCTGTCTCTCCTTTACCCCTTTAACATAATAATTGCCTGACAACTTGAATATTTGTACCACCGCAGCTTTGGCAACGGACTAGCACACTGAATCACAGTGAAAATCAATAATATTTTCTTGAAAATGAGGTTGTTAGACTCTCTTTAATAGATGGCTGTAAAAACATTTTCTTCTGCTGGCAGTTTACTGTTATACGAGATTGTTCCAATGACACTGGGATATTTCCTGCTTTGGCTTCATTTTTTATTTGCTTATAATTTTAGAGATGGAGGAAATGGCTTCGCCCAGAGCTGTTTTGAGTCCAAGTGGAGTCCCGAGTCATTCGGTGTAAGTCTCAGGTGATGCCTCAAGCCCGAGTTGTGTCAGCGGTGTTTCACATGGCTGAGATGACGTTGTTTGAATACAGAGGTCTGATAATTAAATGTTAGGCTATGCAAGGTGTTCCTGACATGTTTTTTTTATTGTTTTGGGCTTTTAGCAGGTCAGAACTTGACTACACAAAACAAAGCCGTAAACAGATTTATTCATTTCCTTATTTGATTTTTTTTTGCCTTCTCTCGCCTAGTTTGACAACAGGACATGTTTCACTCAAGTCTCATTATACCCTAGAAGAAAGCCAAACTAAAGCCAACAGCAGTGTTTGTTTTAAGGGTTAACGTTCATTAATCATATATTAATATCCCGACCACCCTGTACAACAAGAACTTTGATTTTCGATGGTAGAGAAACTGTAACGTCATATTTCTGTGCTCAAGTTTCATGTCTTGCGGTGTTATTGCTTTCTTTTTTTATTGCTTTATTTGCATTAAAGCGCCGCTGTAAATCACTATGGATGAGGTTGTC
The DNA here is from genome assembly GCA_036937835.1 of Pampus argenteus. NCBI lineage: Eukaryota > Metazoa > Chordata > Actinopteri > Scombriformes > Stromateidae > Pampus > Pampus argenteus. Next base: position 20,524,648 of record CM072875.1, read on the forward strand.
ACCTATAGTACCTCAAAATGTAAATATTAATATGTGCTGGTAGTTCGTGGGTATATTTTGTCGAGGAAAGTGGAACGAGTTGGAAGCTCCTCACACAAGCATCTGCATTTAAGGTAACTTTTGACATTTTGTTGGCAATCAGCGGCTGCGTGAATGAATAAGCCTCTTTGGGCACATGTTTTAGTTTTCCATGAGAGGGAAGTGCATCAAGTTATTGGTTTCCTTTTCCACTTTCACCTCACACACAGTTTGGCTGTGTCACTTTCAGGATAAGTGGAGAAGTGTATGTTTTATTCATTCTTAATAGCTTCTACAATATGTATTTTGTTTGGTCGGTGAAGGAGGGAGATGTGAAGTTTAAAGAAAAATTGGTAACTGTGCAGATCTGTGTGTTCTTTCAGGCCGCAGAACATGGAAAAATAAATGGTTATGTACCGATAATGAATAGTAGTAGTTAAAAACCTTTTAGAGGCTGAACCACAGAGTGGTTTTCAGAGTTTGGAGGTTTGAACCAATTTAACACACACACACATACACACACACACACATATATGTGCAAGAAAACATTTCAAAGTGTGTCATTACTAGTTTAGAACATGGATGTTTTCTACAGACGCATCTGCAATAATCATCAGCTGCTGGGCAGACACAAGCACAGTGCTGACAGTAGCCTCGAAGCGTTCTTTTCCACCACACATATCATGGTGTCAACACACCAAGTCAGAGGAAAACCCTTCCCGGAAACATCGAGAAAAACACAAGTTCCTTCACTCTCTCACCAGACCAAAATAAATAACCCAAGAAACCTGGCCGAAGCACATTCCTCTCCCTGACAACCGCCTTGACTTCCCCCCTGGATGCAGGAGTGTGTGATTGAGTGTTGGATCGGCTAATTGTGATTACTGACGTTAGACGTTCCCCTGGGATCAGACTGCTTCCCACCCATCAATCATCATCCATCATTGATCTCTCATCAAACTGGTTGCTGGAAGCTGGAAGTGTTTTTAGGCTTCCAGATTTTCACGTTCTTGGTCAAAATAATAATTTAAAGTATGATCGCAGACAAAAAGCTTCAAAATCTAAACTTTGACATGTAGATTCATGGTTATATAAACTGTAAAACTGTGAACATCGATGATACTGGAACTGCATTGAGCTTGTTCGCTTTGAACTTGGTTTCCAATGTTGATTTGTATTGATTACATGTGAGCGATGGTGTAAGAGAGTCAAGGTTAGTATGTCTTCAGGATGTATTCGTGCCTGTGAGAGGAGTGACCACACAGCATCAGCTACTATTAGCTTCAGTCCCACACAGGGAAAAAAACCCTAAATCCCACCAGGATGGAATGACGCCATGAACAGAGCTTGTATTTTCACTATTTTAAAGTACAGTGAACGAATGCATTGAACTGAATGAATGGACATTGTGTGTTGCCTTCTGCCTGTCTGTGTGTGTGTGTGTGTGTGTGTGTGTGAGGTCTAGGAATGAAATGTATTATGGGCTCCTATAATATCTGTCCATATGTCTCTCCACCACAGGCACCATATGGACATATTCCTGCACATTTATTGCACTTGTCTGTGTTGATTGAGGCGTTTCCAAATTTGATTTACAATGTAGACTTTGGCATCAAACCAAGTCTGTCTCTCATAAACCTGTCTCTATCCTCCACTCAGGGTCTCTGTGCAACACAAAGTGATATTTCGTGCTCAACTTGCAAAAACAGCCTTAAATCCTCAGAGCGACGGGCATTAAATATCATCTTTTCAAACTTTCATTCCTGGTGGCATCGCCAGTTTACCAATCGGCTGATGTAGGTTGACCCCATTCTCACAGACCCCCAATACGACCTATACCTTGGAAATAATACCCTTCTCATCAATACATTTCTTTCAATATCAATCAAAGCTTGTCTGTTGCACCCCCTTCAAAGTAAATACAGTTTGATTTTGAGTAAATCAAACCTAATATTGATACATGTTCTTATACATTTATAAACATACCTGCACTAAATCTACAGATTATGTGGTGAATCTGAGACAAGTAGCCACTTGTGCAACGCCGCATTGGCAATTAGCTCAACCTACAGCTTGCATACAGCCTAGAGGTTGTTCCAAGGTTGAAAAAAATTCAATATATCGCCTTCCTCTCCTTCCCAATAAATGTCAGAGCAACGATGGGAGCCGAACAGTCGCAGCCTGTTAATTTAGAAAGCAGCGCGGTTAATTTAGAGGGTGCAATATCTGTGTTTTTTACACCTCTAAAGTAAACAGGCTGTGATTTTTTTTATTGGAGCATTACCTCAGGTCTTTTCGCACTGCACAGCTTCTGTGGCTTAAGGGAGAGAAGAAGAAGAAAAAAAAAAAGGTCTTTTTCCATTAAAACTACAACAGATAACCTATTATTTGCTGAAAATGAATTGGGCACTATGGGCTGGTGGAAAGAATGGCGCTTTGATTGGTTTAACTGAATACATGAGGTCCTGGTCCAGCCAATGATGAATCCCTTGGAGCGCAACCAAGAATGAAGTTATGAGCTACCGATGTGAGAATGAGAAGTATGTGTGAGAGAGCGAGACACTCCAGTAAAACACACCAGATAAATATGTGCTTCAATAACATTACTGTATGAACGCTCTTAATTCTGATTACACAGACTGTACGTTATTCACATAACAGTCGGTGGCCTCATTGCTGCCATAAATTATAATAATAGTCAACAGCTCCTAGTTTTTGCTGAAGTTTGAGTTTATAATATTAATATTTCAGTCCTGGTTGTTGTAGTGACTACCGGGGCATCAAACATACCACCAACGAGGCCTTTTTACAGCGTTGATATCTACATAAACAGTTTCTTACTGTTAATCTAATGTTTTTCTTATTAATATTAATAAAAAAACACCCCTGATCAATCAATGATTAATCCCTACACACATTATGTTCATATATATTAATAAGATCAATACACCACATGTATTGATCTGTATTCTGGTCTTTAACATCTGTTTTAAACAATAGTTCATTAATTATCTGAATTTATTTTTTACTTTTTCAACCAAATTTGTAGCAGTTTTTTTTACCACGATATACTTTTGACCTGCAAATCACAGAATCAGTACTGGTTTGTTTTGTGTTGTTGTGTGCTTTCAGACACAGTAATTAAGTGTACACGTGGTTTGGTTTTGGTTAAGGTCAGGGTTACGATGTAGGAGGGACATAGTCTGTAACCTTTCCCCTACAGACATTTTTTTTTTTTTTTTTTCCATCCACAATTGTTTCAAAAACAAACTGATCTTAAAATGCTCACATCAGTATTTACCACTGGACCTCTGTAACGGCTTTAAAACAGCAGTTTTCATTTTCAATTACACAATAACAGGATAGATTTGACCCTCAAACACGATCTCTCACTGAATGTCTTTGGTTTCATTTCTGTGCTACAAGACGGCCCAGACTGTTACGTTGGAAGTTAAAGTCTTGCCACAGGCTGTGATAAACGACAGGCCTAACCACGGTGTCCATTGCAGGTCCACCCAGGATAAAGACATGTAATTAGAAGATCCCCATGACAGCGTAGGGTCAATTTAAGGGCCACCTGGGATATCTCACTGGCTGGGAACAGCAGCGATTGTAGCTCATCTTAATTTAGCCTTGGAGAACAAGGAAGAGCAGGAAAAAACTTTTACTACACTCATCAAATTGTGTTATTTTTCAGCAATTTTCTATCACCATGACCGTAGATTTGACTTGTTTATGAGCTAACCGTTAGTTTGTAATATGTAAAAATGTGTAGTGTATATATTTCTCTGCACAGGCATTAAGCAGGACACAGTGTATCCGACCAGAGGCTGCTGTCATTGATGGAAGAGAGACCAGCGCTGTCTCTGCCCGATGGCCACCGCCGGCCCAGATGGTGAGTGACCTGACAAATAGGGGTTAGTGAAGGTCAGGAGGGCAGCTGCAGGGTAGCTGGTCAGTGTGGGTGGTATAAGTATCCACTGCTGGCCAATACTTCTGTAGCTGTGTTACTATTCAAGGTTTCAGGCAAAAAGGATTCAAGGTTGAAAACTGAAAAAAAAAAAAAAAAGACTTTTGTTAGTTTACAAAGATGAATCACCAAAATAAAACAGGCCAGCATTTTTTTATCAGCAGTTGGCAGAGATTGGTGCCAGGACATTTTGGAAAAAAATGGTCTCCAAAGAATGAAGCCTGAAGATTTCAGTGATCTCTACTGTGAGGTAGATACTTACTGATTTATAAATGTCTCTACAACTATCGGATGTACGTAGAAGTGCTAAACCAAGAAAAAAAACCAGACTAGCTTTAAATTCTTGAATGTTTTCCTCACTTGAGGCTTCTTCATTTGACCTGGATTAGTTAGGAAATATTAGCATGCTATTCAATTTGTCCTATACAGTGAATTTAAAGATGCAACGTTGGACAAAAATATATATATATACGGCTTTTAATCTGACTTATATTTGTGGTGGAGGGCTATAGGAAGAAAATGTCCCAGTAGGAGAAGAGTTAAAGCATAACACAGAAATAAATCACTTTAATTCTTCCTGAGTGTGCTTACATTTAAAAAAAAAAAAATTTGTTTCTACATTTTCCACACGTCCAAATGAGGATCCCTGGTGTTCCCCTCCCTAATGCTAATGCTCGCCTCATTGACCTTTTATCATTTCTCACAGTTAATCTAAATAATCCGTGTTGTATTATCTGCTAGCCACTGTGCATTAACCTAAGCTTAAAGTTTTTAGGCATAAATACAACCTTTTATCTTCCTCTTCATATAGTTTGCATTAGATGCTTTTAGAGACAGCTTTCAACGTAAGACACCTGCACTTATTTTCCATTTACACGCCGTCTCAAGCACGTCCTGGTCTCTCGACGGGTCTGCTTATACAAACAGACGCTATCAGCCGTACGAAATGTTTTGTCTCGCATCCATTAGCCAGCACACATGGCTGCTTCAAGATTCAGCACGTCACAGGGTGGAAAACACCGGAGCCTGCTGGAGAAGTCGACTTAGACGTGCAGACGTGCAAATGATAGCAGTCGACGCTGAAAGCATACCACAAGTCCATCGACTTCTGTGCAGGCTGTTGGAGTGTTTTCCAAATTTAACACACATGTCGGTAATGCCACTTTCTGGACACTTTTAAAAAGTCCCAAGTGTAGACATCCATTAGAGTTCATCATGAGTGGCTGCAGCTGTTACAAGGCTGTTAACGTCACAATCTCCACAGCTCTGCTCACAGTGTTTCTCCTTCTTCTTCTTCTTCTTTATGTTGCGCGTTCTTAGTAAGTTTAGTAGCTTAGTAAGAAATCAGATCATTTAAAAGTCAAAACTTTCTGCTGAAAATCAGATTGTAAACAAACAAACAAACAAACACTGAATATTTCACATATTAGCTGGACTTTGGATCATAATCAGCAGCTACTTTTTAAAATCTTTGGTTCTTTTCTCTTTATTGACAATCACTAAAATGATCATTTCTTAGCTGTTATGTTGCAAGAAACCTTGTTTACAGAAATATGTTGAATGTGTGGGATCATCTGGGTGAAATCTAGATGAAAACCTAAATGAAAGGTCAGTTTTTTTGGTTTTTTTGTGAAGAACGTACCTATTTTCAGTGGAAATCAACAACAAAAAAGAAAAAAATGATACCTGTCAATGCTCATCCAGTGTTTCGATAGATAATTCATGTCTGTTGACGAACATCAGAAATCTCTCAGTATTTCAGTTTTACATCAAGCGTTTAATAACTGCACCAATAAAAAAAACCTCCAGTCTTACAAACCTTTAAGAAACATTTTTAATGATAAAATGAACTTTTATTCTTTTTCCTCACATCTACCACCTCAGTTATTAATAAATACATTACAGTCTCAGTGAGCTCCATATGCTCACACAACTGACGTGAGTTCAATCTCTGTGAGGGCGGTTTTGTAAACTTTGGGCACTTGGAGAATGACAAAAGCCACAAATGTTCATTTAGCTCCATCCATCTTCATGAAATGGTTTGTTATCCCAAAGCCCTTGTGCCAGCAGGAGTGTTTTCCCAGCTGTTTATGCTTTCCCTCATTTGCTTCATAACTGTACAAGTAGGAGATTAATCTCATATAGAAACAATTAACAATCTTCTCTTTGTCAGAAGTAAAACAGCTGGGATGACCTAGGATGGGAAGCCAATGGCCTCTGCTGCGGTATTTGTTAGTTATTTGCTGCGGATGAATTAACTTGGCAATGGTGTTTGACTCGTACCGTAAACTCTGGGCCCCCTTCTATTAGGTCAGCGCGTTTTCCTCTGCTGAGACAGATAAGGGTGAGTCTGACGTGTTTGAGAGGAAGAGAGTCGAGGGGTCAAGTTGGCCAATAGCAGGTGGTCACCGGCTTTGTGAATCAGCAATAACAGACTGCCGAGAGCTTATTGTTTAAGTGCTTTACTGTAAAGACGGTTAATGTGAAACTAGTTACAATAAGAGGCAAAGTTCAGACCCTGCTGCTTTCTGTCACAACGAGGAAACGGCTGCTTGTTGGAACCATTTCTTCTTTTTTATGGCATAACGGAAACCTAGCAGATGTTTTTATTATTATTTGTTTCCATAAATTACACTTTCTAATTTTCGAAAAAAACACCTACTGCAAACCCAGTGCAAAAAGTAGATATTAATGTAGTTATAAACTTATACTGGAGCTCCCTGAAAAACTCCAAAACGCTGCAGAGAATTTCATCAGATGCAAAAATATGCTGAAACATTTGCAAAAGATTTTGACATTTTCAACGCTGAAGTTTACAGCCAACATTTTTCTGACAAAAATAATAGATTTACCACTTTAAATGAAATAAAGTAACAGAAAACACATAGATAGGTTTTTTTGTTTTTCGAGCAACTCTGTGTTGTTATTCTCAAGTTTCCCCAAGAAGTTTCTTCATCTCTGGTTCTTTGCTGTAAATAAATACCTACATTAGTTATTTTTCCAGCTTTTATTCTGTCTTGTTTTCTCCAGTGACTTTGTAAACGACAGCAGTCTTTGATGATGTGCTGCTAACACTAATATAAGAGAGCTGAGAGCCAACTGAAACTGAAGACCTCTGCAAGTTTAAACTTTCACAACTGCTTCCTCGAGCACTTTCCATGTTCAAACGATACTGTGGTAAACCTCCCTGCCTAAATCCTATAATAGCTGCTCAGAATATTGTAGGAACTCCCTGCAGCATCCGTAGCGGTAGTTAGCATCTCTGTGTTTTCAGTTGGCCGCTTTAGAAAACTGCCATTTAATGGATCAGCAGTTTGGGATATAAACCACTATCTGGCTTCATTGGTTGGCTGGATCACGTTTGCCCAGCTGTCCGCAGAGGATCAGAGGATTATTCGTCCGCTCAACACATGGCCGACGCCTTGATGTGCACACATCCACACCGTGGTAAAATCCTCCTATTGCTTACCAACATAGGAATGAATCCATGTCAGCACTCATTTAAACATGGCGATTATATTGGTAAAAAAATCAAACCCTGTAGTACCAAAATCAATGAAAGTTGCTGCAAAAATGTTCAATCCGAACTTAATCATCTTCCAATGCTTCCAATATATATTATCATCATGTTAGAAAACGTTTTAACATAAGTTACAACGTTTGAACAGCATTTCGTTTACTGTAAATCAGTTTAATTCAGCTGCACTGTGAGAAATGATCAACAACAACAAGGACACATGGAAACATTTCCTGATCTGATGCCTCTATCAGCGTTTGTCTGTGCTTTTTTAAAGCTGTTACAAATCACTGTTGAAAAATAAATGTCAGTTATATTTAGGCACAAAATAACCATGTTAGGTTTAGGGACGTGGTTTGGGTTAAAATAGCAGCAATAAAAGCACTTGGTTACAATTACAACCATCTGGTTAAGTTCACATGGTTCACAAAAAAAACCAACCCAAAAAAACACATTGCAGTTTTCTTGATTTAAACACAATCTCCTGTTTTAAAGTCTGATGTTATGCAGGTTAAGTTGTAATATTCTGTGAACTGCTTGGCTGTGTCTCGGTATGTTTGCTGCACATACATCATCCGCTTCGCACTGTGAGGTTATCAAGTTTGTGAGCCAACCAAACTTTTGGCTCACAGTGAGCTGTTGAGACAAAGTCATCACGAGTAGTCTGTGGTTCACGGTGAAGTGTTCCCAGGTGTAACTGCAATGAATTCTGTCTCTGTTTTTGTTGGACACCACAACGAATCCCTACTTGAACCTGAGCTACAGTGTGTGTTTACTTTGAGCCTTAATTCTACTGTGAATCCACAAGAGATGCAACACCACGAGAGATGAGCGGAAACTGGCCAAGCGCTCACACAAACACACACACACACGGTAGAGACAGGTAGAGATGCACAACTGACACCCAATAACTCAGCAAACGCTATATACCTTGTGTACACAGGATCGCAGACACAGGCCAAACATGATCATAGTTTCACTGTTTTCATCCAACAGTAGAAGAAATTAGTGCCGACATCGACATTCCACAGTTGATAAGTTGCTTCCCCTGAACTGAAAATGCGATGACCATGTGTGTTTGCCGTTTCCCACACCGCGTTTTCACGGTCGCCTGCGACGTTTAAAATCAATGCGTGCACCTTTCACACAAATGTTCGACAGTTTGTGTCATCTCCAGAAGGATGGAAACTGCAAAAGAAAAAACAACACATGGTTGCTATGCTGCGGGGTTGTAGCGTGGTGAAGTAACAGCTTCACAATCTGACTCTGACTCTGCAAGTTGCCCTGCAATGTGGCACACAACTGCAAACTGTCTGCACCTACTAGACCCTGACGTAGCAGCAGTTAAGTCTGAATCTCATGTTAGCCGAAATATTTCAAAAAAACGTGAAACTGTTTGAGAATAAACGCTGAACCAAAAAAAATTAAACTTAACAAAAAAACGATGAAGCCAAAAGAGAGATGAAGACATCCTTGACCACAAATATCATTTTCTTTGTGGATTGAGCCCTGCTTCCTGTCTTTAAATCGCTTTCAGGTATAGTTGTAAAACTCTGGTGCGAAAATGCATCTCGAAGATCCAATTTTTAGAGTTATAAATGTCTCAAAATGTAAAAATTTTGTCTTTATTTAATAGAACAGAAGAAAAAAAACCCCCATGATATGCAGCAAAACTGCGTACTGCGATCCAGGCCATGTTGCATGTTGGTAACGATGCGTGTTATCATGTCATCATGCATGTACATGTACACCCTCACGGGACACCGACAACCATCAGCTGAGACGTGATAATCAGCTCGACATGGGAGTGACTGGAGCTGATCATCATTGTCATCTTGTGCAGCACATGAAGACGTTGATAATCCCCCTGTGAAACATCCTTTTGAGTCAGACTTCTTCCCGAGACGGTGTAGGTGTCTGTACGGTGCAACAAATCTGCCACATTCACACGGTTTCGCAAAGACAACCAGGCAAAAGCGTCTCGGCGTCAATCATACAGGTGTGTGTTGTGTTTACCCAAGTCCCACAGCGAGAGGTGTCAGTCTCCATATACAAGCTGTATGTGTGGCAGCTCTGTCTGCTGACAGGTAGAACAGCGTGACACAACAGCGGGGAGATTGGCATCCATCTCGCCCCCCCCAGGCGCTCTGCTTGACGCTGTACACATCGCTGGATGCTTTAAATTCCTCACCCTAGAAGAACTGTCTTGCGTGATCTTCTTCCAAAGCTTGTTCTGTCTTCTGACTGGAATACTGTCGAAGCGCTCAGTTTGGTTTTTTTGGGGTTTTTTCTCATCTAGGGGCTGTTTTCAAGTAGGTGAAAGGAAAGGTTGTGCAAAGATTCAGAGAAATATACGTCTGAAATAGTTTGTCTGTGACTTTGTTTCCGCAGACCATTTTTGGGTGAAAGTAGCTGAATAAAACGACTATAAGGTTTTTTTTCTTCTCTCTACAGCAAAACACTCCTGATTTTTTCCTGCGTTTAATCTTCTTCCCCTCTCTCCTTTTTTTTTTTTTTTTTTTTCCTGTCAAATAACACAAAACAAAATCTGAAAGTTGAGCAGAAGACTTCTTTTCACAAACATCAGACCTGCCTACTCAGTCAGATCAAGCAGATGGCAAGTGCTTCGCATAAAGGGCATGAAACTAAATCTGTGGGGCACCTGCACCACAGAGGCCAGGCTTCCAGTGAAAACCAATACCGCCTCTTCAAATGTAACCAGGAAACCAGAGCACTAATAGTCCCCTGACAATGAACAAACTGGGAGAGATTGACTTGGCTTCTCTCTCTTTTGGACTCAGCATGAATGAGGTCATTATGGATTTTGGTGTGTAACTGGAAGGATAACATCTGTATGGACACTGACTGAATGAGCTGTATCAGTATTTAAAGGTGCTATTCCCATTCGCTGTAGCGTGATGTTGGTGTTTTACTGTTGCCATGATGACAAAGGTTTTCTAACTTTAAGGAAGTTTCATATAGAAACTATTTCATAATGTATTGCTCGTGGAAACCTCCCTGTGGTGGTAAACTGGGAGGACAGACCCCATAACACATATCTCATCTGGCTTCGGATCCTCTAGAAACGACTGAAATATGTGACCTGGGGAGAAGCTAACTTCCTTAGCGTGTATCCACCTAACCCACACTTTCCAAATTATTATTATTTTTTCATAAGCAATGCTATTTTATATGAATCTCCGCCAAAAGGCCAATGGAAAATATTACTTAAGTTTATCACTAGGAAGTGAAGGGGAGACTTGATGGCTTATACAGCATCGAGAATGAAAAAGTTATAATGCAAAAAAAAGTTCCTGCCTCAGCAGTATAAAAGACTTTTACAGTGTTTGATAAGCCTGTTGGTGATTTGCATAAAGGTCAACAGACTCCTAAATAGGTTAAAACTGATAAATGTATTTTTAGACATATAGATTACATAGAAATCAATATGAACCTATTTATGTATGCATCCATATATCCTTTAAACTCTCTTTTTTGACCAGCCCATAATTAATTCATTAATGCTTTACACACAGGCAGGAAAGCAGAGCGTCAATTATGCGTCCAGGCTCTCATGCCACTCCTGGCCATTCAGCGTAGGCCCCTTTAGAGAACACAACCTCAGGCTTTACTCCTTATTCTGTCCACAGATTTGCAAAAGACACAGTCCCATATGCCTCATTGTGTGCTGGATTAGACGTGCCTCCATTCAGCTGAACCTTGAGAGTAACCCCTTGGCCGCCTCGCCGCCATTGGAAGCAAACCAATTAGAATCAATTGGCTGTATTCTCTGGGGTGATTAGCATACATGCTCCACTCGTGGGGCTTTGACAGTTATTGAAGCTGTCCGGTTTGAGTGCCGTCTGCACTGCTGCTTCGTCACCTCGCTAACCGCGGTTGATAATAACAAGGCCTAATGAGCTGGTTTTAAATGTATGATATATGCATGTGTCACCAATCTGGATTTTAATAAGATTATATTAATATTTTTAAGGAGGCTCACTTAATTTGACCTTATACCTACAATATGTAACCTTATTGTTATTATACACAGCAAGGATCAATCTTGATGGTATTAAGTGATGTTGGCCACTTGACCAGATGGTGGTCAGATGGACATTTAAAGTTAGTTTAAAGCAGATTATGGAGTGTCCCTCCAGTCCAAGAAATACTCGAATTTAAGTGTTTCAACATAATTCACACTATGGATGGGCATAATAATGATACATTAATTAAAAAAAAAAAGCCATCATGGATTACAATTAAGAGTTCCAGTTGAAAATTAAACCATTTTTATTTCCTCCAGCCATGGATAAATGTCATTAAATGCTAAGCTGCCAAAGGGTGTTAACTGAAAAACCAATAACAACAATGACTGGCTAATTAAACGACAATATTGCTTCCACTGAATACAAAATGTGTCAATAACACACTAATCATCTAAATGAGGAGCCTTCAGCTCATTGCATGGCAAAGCCTTCAAATTTACTGGGATCTGTGCAGGCTGATAATGTGGATCCAGTGGCCTCTGGCATAAATGCAGGCATAATGAATCATGGGAGCCCTCCAGAGGATAGTCCAATGGATGTTTTCCAGCCGATCTTCATTAGCCACCATCCAGCTGAAACATCTGTCACTGGAGTGCTTGGCACTGTCCCATGGCAATTAGTGAGCTGCTCGCAACAGGTTCTGCTGGAAGATAAACAGGACGCAAGCAGAGCGGAAAGCATGCACGCAGCAGCTCTGCATGGACGCAACGGAGCAGATAGAAGCTTCAGTTAATAGTGTATCCAGGTGCACAGACACACACACACACACACACAGAGACTTTACATGCTCATGGTGTTGCATTATAAAAAAACAAAACCTGGCTGCACATACACCAACATGTAACCCAATCATACTGTAAATCAGGTTGTGCTCTTTTCTGATGTACATATACATAACAAGCAAGAGGAAACAGCTGCACATGGTGTCCGTGTGTCCATGTGCACACGCCCACACAGTCTCATGTGTTGCACATATCAAAGGAGACATAAAGCATCAGCAGACTTATTCACTAGGTCTGTATATGACAGAAAAACTCAATGGATGGAGAGTAATCTGTATTAAAATAGTCACACACACCACATGTCGTCAAGAAATATGCAGCAAGCTTATAGATAAATAAAGGTTTCGAAGATTGAACTGTTTGAAAACTGATAATATTGATACCAAATCAGTTAATAATGCGTTAGCTACACATTAGCCTCAGACAGCTAACCCCAGCCTTTCTCAACAGGATGTTGTTTGGTTTGAGTATGTTTAGATAAAGACTGAAAAATAATCTAATATCGTTGTTTATTCCGTAACTTTAACAAAGATCGTTTCCCATAAGTCCTGGATGTTTTCAGGCTGAACGTCAGGGTTCGACTGAGGGCTCACGGCGGGTTCAGACATGGACAAAACCAACTTACTGTGTAAGTACCCACGCTGGGTCTTTAAATAGAAAACAGTGTTTAACTTTGTTAAAATAAAGGTTTACATTTCTGATAATGAAGACAGAAAAGTCTCGGAAAGAAAGGAAATTAAACTCTAGCAAAGCGCTTATTTATTTATTTATTATTTATTTTTCTCTGGGAAAAACGTTGAATGAGATCGTATTGAGTTACAGAGTCGAACGGCGAATAATCGGATGTGACGTCATGACTCTCTACGGCTTTATACAGTCAGCTGTGACCCTGAAGCCTCGACAGGAAGGCGACATGATGAATCTTTGCCTTAACTCTTAATAAAAAAGTTTAGTTTTAAGATGTGACAAAGCTCTGGCAAACTTTGGTTTAAGGAAAGGATCTCTGTTGACTGTGAACTGACTCCCACCCACCAACCACCTCCAACTCTTTGTCTGTTTTCCCTCCATTGCTGCTTTCCTCTCAAGCAGCAAATACACAAAGAAGCAGTGGAGCGGTACGAGAGGGCAGCTAAAGACCAGAAATCCCTACTGAACACCAACCAGCACACACACACACACACACACACACACTTAAAAACTCTTAAACAAACTGATGTAGAGGGCCACATACCTGAGCTGAAAGTAAAATGGATGTCAAGATCAACCAGAGAGGCTTCAACTCTGAGAGTTTCTCTAATGGACGTCGCAGTCAGGTCAAAAACATGTCAGTTTAGAGACTTTGGAATATACATATATATATATATATATATATATATATATATATATACGTGTGTGTGTGTGTGTGTGTGTGTGTGTCATTTTAAAGGGCAAATTATTACAAAGGTTCAGATTATTAAATTACAAGTCTGCTGTGTGTTGGAGGACTAAATACATCCAAGCATTTTACTTTATAACTAATTATAGAAATTATATTAAAAGCCTTTGAAATGTGCTAATTAAAACAAACAGTCAAAAAAAAGTAACTGATATATGAAGCCAGATCATTCGATTCGGGTGTAAAATGTATTGATCACGTTTTTTTTTTTTCCTTTGTCAATCAAATCTGAAAACACGGAAGTAAAGTTGTAACAGAGTAATCTGTAAGTCCAGTAATTTACAAACCCAATAGAGGCAGACACGAAGTCAAACAGTAGTAATGTAAACACATTTGAATAGAGACATTTCCTGGCCTGGCTTTCCTCCAGCAGGGAGACCTCTCGTTCCCCTTCCATGATCACACACTGAAGGCTAAATTTATCATGTCCTGACATTTTAAAACAAACTGTTATGGCATTTTGAGGGGAAGCAAATCAAAATATTAAGATCATCACCGTCAGCTCAGTGCATCTGTACCGATCCTGACAGAGAAAATATGCACATGTTGAAATAATGACAATATATATATATAGTAAGACCCCATTGTTGACCAAATAGCACAATTTAGATTTTATGCAAATTGCTATTTTCTTTCGTCTCTAATAACTTACAATTTCATTCTGCCGTTAGTTCAACAACTAGGTAAGTAAATGGCTCGTAGAAAAGCGCTTGAAGGTACTAAAGTTCTCTATAGAAACGAACCCAATGCCTCCCACACGCACAGGAAGCCTTTATCTCAAATAAACAAAGTGTGGAATGATGGGAGATCCTTATCGAGATACGCACAGTCGTACACAAGGAAGAGACAAAAGCAAACAAAAAAAAAAAAAAATGCCACACAGTTTAGCAAAGACAGACAAGCAGACACACGCCCTGACCTCCTCCTCACTAAATAATCAGCTGTGGAATCTGCAAGACAAATCATCTCTTCCCAAAGCTGCTGTCGGTGGGAGTCTGACAAAAATCGCCAAAAGGAGGAAACAACTGGACACTGGTGAGAATTAAATTAAGATCCAGGAGATTATCTTGAAATATTTGACATTCAGAGGTGCCTCGTGTGAGGAGACAGGCGAGAAGATCGACGTAATAACACGAGCCTGCGGTGGAAGTTGGTCTAAAAGTAAAAATAAATGTTCAGGAAACGTTGCCACTGTTATTCAAACATCACTGTTTTGAAAGGAAACTGAATGGAGGTTGAGAATGGAGACATTTTTCCTACGTGTGGTAATGTCGCTTCACAATGCATGCCAGATAATGAGCAGCAAGTCTGGCCCTTTGTATAATTTAAGATGGTAGTTTGTTATTGCACGACTGTGATTATGAATAACACAGTGGTTCGCTCCACCAGGAGTTTAGTCTATTCCTTCTTTCCAGCGTTACACCAGGCAGACACCCAGATCCCGCTGATTAACAGGAAGCCAGCATGTAAACACAGAGAAAGACAAGCAGGCTACTGTTGGGGCTCTATATCTGTTTTTATGTGGCGCATTGTGCTTCGTGCTCTATTGTCCTACTTGAAACCAGTATCAGATTATACACTGAGAAAGGAGACACGGTGGGAATAATCTTCGTCATGTCATGTTGACGTTTTGTTAAGATAAACGGAGTCTGCACGTATATATAAACGTATATATTAGAAGAATGAAATGATCAGCGATGTAGATCTGTATGTTTTTGGTATGTGTTATATATACTGTACTGCCATAATATTAATGTAACACACAAGTAATATCTGTCAAATCCTCAGAGGTGGGAAACAGTTTAAAGGTTCAATTGATGCTATGTTTTCCATGCATTATATATACAATATATATATATAACATATATTGATTACTAACGCATACACACACATGCAGTAGAAACATGCTCCCGCTAAAGCTGCATTTTGCTTAAATTCCCCAGTGCTGAAAATTCCTCGAGTCAGACAGAGACAGCGTATGAATGCATTTCTATATGTTTCTTTCTGTTTCTCTCTTCCTGTGTGCGACCTCTGCATCTCTTAACGCCAACAAATCCTTTCTTCCATCCCCGACGGCAGCCGTTTTATTTAGGTTCACTTAAACGCACCCCGCAGATTTATGTGAGGAATCTAGTGTGCTGTTTGATTCAGGAAGCTGAGGGGATCAGCGGGGGAATTAGAGGGCATGCATGCACGCGCGCGCACAAAAGCTGTGTATATATGTGGAAAAAAAAAAACACTTAACACAACATGCAGGAAATACTTAACCGCAAATACCTACGCAATGACAGATATATATTTACACACACACACACAAACATGCAGTGGAAAGCCTTGTACACAAGATTAGCATTCACGCATACAGGAAACACTCAACCACAAATGGCTGGACACACACATGCACACACACACACACAGAGCCAGGGCGTATGAGACCTGAAGAAGACAAGTGTTCTATCAACAAGTCCAGCTCCGGTATCGTTTCCTTCCTGTGGTTCACCGCAAATATTACAGGCCTGCTGGCTCATTCGCTGCATGGCACGGTTATTAACAGGGTTTCCAGGTTGGTGGGAGGTAATGGGCTGAATACCCGGGTGGTTTGGGATGGCTAGGAAACACACACACACCCTCAGACACATATATAAAGACAAAGATATCTGTGAAATAGAGAGAGACAAGACACAATCGCAGAAACACGTAAAGACACGACCTGCAGTCACATCACAGGACACTGAAACATGCACGTGTGCACACATACACTCCAGAAAATCCAGAGACAAGGATGAAGAGATTAGTTTGTCATCCACGGTGCTGACAGATCCTGCTGATGTGTGACCACAAACCAAACATTCATCAATCTCTTCACGGCAGGAGAAGCAGGACGAAGGAGAGGACGGTGAAGAGATTTACATGTGAGTTGAGTAAACACTCAGGAGTATTTAGCCTGAGTTAGAGTGAGTACACACACACACACACACTACTCTGGGAAGGCCTAAGTGGAGTTATTCATCAGGAAAAAAAAGAGGCAGCTGTGTATTTTATTGAGTTGACAGTGACAGAGGAAATTCAGATCTTGGTCCACTTTTAACTGCGGTATGCGGGTGTGTGTGCGTGCAGTACGAGATGAGACGTGGAATTCGCGCTGCAGAGTAGGTGTGTGTGTGTGTGTGTGTGTGTGTGTGTATATATGTGTAAGGAGTTTCGGGAAATCCTGCAATGTTGTCAGTAAACTGCCACAACCCACTAATGTTTACCAACTTGGCTGCTCTGTGATGCTTAAATACCAACGCAGAACGAACGGACGGGAGAAGGAATAATGAGCAGTTCCTCTGTTTTAGGGAAAAAGTTGAAATATTCTCATTACTTACTTCAGATGGTTTAGTGAAAACAGGCACCAGAACTTCATTTGGGTAATTTGGTGGTACGTTACACTCCAAAAGTGGACCATAGGTTTCAATCTGGGTGTTTAATGAATGCATCACAGGCATTGGGACAACTGAATATATGTTTGGGCCACTTGGGGGCAGCATAGCTGTAAATGTGACATTTTATCAACTTATAAAGTGATTATGAAGTTTTGAGTTTTTGCACGTTGTTTTAGTTGTTTCATTGAGTGTTTAGATTTATTCATGTTGTGAAATAAACCGTTGTTATAGATACCAAAGAGCGGGTTGAGCCTCTCCTACAAGTAGACTTCATGTATCTCAGGATCTTATTTCAACTGATGTTAAAACTGAGATTATACACTTTGGAATAGTAATGCAGCCTTGTGTTAGACCACGATGGTAAAGATATGGGTAGAATCTGATCTTTTAATCTATACATGCCTGTTTT
Organism: Pampus argenteus; assembly: GCA_036937835.1. Lineage (NCBI taxonomy): Eukaryota > Metazoa > Chordata > Actinopteri > Scombriformes > Stromateidae > Pampus > Pampus argenteus. Next base: position 20,542,253 of record CM072875.1, read on the forward strand.
TGTGAGATCCATATGTCAGCACGTAAGGCCTGGATTCCTGCATGTGTTCCTCGGTGTGTGTCTGGGCCTCAGCAACAGACGGCCTAATATTACAAGAACAGGCTGAGAGGAAGGAGGAGCCCCCCGACGCGTCCGCGTGGTGAAAGCACCTCTTCAGCATACGGCAGCTGTTCACATTTCCTGCGTATTGGATGTCGAGCGGTGGCCATCGCTCATTTGCTGAGTGCATTATTAACAGATGGACTTCCCGCTCTGCGCTAATATTGGGAAATGGGAGAAATGTGGAGAACAGTGTGGACACACGCACACACACACACGCACACACACACACACACACACACACATCTCTGGAGCAGCTGCTGCTGCTGCTCAATAGATGTGTGGGTGTGTAGATATTTATTGCTCAGTGTGCCCTCTGTTTGTGTGCTTCTGTGTGTGTCCATGTACATGTCTGCATGGCATGACATTTGACTGTATGTCAGTGTTTTGTGCATGAGTGTGTGTGTGTGTGAGTGTGTGTGTGTGTGTGTGTAATGCTCCTTGTGTGGGCCAACTATGTGGCAGAGGAATTCCCCTTTGACCTCATCCGCTTCATTGATTCATGGAGTGATTTGATTACTAGTAAATGCATGACTGTCAGAGCTGTATATTCAGCTGTAAGGAGGCAGTAGGATGACACTGTTTGTGTCATATTGGATTTCACTGAGATAAAGGGCTGTTTCACTAGTTTCAACCCAATGACTAATACAGAAACAATATGACCTCAGCTAGAGGTATTTATTTCCACAGGAAATATATTTAACAGGAAGAAGTACATTTTATATTTTGATTTTTTGAGTTTTGTATTGTAATTCGTTTGATTCCTTTCAGGTTTAATTGATTTATATAATCATACTATTACTCTGGTGAATATGAGTATGTATTGAACGCATCACATACTCATACATGATGATGGTTTGGAGTTTTTTTACCCCTTAACTTTATTTATTTTGGTTTTACTTTGTAATCTTTTGAAGCTAAATAAAATAATTATGCAAAAAAAAAGAAGCACAAAAAGATAAAGTATCATCCAAATAAAATCAATCACATTAAAAGACGTATTGATTGACAGGTGAACTCCGGTGTCCTCTTTGCACCAAACATTAAACCAACAACAGATGCAATGACAATGACTAACTTACAGTAATAACCTTCCAGCGTGTCTGCTTAATGCCTGGTTACCAGCACCATAAACAGTCTGTGTTTGGTTCAGGTTGCTGTCAAGCCACAGCTGACTCTAATTCTGTCCGTCCTGAAATACAGAGTAGTAGGTAGTAGTCCAGCAAAGTGTCATTTATTGTTTGTACGGTATGTAAACTACTGTACATCAACTTGATGTTCACTGTGATTGATTATTAGCATAGTCGCCAGAATAAAATGTTGATATTGTAGGTTTCTGCAAACCACAGATATGTTGAATATCTACATTTTAATATATATCATATTTCTACATTAGTTTAATTGGGAAAGTGACGCAGTTCAGACGACATCGATATGTGAAGGAGGCAGGTTTGATCAGAGAGAGACCGCTTCAACCGAGGTTTTAGCTAGCTATGATCTTTTCTTAACTCGAACTAACTCTGGTCACTAACTATCCTTTCTGTGCAGACTTTAACTAAAGCTTAACCACAGCATTGTCATAACATAAAACATAATTATTCAAGTTATAGCAGCCATTCAATGCAGTGTTGAAGTGTTGACACGTGAAAAGTGAAACTAGAGATATTCTACATATCCGTGGTTTGCAGAAATGTATAATGTACACAATGTGCATCTTTTTATTCTGGTGACTGGGTTGTGAACTACTCATTCTCTTATTACTATTAATCTACTAATAGATTTCCACATCGTACGAAATCAATGATAACCAATGGATAACAGGGACATTGGGAAAAATAAGCAAAACGGTAAATTGTGATGTTAAGTACACTTTAGAACCTGCAACCTTGATACGGTCCATTTAATCATACTAATCAAATATTTTTTATTTTAAATCAAGTGTGAAGGAAATACAGAACTTTTCCGGGGGTCTGCACATGTGTTCCTATACAGGTAGTTACAGCCCATTATTGAAATTATCCATGTATCTCATTATCTCCTGCATCCATCCTTTGGCTTCCTGAAGTTTAACCTGGCATCCATTCACTGGCAGAGGATGACGGATGATTGCAGCCTCTTCATTTCCTAATGTTCCTATGTACCTTCTCTTAGCCATTTGTCACCTGGGTATGTAAACACAACCAAGTACCTCCATGTTGCCATTTCTAAACTAGGCACTCATTGAGAAGGACATAAACCAGGCTACTTCCTGTGTGCCGTACGTAACTTAGATGGCACAGGAACCACACTAAGGCACGGTTTATCTGAAGTGTCTCCTGCCATCCTAAGACACATTTGTTAACTCAGCCAACCATCAAGAGCCCTGGAAAGCGGAACAGCACACTTAGAGCAACACTTTCCGCTTCTTCCTTTAAAACAAACAGTTGCGGCAGAAGCAGAGGAGCTGGAAGGAAATGAGTGTTTTTGATTTAAAAAAAAGCTTTTTAATGCTATGATGCCAACGTCTGGGGCCAAATAGTCAGAATTGACAACCTGTGATAGTATGTGGAGCTACAAAGATGTGTTGTTATGTGTTGCAATCAATATTAAACAGTGGGGTAAGAAAACAGAACATTTCTCTGCTCTGTTTTTTGAGCTTTGATTGTCATATTGCATCTACATGCCAAAACTGTTATGTAACCAGGTAAGTGCAGTGTTTTATCACTCCATGAGATCTACATAAGCAGCCTTTTCAGGAGACCTAATATGTCTCGAGGCCTGTTGGCATGGCGACAGCGGTGCCAGAGTAATAACTAACTGAGTGAAGGCCTCGGCCCGACGCTGGCAGAGTTGTGGTTAGCGAGCTTGCAGTCCAGTGCCAGCGGTCCTCTTGCTGCACTGACAGGCTGCCAAATCATAACCCTCCTTCAACAAATGGAGCATGACATGGGAATCCATCTCTGTGAGCGTGGTGGCGCCTGGGACTGACTCCACCGGGCCTGGCCTGTCTCTGTCCCTACTTTGTGTCTACAGCTCATACACGACTGTCAGTTGGACACTGACCACGCAGCAGTCAGCATGAGGAATCTATTGTGTCTGCATATGAATCCCTGCAATGGTTACATAAATATATAAAAACACATAATGTACAAGCTCCTATCTTCTAGATATTTAGATGCTAGATTAGCATCTAGGTATCTGGGTAATGGAGCATGAAGCATATATCTAAAACAAATAAATGAAAAAAGAAAGAAACTGCATTTGAGTAAACGTTGTAAGTCTAAGTACAAATCAAGAAAAGTGAGAGTATCTACAAAATGCTTTAAGGGCTTTAAATGAGATTTCAAATGAGATACTGAAAGTGAGTCACCTGACCTGAACTGCAGGGAGAGGCAGAGCCAGGCCAGCAAAAGTTTGGTCCTAATCCACAGATCTTAAACTCTGAGCAGGGAACAATCAAGAGAATTTGTCCTGGGGATGTAGCAGACTGACAAATGATCATAAACCCGCTGATCTATTGTGGAGCCAAATTGTGTATGACCTTTACAAGCTATTGAGACGATGACACACATAGATCCCTTCCTGTAAAAGCTGAGGGACAAAATGAGGCTTCGGGACTCTGAGTTAAATCAATCAAGTGGTTATCTTTGTCCTGGGAGTTGTGTAAAGGATTTACTGCTATTGTGTCACGGGTACAAAGATACATATGACTGCAATTATATTATTTTCCTCCATCATGGCCCAGCGAAGAAACACTATCTGTGTAAAAATGGGGAAATGGAGATGAGGGATTTATGCATTAAAAAGTAAAGTTTACGAGTTTATTTCAACCTCATATATGTGTGTTGGGTTAAAGTAGGTGCAGAATATGAAAAATCTGTTGTTATAAGTTATTATGTTTTAGTACATGAGATGTTCATGAAAACGGGACAGGATGTCTTTTTAAACACAGTTTGAAGAGGAAACGAGGTCATTTTAGCTTCTAATATATACCTGTGTCCTTTACGGGACAGGTGAGTCGGCTTTAATTACCGGGTTTTATTGATATTTAGGGGAGTGAGTGGGAGCCAAAAGGCTAAATGGATAATTGATTGCCCTGGAACAAGGTGATTAATGAACAATTGGGTGTTTTGCAGTTCACCTAATCTCCAGCTGTCACTGGAGGAGGAAGTGCCATGATGGAAAGGACTTTCCAGGCACACAGACAGGTGTTTGTGCTTTACACCTGTTGTTGTTTTTCTTTATTTACCATTTATAGTATTCCTTATTTATTAAACATATAGAAACAATAAGAAAAGTGTTGCTCAGAAGTGTGTTTGAATTTAAAATGTATTTTCTGAGCAACAAAAGACAAGTTTTAGACTCAAAGTAAGATCTTAAAGAAAGCGTTATATTTTCCCACAGGCTACAAATAATGAAATGCAACATTAAAAAAAAGAGGGAGTCTATGTCTATGATGAAGATCCATCTATAATTTGACTTGATGTAATAAACCATCACTCATTTCTTCAAACTGGTTTGTCATGCTGCTAAGCATCACAAAGTATTTATGGCTACATTTAAATTAAGATGTATTCCCAAAGGATGCAGCCAGATTTTACTTATCTGCTTTTGATGCTCTCTTCCAAAACCACATTTAGTCTTTTCCATTTGGACATGAAAGAGTTTTGTTTCAGTGTATACGTGTTACATTTAGACCCAACACAAGGTCCAACATGATGGACCCAGCGAGACCAGTTCCATGTAAAACCATCTTCCGTCCCACCTTAAAGCTCTCTATACTCCCAGCAGGCTTGAAATCCTTGCTGGGTTTCATACAGTTTCCTGCAGCTTCAGGCTGATTGGGTTGTCTCTCCGGGGCGGTTCTTGAGGAGCGCGACTGTGTCGAATCCTGCCGTGTGCTCCCGTAGCCAATAGAGTTATTCCTCTTCTGAGTATTAAGGGAGCTTCAATGAACTAATTTGGCTCCCTCACAGAGAGATTAGCGAGGAGGTGAGAAGCAGTTATCGAAGGAGGAACAATAAGAGAAAGATGGAGTAGAAGAGACAACAAAAGAGACTTATCCTCATAGTGTCTTATGAGTAGAGAAGCGACAAAACGGGAAGAAAAAGAAGTCGAGATGTCAACAGAGAGAAGAAGAAAGATTAAAGGGACAGAAATCTGGGAAATCACAAACATATAGAGCAGAAAAAGGCTTGAGAAATGAGTTTGTGTTGGCCTGGTCACGTCATGCAGGTCATATGTGTAGAGTCTGCAGCAGGTTACAGGTTAAAAGTCAAGAACAAACACAGTCCCAGGTTTGGGGTGTTTGATGCTTCACATCAGCATTTCAACAGCAAAACCTTAAAGAAAACTATAAATCTAACTGTAATCGCCCAAATCACTGACTGTACACATAGGGAGGGGTATTTGAGAAGAGCTTTCACACAAGATTTCATCTTCTAACGTGAACGTGCCACAAGAATTACCACCGTCAACCAACAGACGTGCTGCCCTTTTGAGGGAATAAAGAAGATTGTCCATTTGTCCAGATGGAAGAAGCTGTTTAATTCAATGCACCAAGCTACCAGTCTCATCTAATTCACAAAAAGGCCCATTTTACTGTGCCGCTTTCTGCTCTGCTTGTAGTTTATTCTAAAACAAGTATGCAGATTTTGATTGGTTTAAAGAAATAGACTAAACGTACATGTACAACGTACGATGACTACGTACAGCCGTACTGACTCACTGTTTCCCGCTGAAGGTCCACAGTTGGAGAAAACAATCCAACATGTGCAGGACGTGACCCTCGATGCAAAGCGTAGAGTAAGAAAACAGATGCTGCTGCTGCTACTGCACAGAGGACCGTCAACACTGCGGACAGCGATGTCAGTCCACTATAATGCAGTGTAATTAGTCCCTTAAGGGGAGTGATCAGGATGTTTAGCAGCATCCGGGACATCTGCATCAACAAATCAATGTGTGTGTGTGTGTGAAGTTATATATGAATCAAGAAAAGGATTTCTTCTAAGACCTCTTTCAGTGATGCAGACATTACGGGAGGCAAAATAGTAGAGATGAAAAACTTTTTCCATTAGGATTATGTTGTCACATAGCACCCTCTAGTGGGTCAATTCTCTCTATATAAAAAGATCCTGCACAATTTACACCCAAGTTATAATCCATAATTGAAATCAGGAAAAGAAAATCACACCGTGCATATTTAGTAATGCTACATCATTAAAGTTTACGTTGAATTTCATTTTGTTTGATGTCTTATATATTCCATAATAAACAACTGTGTGTGAGTTAATGAAAGACAGATTGCTCTGCTGAAGACATTAAATCGGAGGGGAAATGATAGAATCTGTACCCATGTATTTCCTCGGCCTCTGAGGGAAACACTTTATGGTGATTCCTTTCGCAGACTGAGAGCTGGAGGCTCCATTATCACCTTCCTGGATTAAGCTGTGACTGCTGACAGGCACACAGGGTGTATAAATGTCAGAGCGCCGGGCTGCTCCGTGGGTCAGATTGAGGCTTCGCAAAATCCTGAATGAACAGCGACAGATTTATGAGCAAGAGGCCCAAACGCTGAATGTGATTGGGTAATCAAGATGCCACGTTGTAATTTGTGGTGGTGATCAGCAGAGCTTTTGTTTGTTTTATAATTCTTTTTGTGGCACTTTAAGTCTAAAGTCAGCCACTTTTTCCAGGAATCTCAAACACGTCAGACTTTTTTTAGATTTTAATCTAAATCAAATCAATCAATGTCTGGACATGTAGCAGCCCACGGATCAATTGAGCTTCATGTCTTTAACTATGACTGGAAAATCTTTTTAGTCTTCAAGTTTATGTTTTTCTGACTTTGCATGTTACTACAGTGACTGCGTCTTGGGCTGTGAGACCAATAATGTTGTGATATTAGCTCAAGTTTAATGCAGGTAGCACTAATCCCTCAACTCTTATACTGTCACATAAAGGACACGGTGACACACTGGATGGATCAAACAGTGGTGAACAAATCTCCACGACAAGCTATTTATCACTCACGTCTAAAATGCACTATATATATATATATATATATATCGGTTACAATGCACTTCTGAGATCATATAGTTTTTTCTGTGTTATAATCTTCATTGAGTCTTTTTTCTTCTTCTCTCTTGGAATCAGTGTTCATTTTGTGAACCAGGAAAAAAATAATAAATAACTGAGGAAAAATAAATGCTGCTCCAAGAGATTCTCTAGTTATATGCTGAAAAATGCTTCTCGGTACGCTTGATCCTAAAAGACTTCATTATTATGGATTATATTAATGACTGACAATATGAAATATATAGGTAAGGATACAATCAAGGTGGATTATGGAACAAATTCCTCTAATTGGTCACTGTTGAAAGATAAAGGACTTGTGTATTTACTATAAACAAATGGCATTTTTTACTTTTCCTAGATGGCCACTAAGTAAAAAGAGCTTAAAAAGAGCTTAAGGTCAGGTCTAACCTCTGGCCGTGGCACAAAGGTCTTAAAAACAGGAACGTTTTGTGACCTTGAATACAAGAACAAACAGTGAAGCCTGTGTTGTGTTCGTAGAGGCAGAAACTAATCTGTGTAGTGTATGCAGGGAGACAGAAAGACTGATGTCGTGATGTTTTTCTGTATACATTTCTGTGACAGCCTCCGTAACCGTGGTGACTCCCCTGTTCCCTTCGTGCTAAACAAAGCTCATTCTCAGGTCAACGTTTTTCTTGCTGGCAGTAGCAAACTCTGCCGTCCACGCCAGCCATGTAGCGAAGGCAAACAAACACCACATGGGATCCATTTCAAGGGCACAACCAAACAAAATGAGTCTTTAATAACACTCTGCGGAGGGCCTTGTAATTGCAAGTGAGTGAGGAACATTTTCTAATTATAAGCGCTCGCGGGCACGTACTCTTTTCTTGCGCCTTTTGTAGCCTAGCGAGCCCCGTTAGCCCATTGCTAGCTGTGCGGGTGCAACCACGAGATGTTGAAGATTGCAGGCTGGCAGAAGTTGTTTTTGTCGGGTTTGGTTTTTCAGTCAGGGTTGGTTAGCCGAGTAAACACCGTGTGAAGTGGGGAGGGCGTATGTGCCACCAGATTCTAAACAAAATCAAGAAAAGTACAAATTTTCCTTTTTGTTTGGCGCAAGATTGAAGTTGTGTTCTTCCTGGATAGCAATTAAAGGATGTGACTGTCAACGTAATTATAACTTCCTAAATTGCGGCTTTGGAAAATAAAAATTTTCCCTGCTTGTCTTGGTGCATTTCTACAAGAAATGCCAGTTCGTTGTTTGTTTATTGCGATTCTACCATAAGCACATCTTTTAATTAAACCTGTTGAACATACAAACAATTGAAATATGATTGGGAATGTCCTTAAAGCATGTGATAAAGATGTGACATGCTCAGAAAGAGTTCACGGGGAAGACGTTCGCCAGGTTTAAACTCGGGTCAACGTTTCTCTACAAGTATAAGAATGGAAATAATATGTTGAATCTTAAATCTGAACAAATTATACCAAAATCAACTGTGCTAACCACTCAGCTAAAGGGTCACCCTGCTAGCCAAGAGGCAGCGCTATTTTTCAAATCTACATTATACAGACTTCATGAAAAGACAAAATCACCTGCACAAACCCCCTTCCTCTTCTGCCATCTGCATCAAACTTTTCAAGCATCTTTTTGAGCCTGGACAGTCTGGACTGTTTCTTGAACGATCTGATCGTTGTGTTTCCGCATGTTTTGTTCGCCGCTCCGGCGCAGCTCAACAGCTGTAATCCATTTTTGCAAAACTCGGAGCACATCCAGTGACCTTCTGTTCTGTTCTACTGACCGGGCTGATCAGATCTGGTTATGGTAGAAAGGCTGTAATTAACAAACAGACCGTCGATGGAAGCCAAAATGCCAAAACAAACCGGGAGTTTTACCAGTTCAACGCCAACCACACAACACCTCCAGGCTTCTTTCTGTTTGACTCCACTTTGGACAGCCGAGCTTTTAATCTGGCAGGCGATCTTCGGCGCTTAGAAATACCACAACTGCAGTCTCTACAGCCAACTACAGCTCTGTCCTCAGTGAAGTTCCCAAGGATCACTGGGGTTATTTGTAGGGTCAAACGAGGATCTACAGGAGTGGTTCCTGTATGGAAACACTTGTATGCGTGTAGAAATATGGGTGAATATGAAATAACAATAATTTGGTTGATAATTCCTTGGTTGACTTTGACTGGACTTCATATAATTATACATGCGTGTGGATTTACACGTGAACATTTCACCTTCGTTTTTGCTTCTAAAGAATTTGTTTGAGAAAATAATAATAATAGTTTAATAATTTAATAATAATGAAGCCTTTCTGCACACAAAAGCACACAAATAATAACAGAACCATCCTGACACACACACACACTGAGACAGAAAGTCTGCTCACACACACACACACACACACACGCTGCTCTTGGATGTCTTTAGCGTCTGGTAGATTTGGGAGCGTGTGATGGATAGCATTTGGCTGGCACCCAGGCCAGACAGCCAGTGTGTTCTCCCCAGCTAGCCAGACAATTGTTAACATACAGCCCACCTGAGACTCTGAGCTCGTAAATTAGAGGCATTTAACTGAGCCGTCGATCCACCTTTTAAACAGAAGCTGACAGACGCAGCACGAGGCCTCGAGGCTTTCCCGCTCCTTCACTCCCGTGTGTCTCTAACCCTAACCCTTTCATATCTATTTCCTAATCAATTTCTTTTTCAGCAAGTTCTAAAATTGTTAATATATTTATTAATTTTTCCCCTATTTCTCCGTATCACACACACACACACACACACACACACACGTGCAATCACAATCTTGGCATGCGGCAACGCAACACAATCTGAGGTGGATGGAAATGTTGACAAGGTGATGATGATGATGCCATACTTTGAAACTTCACTGCTTTTTATTTTTCCAATATGTTCTCCCAGAACCGGGAGAGATATGTTATCACTACACAGTCAAAATGATTTATGAAGCTGCTTCTTTTTTTTTTACTGATGTATCAAATCTTACAGGTTGATCTCAATCAATTTATGGGTTATTTTCCTCTAAATATCATCTCACAACGGCACCATGCATGTGCGTATGCAGGTGCTTTTTGCATATTGATTCCTGATTTTGTCCTGGCTGCTGCCTTTAAAAGTAATCTCTGGTTTTGTTGTGGCAACCAATAACGATCCCAGATTTCTTCCCCAGTTCCCTGTTGACATGTTGAAACTCAACACATTTGAATTTCAAAACGTCAACAGTGATCATGGGGATAATTTGGGCGTTTTCTGGGTTGCTATAACGCCATCAGAGACTGTATCTTTAACACAACACACAAATAAGGTACAGTTTAAAACTACTGGTACTGATGCAGATTACTCTCTGAACACAGAGTCAGTAAAAACCACTGATTCTGAATGTTTGCTGGATATCATCGTGCTGTGTGCGGAGTTTATTAGTGAAAGAGCTGATCTGTCTGAGTGATTTAACAGGCTGATAGATGGATGAGGCTGACAGAGAGAGTTACAGCACTGCCAGCACCCCGGGCCATGCAGCGTTTCCTGATGAGGAACACAGAAAACATCCCTAACAAGTGATTTATGCTCGTGTTGAATCTGAATCGGGTGAAATGACCTGTCTCGCCTCCATGGAAATGTAATCTATTAATAAAGTCTTAAAGTAAAGGAGGTAAAGTTTCCTCCCACAGCTGGAGTCAGAGAAGAACTGCACCAAATAAATAGTATAGATGGAAGCAAAGACGTAAATAAAAGTGATTACAGATTATTGCTGTTTTATTAGCACAATGATAGAAATTCATCAATGAATTGATCAATAATTGGGCATTATTTTGTGGTCTACTGTATCATTAATTCTCATTTTCAGGGTATTTATGTTCGAACGTGATCTCCAGTTTGGGGACAATGATGTAGCACATATACAGTTTTCATAATATGGTTTTGTGCTGCCATCTCATGGTAGTAATGTGATTGAGCCATAAATTAAACTATTTCCCTTTAACGCTTAATATGTAGGAAATGAACTTAAAGTTTGAAATGTTGTATCTGTTGCATCTTCTTAATGTGATATAATATAATATACACTATATATAAATCTTTTGGCATTGTTGAGATTTGCAATGGTCATAAAATCAAAAACTGATGATTGATATCTATGCAGCGTTGGATAAAATCCAGCCGTTATAAATTGGATAAATTACAACGTGAGTCATTTCTCAGTTGGAATAATTTTTTATTTTGTTTTTGTCTAAGAGACATTTGCAGGTAGGACGTTACACTGTCTTGCATTAATGCATGCAGGCGTGTCAGAATCAAGACAATACATCACGTGTACATTAATGTAATGTAATAAATGTCAAGTCAGTTTGAGTTGTATTTGTAATAATATCACAAAATTTGTCTCCTTTAAACAGCGAAATGACAGAAATACAGCACAGAAAACAGGATGACACAGTTCTAATGGATTTATAATATACATGACAAATGAATGTATTTACATCATTATGTCAATTTGCCTGTGTAAATATAATATGGTTAATTTATTTACCATTACAAGGTTACATAAAAAGATAAAATAGAATAGAGACAAGGGACAATTAAATTAAACAACAGATGCATCAAAACAAGGTTTTTATTTTTATCAGATCTCATTTCATGACCAGGATGCAAAAAATAGGAAAAAAGCTGCTCTGACCAAGTTCTCATCAAATCTCGGTTACCTGGAAGAGCAGCTAAAATCCACAACAGCTGTTTGTGAGTGATAAGAGATTGAACAGATACGAGGGGAGTTTGCCCAGTATGGCTTTTGTAAATAAAGATGTACCAATGCTGCCGCCTCCTCAGACGTAATGAAGACCAGGACCATCTTAAAGTAGACAGTGATGTGTATGAGACAATGAGAAATACCCAGCTACTAGTAGGATGACGCTCTTTCAACCTCCTAGCGTATGAATGCTAACAGTATCTGAGATAGGAGCTAGGAGCTCTGCATCATGCATGTACTTGTGCAAGTTACTACAAGTAATCACAATAACATCATCCAGCAGTAACATAATAATCCAACAGGGGGCGCCATAACACAGGAATTAGGATTATAAATGTGCAACTTTTCAACACATCCACACTCACTCCAGTATGGACACCACGTCTGAGGCGTCTCAAATATGCTTCAAACCCCGAATTACAGCATGAATGTTCCAGTGAGACTAATAACGTCGTCATTGCGTAACTCTGAGGCCCCCGCTGGACCACCTGCATCCCACCACGGCTGCTGTGATGGAGGGAAGAGGCTGACGGTTTGAATTGAATGGAAAGCTTTATGTTGCGTGTCCCTCAGTGAATGTGAAGTCCTATTGACGACATGCTGTTGCTGTGAACACCAGTGACTGTATTACAGTGGTCCTTGGATACATAATAAATCATAATCTAGGTCCATTATCACACTGAAAAAGCGACAAATAATAATAATAATGTTCACCTTCTACTGTGAGAATATGTCTCCTTTCTTCCTGAGGGCTTTTTATAAGTTAATAAAGGCTCTGCGATGGAAATATGTGCATAGCTGTTTCCATAACGAACACCAGCGTCTCCAATGCCTCTTGCTCCAATATAATTTAATAGCTGTTGTGGTAATTGAGCCAGTCTGTTAGGTGTTATGTGTTAATGTGTTTTAATTACAGACTTGACTCTGAGGGTCTTCTCTGTACGGCAAGAAGGGGAAAAAGTGGCCTGATATAAAAAAAAAAACCCAAAAAAAAGGATAACCCCACACATTTTTATTAAATAAAATTAATGACTTTATTATTATCGGATTGGATTAGTATTCTTCTCCAGACCCCTTTAAGCAGGGAAAACTAATGGATTTGGAGCTAATGTTTTCATAATGAACGAGAGCGTTTTGTTTTTTACTCTCATGTAATCTAATATCTTTCAGACAGGCTAAAGTGCCGAATAGATTCACGTCCACAAAAGGCTGATAAAATCCTTATCTGTGATTAAAATTCACTCTTCTCTCATCGTTAATATTATTGGATTTTTTTCTTATTTGATGGAGAGATTATTAGAGTTAGTGTAATGGTGCACCGCGGCTCATGTCTTCACACCGACCGGAAACAAAGTTTATGAGGCGGAAACTTTTAGCACCGTTTTATGTGTCGCATAGATGAGAGAAGTGAGCTGCGTCTACGAAGGAAAGAAGGTAGAAAACCATTTCTGACCTTTTTAAAAGAAACACTTCATTGACCTATAAGTGAGTGAAAGATTTTCCCCTCCAAACCTATGACAATCATTTTGACTGGGCCTTTCAGATCTGACCTTTTTCAACCTTTCTCTTTTTTAAATATTACTTGAAACCCAGTTGGCCTTGTGGTTAGAGAGACTGTGCTGTACCCTAAAGGTCACAGATCCAATCCCTGCAAACAGCCAATCCAAACAGATTTAAAAAAAAATACAGGCCTAGCATTTGACGGGTTTACGAGGGGACGTTTTGAAACCTGGAGTTTATATTTACAGTCTGATGTTACTGAAGACCACATGTTTGAGTCCAGCAGGAGCTGCGAGGCAGAAACTGTAGCTGAGCCTGAGTCAGGTGTTGTACTCCAAGACACAAGTGAAATCAGCTATTAAGATGAAAAAAAGCTCTTCTCCAGCTCTTCTTTTTCATTCTTGACTCAACTGTTTCTGTCACTTGCGCCTCTTATATTATCCTTATATTTAAATAATGATGACAGACACGTCGGTTCAGATATGCCATAAACTGACCCTCATGCAGAGTAGTCCTGCTTCCTATAGGTGGCACTATTCCAGTCTGTGCTCATGTTAAACAGGCTAAAAAGCCTTCAATTAGTGAAACATTATATACAAGAAGACAGTGGAAATAATAACACAGTAAAACAACAGGAGCCTAATGAACATATGAAATACAATAATGGAGGAAACAATACAATAAAAGCAATAAAAATAGATAAAACACAATAAAAATAACATTTAAAATGAAAAACAATAAATGTAAAACTCCCCATGAAATGCAAGAAGAAAGAAAACATGTTTAACTTCTGTTTTACCTTTAATTAGTTTGATGTGGTGCAACCGAATGAAAGTAAAGCTCTACTTCATTATTCAGATTTAATATATATATATATATATATATATATATATATATATATATATATATATATATCTCAGATTATCTCAAAGCAAACGATAACAACGAGCGCTCATGTGGAGTTTCTGTTTCCATTTGACGTGTTTATGTTCAGTGTTTTCCATCTGTGTAGTGCTTTGCTGACTTTCCACTTTGCAATTCATACATCTCCTGATGTATTATGTTCATAAAAGGGGGCAAGTACACTTCAGTGTACTAATTAAGTATCCAGCTGCTAACGTGTAGCATAATAATCTCTTGTCACTGGGGGACGTGGGATGTCTATAATGAAATTAGTACACATACGAGTAGCTATAGGCCTGATTCTAGTGAATATAAGCTAACATGATATGCCCCCTCCCCATCATGCATTGCACACACTGCAGTCCTGTCAGTCAGTCTATTAAACACACACAGACCCTCTGCTATGTTGCACTTCTTCTCCTTCCCCCCCCTCTGTTCAAATGCATGCTGATTCTCATTTCAGTGCTCACAGTAGGTGCCAAGGAACCGACTCCCAGACTTAATGCTGGGCTCATTTCCCAGGTCAAGACTTTATTGATTGATATAGAGTACAATTACATAACCCGCTATGCATATCCCCCCGCCAGTTATTAGTATAATTTCCTTTATTACGGCCTCTGTGAACTCTGAGGGAGCGCCGCGGGCCATGAGCCGGGACTGTCTCTTTCCTCTTACTGCCGAGTATTAAAGTCCTGACCTGTGATTTCAAAGTGTCACAGCTGCCAGAGTCGTTTAACTGTGACAATTACACGACTTGAAATGACAGCGTGATTCTGTCTCTTCTATTTCTCGTGTCTTGCTGACGCTCTTGTCACAGCTCACGAGGTAAAATCGGATCTATAATGAGAAGTAATAATGTCAGATCAAAATGTTCTGTACTTAATGTTCTCTCTCAGTGGGAAGAAAAATACATGCCTCCTTTTGTACAAACAAGTGAAAATAATTGCTGGAAAGAGGGAGGTAATTTTAGTTTTTATTAATTTATTATTTTATTAAAATGTATTTCACAAAGTAAGTCACAGATGCTGAAGGTTTATAGAAAAATCCTCTTGACTATCAGTTAAGGAGAAGTTTGTTGTGTCAACTTTTTAATTATTATGAATTGTTTATTATATTATTTTTTTTGGAAAATGCTTATAATTAGTCATCTTTTTAGTAAACACTGAGCCGATCGCAGTAACGTCTTGACTCGTTTTTATGTTTTTTTTATTTCCACTGTTCTTCAGTTATGTAACTGTAAAAAAAAACAAAAAAAAAACAAGAAATCTGTAACTTTTTAAATTGACGCTTACTGACTGATTATTAGCTTTTGTATTGGTTTGCACTGTTACTGCACTGATGCAAAAAAAAACACAAACAGGTTGTAAAAAAATTAAAGAAAGCAGATGATAAAGTAGTAATTCTATTATATTTATGATTATATTATTATTTATAACTACTATTATAATCTTGTAGTAAACTCTGTAGACATGCATGTGTATACACAGTATATTGTGTTTGCATAATATTAAAAAAAACACTTAATAACGTTAAGAGTATAATGAGTTCATATGTATACAGGTGAATGTGTCTTGTATTGTATAATGAATTGAGTCATCATATCAAGTACATTTCAATACATATTATGAATTAGTTTTATATATATATTTGTTTTTTCTCCTCCACTTGCAGTAAGACTTATTAGAGAAAATACGACTCGATAGTAGATCAAGACATTAAGTGGGGCTGGGGGCCGGGTCGCCGGCTGCACTACTGTAAGTATGAAACATCGATCAAACTTCCCTGCGAGCTTGTCTGTCTGTAAGTAACCGTCAGTATGTAAACACTGCTTGTCATCAGGATGGATGGTTTTGGGCACAGAGCCGCTGGCCTGTGAGGTCTGTGTTATTGTGGTGAATGGATGGTAACACTCACACACACACACAAACACACACACACACACACACCCTTATGACTCATCCAGCGTCTCTGTTTAGTTACTCAGCTTTCAGTTGTACAGGGAGTGTTGTTGTCAGACAGACACGCCCAAACACATGTGGAGAAACATGTGGATTTGCAGATGGGGTCAACCCAGGATTCACCCAGTCGCAACGAGGTGCATAATTTTAGGTTTTTCCAAGTGTCAGCATGATTTAAAGAAGGATTTTAAAGTCAAACATGTTGGTTCAGATTGAAATCTCACTCTGCTTTTTATTTAAATCTGTACTGTACAGATAAAACACGACAGCTGCACCGACGTCAATCATCCAGCCAGAACACAGTTCATCAATCTCTAAAGGATGCTACACCTCCAACACACAAAGTAAACAACAACATGCAAACAGCCACGTTCACACTCTCACACTTCTATACTAAATATAAAAACACCTCCTTATCCATCCCTGTTGGATTCAAGGTTTTTATATAATTATGAACCCAGGCAGCGTTTTTTCTCTTCTTTAGTTAAAGTCATTCCCTAAATACCAATAAAAGTCAATTGTTGAAATCTTGGCCTGAAGAAACGTGTGGCCGCTGGGTGTTTTCTGCATCTATTGTTGCAGCTCCTGTTGATGGTTCAGTGAACGCTCCGCTGCTTGGAGTGTTGCATGCTTTCTACAGGCTTTTTATACTTTTAATTTCATCCGTGACTGGATGAAGAACGCTTTTGTTTGTGAATGAATTTACGGCATAAAATTAAAAATTAAATTAAAATCATCCTGTTAAACTGCAAAAACAACAACAAAAACCTGTTTAAATAATAAATTGTTCTGTATTATTAGTACAACTGTGTACTGTTTTAAGACCTTGACCGTTTGCAGGGACAGAAAGTCCAATTTTCTTTTCCTTTCTGTCTCTAAATCTCTCATAAGTCCCCCAACTCTCTAAATCACTAAAAAAAAAACAACACCTTTTTTATGTGACAATAAATGTTTTTAGATAAATCAATGGGTTTTTTAATGTTTATATTTTTATTTTCTCACCTTGTAAAGAAGCATTTGATCGCTCAGTTCATCTAAAAGAACATGCATGTTGTTTTCTGGACACACACACACACACACACACACACACACACACACACTTTTCACTTCCTCTCTGCCCTTCTCACTCTGTCTCTCTTTTCCCCAACACACAAACAAGCTCAGAAACATAAACAAACACAAAGATTCACACCCACACATACACATGCGTCCATTTACTTTATGAATAATAGAAACACATGCTCTCCTTCTCTCGCTCCCTCCATCACTTACAGAAACTCTCATGCAGACATGTCTATTCATGTAGGGGGCGTCGTTATTAACAGAGCACATTAATAACAATACTGCAGGGCTCCCATTGTCTCCCAAACATAATTATATTATCCATCATGCTTCTCTGCAGCGCTGACACACATCGAAACACGGCTGAGGAGTCTCGCCGGGGCTGCTCGTCCACCAGCATTACCATAGATAATGCTTAATTATGCTAATTCGATTGCAATCATTTTGTACAAAATGACAACATGCTTGAGCTAATGAATATTTATAAGACGCAGGGTAAGAAGTTAATTGTGCTTTATGAGTGTGCAATGGAAGTTATGTTCATGACCTGGATATGGAAGAGATGACTGGACTGTGGTGGAAGGAAGGAGGGAGGGAAGGAGGGAGGGAAGGAGGGATGGAAAACCTCTGCAACCGATGATCTGACACTGAGTCATCTGATGGTGTTTACAGCAGATCAACCAATAAGAAACAGAACTAAGACCGAATATCAGTGTGATAACGAAGAATAGCAGATGTCACATAATTAATGTTGAACTGCTTCTTTATTTTTCAGCCATCATTACCCAAATTCAGTCATTAAATGTGTTCATTAAGTCATAAAATGTTGCGGTGAGAAGCAGTAAGTATCAATGTGAAATTACTATTTAATATTAAAAAAAAAAACTCATTGTGTATATTTTCACAAAAAGCAGAAAGTTGTTCATATGACCAAAAAAAAAAAAAAGTAGTTCATGAATAATTAAACTTTTAAAGCACATCATTGGTTGGTCAGTGTTTAATACGTGTTTTAAAGCTGCATACTGCAGCATATATTGCTTTATTCATATTAAACGACACCACATTGGTTTGATTGTTCATTTTGCTTTTAAACTATATGCACTTTTCTACTGTTTGCACTTCACAGTTAGGCACTAAACTGCACTCTGTGCTGGTACTAACTCAGTATAATCACAATAATTGAATCTAATGTAATATGAACATTATTTTGGGCTGTCATTGTGTTTTCCAGTGCAGAAGAAGAGTTTACAGAAACAGTCACATGAATCAAAGTTCCCCTTTTGAAACACTAAACTTCCTCTGTGCCCAGTAAAGCTTTTCCTGTTGGATAAACCGAGCATGTTAGAAAGCTTCAGACAGTCAGATGTTGTATCAGCAGGTCTGGTTTGCATGGTTTCCTTATCTGTAGGCCAGTTGTGATTTCCCTGTTTCAATCTGTGTGTGTAGGTGAAGTGGACAGATGAGTAAACGCTGTTTTACTCTGCAGACTTGCAGAGATTTCTCTTGAAATTGCAGCGGGCGCCCTTTGACTTCACTTATTCTGTCTCACTGAAACATCCTCCCTCTTTCCTCTTTTTCTTCACACATGTACACACTCTATAGTATCTCTTTAGAGTTAAGTGCTGGGTTAAATTTCAGACAGACCATTTGTCACTGTCAGTAATTCACATAACTTGGGCCCAGAGTCTTGGCTGATAGGTAACATGATTACCTGTATGCCTTTCTACAAGGAGGGAAATGAGATTAAAAGTTGCCCTTTTGCATCTTAGGGAACAGCAGGCCACTGCATGGCAGGCCGTGTCAGGCGCTGGCAACTCACTGCAGAGCGCAGCTCATAATCCATCTTGATCTCATTAGGACGGCACGGCTGATTTTTACTGAAATGTTCCTTTAGATTCTGCCACAGGAATGCAGAGAGGCTTTTTTGGTTCAGACGATGCGTCCGTACTTTGAGCTGACTAAGCGCGAATGGGCTGAACGCTGCACACGCCAGCATTGGCTGGAGTTGGCAAGAAAGGGAGAGAGACAGAAAGAGAGAGAGAGAGAGAGAGAGTGTGTGTGCGTGTGTGTGTGTTCTTTTTTTTTTTTCTATACTTAAGAGGTTTAGTGTCTCCACTACACACACTACAAAAGTTGAAATGCATTTAAGGTGTTAGAAATGAGTTATGATGTTTTAGTTTAAATGGAAGTGATTTAAAGAGAAGAAAACAGACAGACCCTGAAAGTCACATACTCACTGAATTAAGAGTTTCACTTCAACATATTGAGTTTCCATTTAAATATCATCTGTGGCTGTTGCATAATATCTGGCTGTGTATGTGGCATGCATGTGTGTGTGTGTGTGTGTGTGTGTGTGTTTGCACACTGGGGGGCACCGTTCTACAGTCCTGAAGAGGCTCACTGAGCTGCATGTTGGCTTTTTAAAAGCATTTAAGCACTAGGATCACCTTTTGTTGTCATTTTAATCACCAGGACATATTTGATTACTTGAATTATTTAGTTCAAGGTTGTTTGTATTTATCCATAAAAACACGTTAACATGTGTTTAACCCAACAATAACCAATGAACCAGCAAGTGACTGTACTTTATATCCAGACGTATTGAACATGTGTCAGCTTATCTTTGTACAAATTAACTTAATGTGCATGGAGATAATTTTGCTCTGATTTCATTAGCTTTTAAAGGAGCATGCCATCTGTTTCCAGACTGCTAGACTGTGAACATAGCCTGTATATAAAGATGTATTTTAACCCAAACCATGATCTTAACCACAGCGCTGTTAGAAAACATAAAACATTAATATTCAACTCATAACAGCCATTTAATGCACTATAGTTTTGAATAGTGAGTACATGTACTTTTACTTCAGTAGAGTTTTTTCATACATGACTTTTACTTGTAATGGAGTAGTTTTATATTGTTGTAATGCTACTTTTACTCAAGTACTTCTTCCACCACTACAAGCAACCCAGAGTAAAAAAAGGTACCACAGTGCTGCTGGTGATGTTATTCAACTCTCCTCAGTGTCAATAGAAAGATTCACTCTGTCTGGTCATGTTCATTAACTGCAGTGCTGCGTGTCCAGGGAGGAAACATGCATTTGTTACTATAGCAACGTCATATCACCTGTGCAGATTACTGCAGGGTATCTTGCTCAAAGACTGTCAGTCATTGATATCACTGTGGTGCAGATATCAGAGTTACTCGAGGAGACTGAACTCTGTGTACGTTGTTCTGAGAAAAAGAAGAGGTTTCTCATTTTAAATACCTTTCCAGGTTGTCGAGCTCACAGCACTTTGAATTGCAGCATTGATCGATTGAACGACTGATTGATAGATTGAGGCGTGATGTTTGGCTGACTCATTGACGGACGGGTCTTAAATCAACATCAGTTTACAAATTGATTTTGTCACTCACTGAAAGATTGTTTACACTTTTAGTTGAGAAGGAAAAGCAAACAGCTTCCTGGTTGATGACCGTCATCTAACGAACGGCGTAGTTCAGGTGACATTCACATAGATCAGGTGGTATCACCTTTACACGTGAGAGATGTTTCATGGACATGAACATCAATTGTAAAGATGTGTCCAGACAAAACACGAAGCACATTTTCATTTTCATCATTTGTGTGTATTTGGTGTTTATTTGCCCCAAACAGTCAAAATATTAACTTTAGCTGTAAGTTACCCGGCAACAGACACACTGACTGCATCTGTGTCAGAGTAAACACAATTGAAACTTCAGTTTTGACACTTATTGCGTGTAAGTGGTGCAAGTGTCATATTTGCAGAGATGGTGACCTCTGCTGTCACTCACTCAACGTGTTAAATACTAAGTTAAAGACACAATTTGTTTGGAAGTAATTAATTAGTTATATTGATCCGTTCTAGCTTCAAACTCTATTCCAGGTAGGATTACATTTTTACATGTACTAAATTCAAGTTGGTTTTGTTTGTTTCTTTCTACCTTGATACTAGGAAATGGGGAACTAGAAGTGCAAGCTCAGCATAGCAGGCGTCTGTGCTCTTTATTGTTGGAAGGAGTAACATTATGAAACACACCGTGCAGCAGGGAGACACTTAAACTGTGTGTAACTCAACTCCTCTCTACTCCCCGAGGACATCGTCCTGCCTCCCATTTCATACAAGTTGAAATTTGAAAAATTCACTCACCTTGCCTGCACAAATAAAAGCGTGTGTCTATGAGTGTGTGTGTGTGTGATCTGAATCATGTGTGTGTTTGTGGTTGCATACTTGTGGTTGTATACTTGATTCCTTGAATTTTTATAAAGGTAGAAATCCGAAAAATGCAGAAATATCTGGTTTTATTCAGTGTGCTCTGCAAAGTTTTGACTCAGTGATGCGTAATAATAGTGAGGGCTGCAAAATATAATATATAAATATAGTTAGAAAGACGTTGTTATGACAAACTTGGTCTTGACGTGGACTTTAAAGAAGCTGTAGTCTATATGGCGACAAAACTGTAGTGGTAGACAATAACAGGATACACAAGCCAGATGTTTCCAATTCAATCCAGTGCAGCTTTTCATGAAAAATAGAAGAAGAAAAAAAACATCCATAAGAAATCCCTTAAAAAAATCCTTGATCTGCTCAACAACTGCTGAGCAGATTTCATGCTGAACATAGCAGCCATCGAACCTGAGGACAACAGTGTCTAACAACAACTGCAACCTTACTGTCAGCCTTTTCCAAGTCAGACAAGTCTCCAGTTGTTTCAGAATGATGCTTTTATTTTTAAATAAGATCAAGAAACTCATCACCAGATGAAGCTGTGACAGGAATCCACAAAGTACTGAACTGACGTCTTTATTGAAATAAATCCCCTGTTAGGTTAGAGATTAAGTTATTCATATAATCTTAACATGTGTAGACAAGACCCAACATCTTAATCCTCATCTAGGATCATCGTCTATGTGTGTGTTTTATAGGGGGATACGCATTTCTTCCATGTTAAAGTTGCTAGTTTTTATATATTAACTTCTATCAAGGTGAAACCTCCATCATATCAGCAGGGAACAACACCGCCCGGCTGATATCTGCTGCTTTATATTTCATTAAACAGAATCCAGCGACCCCAGTGCTGCTCTTTAAAAGCCGCCCATCACTTTTTAAGTTGTGAAGATCAATAACTGTTTGGAATCCGCCCAGTTTCCCACAGTCACTGGGTTCAAACCTAAAACAACACGCAGCCACAGAATAGAAACATCACTGCTGTTCCTCAGGGACAAATTAAAAAAAAAAAAAAAAAAAGGCAGAAAACAAATGCCAAAAGCAGAGAGAGAGAGAGAAAGAAATCAGACAGGCTGAGCCAACGTAGCGCACAGACACTGATAAATGTTTTGTGCATTGTTGGCTTCTAAATATAGTCTCAGATCAATGCAATCAGGAACAATCTGCCCATTACAACGAGCAGGTCAGCTACTGAAGGCAGATATCTGAGGCTGTCAGATACTTCTGTGGTACAGTCAGGTAAATATAGTCTAGAACAGGAACTCACGCTCGGCTGGCTGGGGACACGCAGCCAGACAGTTTGGCAGTATTGCTTATAACATAATGCTCATGCCAATACAGGATGTATATTGAACTGGGTAGAAGAGGGAGCGATTGAGAGGAACATGTAAAGGTGATGAAACAGAAGAAAAAAAACACAAACTGAGTGAATATATAAATAGAGTTTTTCAGTTTTCATATAACACTCGTTTAAAGTTTACTGATTGCATGACTGTAAATTATTCATGGAAATGTGAATATTTATGGTACATCATTCCATATATTTGATGAACTAAATTACAGCTATTGACTATGTGCCTGACATTTCCTTTTTTTTTTTTTTTTTGAATAAATGGTGTGGCAGCAGTGGAGGGAAATCATAAATCTATTTTGGGAAACAGAAAATCAACTGAAGTAGAAGTTAGAGAAAGAGGAAAGTAGGTACATTAAAACACACTTAACACTTAAGAAGATAGTAGATAAGAAGCTTGAATCAAAACATTTAACATCTTTGACTATGTTTCTTATCCACCCATCCATTCATCCATTTATCCGTCCGTCCGTCCGTCCATCCATCCATCCATCCATCTATTTATCTATCCATCCGTCCGTCCATCCATCCATCCGTCCGTCCATCCATCAGTCCGTCCGTCCGTCCATCCGTCCGTTCGTCCATCCGTCCGTCCGTCCATCCATCCATCCATCCATCCGTCCATCCATCCATCCGTCCGTCCGTCCGTCCATCCATCCATCCATCCATCCATCCATTTATCCATCCATCCGTCCGTCCATCCATCCGTCCGTCCATCCATCCATCCGTCCATCCATCCATCCATCCATCCATTTATCCATCCATCCATCCATCCGTCCGTTCATTCATCCGTCCGTCCGTCCATCCATCCATTTATCAATAGATCCATCCGTCCGTCCGTCCGTCCATCCATCCATTCATCCATTTATCAATAGATCCATCCATCCGTCCGTCCGTCCATCCATCCGTTCGTCCATCCATCCATTCATCCATCCATCCATCCATCATCCCAGGAGTCCTCCTCCAGCTCCTCATGGAGGATCCAAAGGCCAGATGACATATATATATATATATATATATAGGGATGCGTCCAGGAGACGTCCAGAAGGCGTCCAGAAAACGTCCTAACCAGGTGCTCAGACCTCAGCTGTCTGCTTTCGATGCGACTAAGAAAACTGAACATCTGGAAGCTAAAGATCCAAATATGTTTTGTTAGGAGTCAGTGGAGGCCAAACAGAACAAATGCTAATGATGCTCTGAGTGTGCTGAATGTGTCCTATTGTTCCTCATCACAAAGTGGCCAGAAACTGAATTAATACATCTGATATTTAAAGATTCCCTCCAGACAGATAAAAATACTCTAATTTTGTCCACAAAAAAAGTATAATTACCACATTAAAATCCTTAAAATGGTATCTAATCCTTCTCCTTCATTAAGAAGAGTCCATGAATAAATATTTTCCATTTCAAAGGTTTAACACGCTGTCTCTGACTTCACTGTTCACTCTCAGTGTACGTGCACTGGAGGATAAATTGTATATTGGACCAGGATTGGTTCGCTACCTGATTTTCAACCACTAACTATCAATAATTTTCTACATCTGAGGATTGTTTTTAATTATCTAAACATATGACTACAATCTGTTGATCTGTTGATGCTGTCTGAATGCTCACAGGAGCTCATTTTGTGCTCAGGTGACCTTCTCTTTACAGTCAGATGTGTCACTGTGCTGCCTCGCCCAATGGACAATAGGAGAGGAGAAAAGAGAGGAAAAGGAGGAGAGGAGTGGAGGATAATGAAAACATCATTGTATGGGAGGAGATCCTGATCTAATCACTGAGGAAATGAGGCCTGCGAGCGTCCAGTCGTTTGGACTCATTTATATATCTCACCCATCGACTGGCTGCAGAGGAGTGGCAGACAAGAACAAGAGTTTTACTTCTGCTCCGAAGTCGGGAATAAAATATCACACGCTGTTGTCTGAATGAAGAAATTAGAAATCGTGCTTCCATTTGTTGGGTTTGAGATTAAAGACCATTTGTTACCAAAGCGACAGACTAAATTCCCACTGTTGCTTTGAAAATGATTGAATAAACATTATTCCAAGTTTTTTTTTTTTTTATCTCAGTGATAATTAAGTCATTTTCAGCTCACGTTGAAACATTTTCAACTTGAGCAAACCTGCTTCTCCTCATATTCACTTTTTGTTTCTCCATTGTCACATCAGCTCTGTAATTTGCTTCAGATTCAATCTGAACACACTTTAAAAGCCTTGAAAACCCTTTCTGATGACCGATGAGGGATTTTTGGTATTTTATAGTTTTTAGTTTTAGCTCAGTTTTAGACTGTTTGATGAGGAATATGGAAATTAATAAAGACAAGAAAATACTATTATATATGTATATTTCTGTTTTCATGACATATTGTGATTTCAAATGAATAAATGAGTTTATATTCCACTAATGATTGAGTTTTAAAATTCAAGCCTGCTTTCAAGCAAGAGTGTGATTAGTATGAATGGCTTTTCATTTATTCAAAACATTGAATATTTCATTTTAGAGTGAATTAATTATTATCTAGTTTGCTGCATTGACATGTGACACTATAGCACCTCTGTGTGCTTCTACATCCAGAAACATGGATGACACGGAGATGGACACACATGTATTAATGTTTGCTAAGCTGTGTTGCTTCAGGGCAGCTCACCTCCGAATGCATACTCACAGTTTTAGTTTCCACCCACAGTTTGTTGTGTTATGCAAGTTAAAAGATGTTTATGTACGTTATCTATTAAAACTGGCCTTAATTTTAATGGAGAAATATATAAATCATATATAAACATTGTCACATTTCAACAGAGTAAATGCATATATGTCAGCAAACATGTGACATATGCCACTGCAGTAATAGTGGCTATTTACTTCCACCCACAACCTTCAGGTCTGTACTTGTACTGCAGGGTAACAGATGTCACCTAATACCCTGTAAAGATGCCTCCTGCAGCTTGATTGCATTACCTTCTCACGTCTAATGAACCACGCCTTTGTTCATGTATAGAGGACTTAAAGTTACGTTTCCAGGTGTCAGGATGACATTGAGTGGTGATCTGAGCTACAGGAGGGTAATGCTTCAGGTTATGATGAACAGGTTTCACTAGACTCAGGTTCTGCTGTTCCCTCCTTGAACTGATGCTCAACCACACCCCTGCTTGTACAACACAGCAAGAATTATCTGTGAACACAGTCTCAGCTCCCACATGTGAGACCTTTGAGATAGCTCAATCCTCTTATACTTATCCTTTACATGCACACGCACACACACATGCACACACACACACACACACACACAACATGGACTCACTAGGAGGTGAATTCTGATTAGGCTGCCACCCACGGGACCAGGAGGAGATATGAATTTGAAAAGACAGTAGTGCCGATATGAAGCGCCTGCATCGCTGGGCAACAGGGACCCCTGTTAAGACCTGCTATCCAGAGACATGTCAGCAGAGAGGGGGAGAGAGAGGCAGAGCGAGGCAGAGAGAAAGAGAGAGAGAGAGAGCATGTGTATGGAAGCAGAATGTGCAGCAACCCAGATCCTTAACTGGATCCCAGCACAAGATAAATACATATAGTAGTACAAAGAAACTCATAGAGCTAGAAGACAACGTTAACATGCTGATGTGCAGCTAGTCATGCTAACATTTACTAGTCAGCACTAAACACACTAAAGTGCAGCTGAGGATGATGGGATGTCTTTATTTTTGCAGGGATTTAGTCATTTCATCATCAGAGTTGATCCTCTGGGGAACATGAATGTCTAATCCATCAAGTAGGTGTTTAACTGGATTATTAACCAACAAATGTCGACCTCAGGAAAATCTGAAAGAGCACCAAAGTCAGTAGGATTCATCTGCTAGTGGCAAACAGTCCAATAAGACTGATCCATCAACATTGTCACCAGCGCTATGCTGCTAACGTGGCTAAAAAGATGTTAGTTAAATCCAGGCATGGACTGGGACGCCTGAGGCGAGGTCGAGCTCAAGACAAGTATTCAATATTATATATTCAACAATATATTCAACATTCAGTTGGCTGCGTGCATCTTTAAGCATAGATAGATGGAAGATGGAAGGAAGTGTGAATTCATGCATTCATTTTATTGGTTGGTTTTATTAGCTTATTGTTATAGCTTCTCTATATCTCTTTATTATCCCTGAAACGTTCATGGATCAAATGCTCATAATGAACAGAGTTGAGAGTGAAAACCAGAAAACAAAGAGAAAACACTGGAGACGCTAAAAGAGAATCCCAGTGGGGGCCAGAAAAATAGAAAATATTTCAGAGCCACTCCCAGGAATGATTGGCTTCATATGTTATCCTGTCATTTCATGAGCTGCCATGAGTGGATGGAGTGTAAAGAAGGGAGGAGAGAGGATGAGGAGGGAGAAAGGGATCAAGGGATGAGAGGGGAGGGGAGGGGAGAAAAGAAAGAGATGGGAGAAAGGAAAGGAAAGAGAAATCAGGAAATAGGAGAGAAGTGAGAGGAGATGAAAGCAAAGGTGATGAGGACAGAGGATAAGACAAAGAAGAAAACTGAGAACAATTGAAAAGGAAGAAAAGAAAACAAGAAGAGAATCGAGGTGGAGAAAAGGAAAATAGTGAAGTGGAGCGAAGTGGAATCAAATCGAATTAAGTCTTCCTGAGAAAACAACCAGAACAGGAAAACACAGTCAATTTGACATGAGAAAAATAAAACAAAATGAAATGAATCCCTACAGACTGCATCCCGGTTCTTTATCCCATCTGGTTTCAGTCTGGCTGCTGGACGGAGAGCTCCAGGCCCGCCTCACCACCCTGACTGGGTCATACAACACCAGGAAAGTACAACTCCTCCAAGATTTACACCCACGTACGCAATCCTGGGAGAGTAGGCCTGACGCCAGATCCCAACGTGAACCAGCTGTTCTCACATATTCAACCAATCAATAGCTACAACCAGAGAAGACAGAGAGAGAGAGAGAGAAAAAAAAAAACAAAACAAAAAGAAAGCCATGGCGTAACTGTGTTCTTGAACTTGCGTAACAGTCTGAAGCAGATTTAGAGAATAAAAGCATGACTGTACGGCCTCAAGATGTCACGTATTTGCCAGCTGTTCTCTATGTGTGACCTGATGACCTTCATTTTCAGATGACAGCAAACAAGCAGGAACATATCCAAAAAAAAACGCTATGTTACACTGCATCTTTACGCTTTGTATGCTAAGGCAGAAAAAAAGAGGGTTGCTGTTGATTCACAGCGAATTAAGCTGAGTTACTGGCAGATGGAGGAAGGAGTGACAGGACACAAGATGTTTGTGCTCTTCAGTAAAGTCACAGATAAAATAAACAGCAGGGAACAACTCACAGGTTGCTCTTTGTGACAGGAAGCAGCAGGTTTATGGGGAGAAAAATAGTCTGTGTTTTAAAACTAACAACACAATCTGACACAGGTTGACATGAAACACGGCCTCGTTTGTTTCACCATGTCACTATTAACCCTTTGAACTCCGCCAGCGCCTACGTTGCTGTTTTTTGCTTATTGTGACGTCATTTCTTGGAGCATCTTCGGTTTTGTCAATCTACTCTTTACTCTATTAATCTATCTAATTATTGCTCTATTCATATGATTTGAAGACATATAGCAGCTTTGATTTTTGCCCTGTCAGCATTGATTGATTAACTACTTACTTGCTTTATTCTTGGCTCCAAACGGTAAAAATGGCGCCGACCGTGAGCTGCAACTCTGGGCTTCAAACCGGCTCTAATGCAAAGCAACAGACGTCACAGCTCGCTTCATCTATCTTTATATACAGTTATTAATTAGTGCTACTAATTGGAAGAAGGTGATGTCATGTACTTATAAGGATGATTTAATTATAATTAACTTTATTTGTATAGCACCTTTTATACATGCAATGCAGCTCAAGGCATTTACATAAATTGCAATATAAACATTTTAAGTGTATGTTGATTAAATCATAACCACACAGACCTGATGGAGCTGATGAGATGAGTTTCTGTAAACAAACAAAAAAATAAATAAATAAAAATCTGTGGATGTTTGTTTCTCAAACTTTAACTTTGACTGTTAATTAGTCATGAATATTTATTGTAATGGAGATGTACATACTGAAAATCAAGGTGTCAAAGGCTTTAATTTGAGAAAAAATATTGTATAATGATTTTTTTTTAAATGATATATTTGTCAACTTGTTTATTTCTACTTTAGTCTAATATTTAAAAGAGAATCTTCAAACTTATAGATGTTTTATTCGTCTCATATACGGAATAAAATAAAATAAAATATGTTATCAGTTTTTATCAAAGAACAATATTAGAATAAAATAATAATCTATAATAAATATTATTTATTACCCTTTTGTGTTCAGTTAAAAAGCCATTTACTGCATAAATTAGTTAGTAATCAGGTTAGTAATACACTCGGTTTATTACTTATTGTTTATTAACTTAAAATAGAAGCTGTGCGTTTTAAACAGCTTGATGTGAAGAGTTGACTCGTCTTTTTTTATCTGAGACTTTAAGACCACAGCTGTGCCGAGAAGATTCGGTTGCAGGTTTTTTTACCTGATGGGGTCAACAACTCACAGCCAGCTGAACCAGCTGTCAGACGAGGTCAAAGGTCACATTCAACACCTCAACAGTTTGGACTGATGTCACTGCAAAGTGTGTGTGTGTGTGTGTGTGTATCAGCACATAAACAGACATGCTTCATGCATACTTTACTGTATACATTACATGTATAGATACAGAGATCCAGAATATCCATGCATGCACACACACCTTCCTTCTGTCTAACTTTGTTTAATTAATAATTTGCACATATACAGTTTGTGCAGTATGAAATGAGAAAAGAGTATGAATGTACGAGAAAGACAAAAAGCATCTCACCCCCCCACACACACACTTTTTACTTTTCCATTTTCCACACACACAAACTGGAATTTCAAGCCACCGCGTCCACCTCACTCGTCAATTATCTTCTTAAAACACATGACCTTTGCGAGCTACTGATGACAGGCCTTGTGGCAGTTTTTGGACGTGTAAACTGTGATGGGATGTTCAAAACATTCTGCTGCTGGTTTGGCTCAGACGAGGCATCATTTATTGTCTTGTGGCCGCTGACGGAAACATTTAGTGTGCATTTTGCTTTAACTCAGCTCACTGAGGAATTACCTCATATGATGCAGCAACACTGATTAACACAACTTTTTATTTACTTGCTGACCACTTTAAATGACACAGAGGTGGCTGACTTGCATCAATGCAAAGTTACTCAAGCAGTTAAAGCAGTTAAATTAAAGTAAGAAGTTTAATGTAATCTTAAAATTTCCACCATAAATCCTTCAACTCCAACAAACACACACATGCAGTTATTGTTTCAGACTGTCAGAAATGATATCAAGGACTTCTTCACACACACACACACACACACACACACACACACACACACACACACACACACACACAAACCACAACAACACTCTTGTGCTGCTGCTCTTATCAATCACCTCACTGATATGTAATTTGAGAAATGTGGTGCTGACAGCTGCTTTTAAACGCCAAAAGCTGTAGAATTAGTCAAACAGACAGGCTATTGAACAACACATAGTGGCTGTCAGAAGTGCTTATTAAAGGGCGGATGCAGAGAGGAGGTCTCGGACGCTCTGTCACTGATACTCTGGGGCAACAGTGTCGTCGCGGCAGTGTTGCAAAATCGGGTTTGGAATTTGCAGGGAAATGACAGACGCTTCAGACACGGGAAGGTAAACTACTGTCAGCTTCGAGAGCTGCTCAAGGTGACTGCAACAAAGGAGAGACTGAATCACTGTGTCACTCTTTGTGTGTGTTTCTTTCTTCCGCCCTCACCTGGTTTGCTTTGCCTGCAGGGTCACCACATCCACAGGCCCGCAGGCCAGTGACAACCTCTGCTTTTTATGACCCTGACTGCAGGTTGACCCCCAGCTGCCCGAGGCAGGGTCGTGACAGGCGAGAGAACGCCTTTAAATTAAAGAGTCAAGACAGCTTTTATTTTCAGGGTGTTTTATTATTATTTTTTTTAAATCTCCATTTCCACCCTTCACCTCCCATCCTCCTCTTTTCAAATGTCTTGTGACCTCTTCGTATGAATGTTCTTCATTTATAGGTTGTAAACACCTGTAATGTTTTTTTTGGCCTGACTTGTGGTTGGATCCAAACATCCACCCAACGTCTTATAGGGTGGGAATGCAGGTAGGAGAAGAAATGACACACGTGAAACTGAAAAATGTCACTATATTTGAGAAAAATATCACCTCACATAAACATCACCTGGACTGTGTCACCATCCCAGGGTCATAATTACTAGATGGTGTAAATATAACTATACGTCGTTACTATTATGTCATTGAATTTTAGACCCATACTGTCATTTGTCTTCTGACCCTTTGAGTTTACCGTTGGAAACAACTTCGACCTCCCGATACGTGAAGTTACCAAACACCATGAACTGTTCTGGGAACCAGACTTGTGAACATGTGTTTTATGTGTCATGTCATGAAGGGTTATTAAAGGAGGATGTGACTGTACAATCATGATTTTGGTTTGATCAAACTGTTTATTTCAGTCATTTGAAGTTGCACAGTGTGCTCATTTGCTCTCATTAATACGGTTTCATACAGATCAAAAAACACAACGTAAAGCTTTAATTGGTTATTGAATATATCTGGTATTATGTCTGTTTTCTGTCATTGACTCTTTACATCTCGGGTCATTGGAAACTCTTGCTTTTTTCATTTTGCAGACCAGGGAAATTAAAGGTCATACTGTTTTACTCATGACAAAACCCATGTGATGTATCCAATGTTCTAGCTGTCGTTTATACATGCCTTGAAAATGAATGCAATGCATCTGCATGTTTACTGATGCTAAACGTGGAGATGCCCTTCATTTATAAGCAAATTACTTCTAACAGGGACATGATTTGAACCGACAGGGACAAACAGTATTCAAAACTAAGAAGAAAGTAGAGCAGAATTACATTTGTCCTTTTCCTAGTAATTAAATCTAGTCCAGGATTTATGTGCATCTCTTTAATGTCCAGCCTCGCATCTTGATGCTTATTTCCTCTTGGTTTTATCTCTCTGCTGCTCTCTGAGATACTCTGTGATGAACCTGATTGTTTAAACCTCTTATGACTTTTAGTTAAAATGTCAGAATAAGCTTATGGCTCCAAAGTGTAGATATACGGTACACTTATTGCTTCTTAAAGATCAGATTCAGGTTCAAAATCATATTTGTATGAGGCCTCTTTCCTAACATAATACATTTTTCATTGCCATAATGTACAAATTATATCAGGTCCATTTGTCTATATTCATCTTTAGTCATGACTGTTTTCTACATGCATTTAATATAATATTTATATTTATTGTGCGTATATGAGTTTCTATCTGTGTTTGAATATATCAAAATGTGTTATGCATATTATGTATATTAACAAAAAACCTTTATTGGATGGAATATTTTCTAATGTCTAAGATACACATGTTTTTAGAATAGAGCTGTCACATGACCAGAAAGACCAGATTTGGGTTGTATTCATGAGAAAAGCAGTGCCTCATATCTTCAAGTTCATTTCAAAATAGTCAAATTTCATTTGCCTGAAATCTGCTTTACAATTGTACAAAACCTTCAATCTACAAATCCTCAAACCCACAAATTGGATAAAGAAAAAAAGTCCAAAAAAAGCAAAAGAAGCATGTCTCTTCCAGAACGGAGGCTTTTCTTGGCTCTAAACTAACGGTTAGTATTAAAAATAATGTCTTAAAACAGCTAATACCATCTCTCAGCTCAGCATTTGAGTCGATGGTTTAAGCTGGTTACACTAACTGAGCAATAACGTAATATTGTAAATGGTTTTCCAGTGATTCTGGGTTAACATACTAGAATGAGAGCATCGTAAAGTGCATCATTACTGTGTTCACTGTGGCAATAAGAAACAAACCAATTAGAGAAACAGAAACTGCCATTTCAAGATTCTCTGCAAAGCACTTCATGTGATGTACCGACGTTTTCCCACAGCGGATGGCTTCAGCGTGCTGAGACGAGCAAGAGACGTTTCAGTCGAAATCTAAGAGTCAAACAAACTACCCACTCAAGTATAATATGCAGCGCCACAGGAGCCGAGTGGGGCCTGTAAAATGATACATAACCTCGATGCAGCGCTTGAGCCGATTGCAAACGTTGTCTTCAAAGAGTCTCTGACTGCATATACAGTAGTTATGTTGCTCAATTTATGTTGCTCGCCTCAAAGAATGTATGAGCAAGACGTCTTTAGTTTTTCTTTTTGTTTTTGTTGTATTATTTCAGGACATTTGCCTTTGCTGTTTTTAATGAGCACATTTAATAGCTAATTGGGAGATTAGCCTCCTTGCCTGCAGGCTGGAAATTGTGTCCCCTGCTGTGTTGTTTGCTGTGCAAATACAAAGCTCAGACAGTCATGCCTCTCAGCTTTGGTCTGAACTCATTCTTCGCTCTATCAGTCTGCAGGGAAATGAGTCGTGATCCAGGGCTACAGGAATTAACTGGATAATGCAGCATTTGTACGCAGAAAGGCTCCCTTTGTCAGGAACATTTGATGGAGGAAAAGTTTGTCTCTGCTATCTGGTCAGCCATAACTATCTCTGAATGCCAGTCTCAGGCTGTTTAGCCATCAAAGTGATTGGCTGATGGATGCACATCATCGACGGACGACGGAAGATTTAATTCTTCTGAACGTAGATTGAGACAAATTTGAACTTTTAACCGTGAGACAGAAAAACAAAGCCATTAATAACCAAAACCTATGAACAGAAACAGAAAAAAAACATTGTTTTTTTAATCTTAAAAAGTTGCATTTTATCAGTTTTGCTAAACCTTCTTACTGTGCATCACTCTGTAAATATTGTGTGTACGCTCTGTGATGCATGTAATGTGTTTTCACAATTCTGTAACTTCTTATTTACCAAAATAATGACGAATCAGCATCGTGTGTACCAGACAAAAGGAGGTGATCATTATTAAACAACAGCAGGATCGCATGTTTTCCTTTTTACTCTCTTTCTACATCGTCTGCAGCTGTTTGTCGTGGTTCAGGCTGCTGGCCTGTACGTCCGAATGACCGAACGGTCCAACACTTTTATAATGATCCAGGTCTTATTGGCCAACATCAGTGTCCAGCCTCACTGATACTCTTGCTGGTGCATAATATTTGCATATTGGTGTTATTCGTGGGTGTCGACATCATGTTGGGCATCTAGTATAACTCTGCTGTTACATACTCGTCAACTTTAGATCGACAGAAACGTTTCAAAGATGATTCTGCGAGGATTACACTTCGTGAAGTGGATTTTGAAAAGTGCTCTAAATTATATGTTTGATACCAATGTTTCAAAAAAGTCATGATTTCCCCCAATTTTCTGCTTTGGCAAACATGGTTTAAAGTAAGATTATGGTTATGGCAAAAAAAAATAAAAAAAAATAATAATAATAAAAATGTGTTAAGGGTTAGACAACTAAAACACTGAAGGATTGTGGTTAAATTTCAACCGCAGGTTTGTGATGGGAGTCTCCTCCTTCATTTTCCATCACGCCAACCTCCATACTCTTAACTTTACAGTCGTAGCACATCCTACCTTCTACAGTAGTATATGCTATCTATAAACTATACTATATAAACTACATGAGGTGGAGTACATTGTTCAGAATTAGCTCAGTACTGTGAAGTTTTTCAGAGAGAGAAAATGTCACTGCGTGAACTCACGACCGCTCACAGTGCTCGATTTGTTCAAAACAAGACAATACGGTATTCTTCTCACGTCAGCCGCTCCGGCCAAGACATTCCTCTCTCCTCGCATCCAATATTCCCCACAGTCGACACGCAGAGCCACTCCTATCAAAGCTTCCTGTGGTGCCAACCTGCCCTGAGACTGGTGGCTTATGGGATTTGCGGTCCCTCATCACAGCTGGGTTCTCCATCTGAGCTCCACTTAACCTCCATGGTCTGCACGTCTGGGAGTCTCATTGAAGACACCGGGGTGGCTGGAGGAGGTGTGTGTGTGTGTGTGTGTGTGTGTGTGTGTGACCACATGTATATGGCTCCATATCTACCCATTCAGCTTATAAAAATACAGCCAGCATACACCACAACATACACAACTGATGATGCTAAGATCTATAGCAAATATATACTAATACAACAACCAGCACCAGTGTGGAAAGTCATAAAATACACATGTATGTATTAAATATATAGTTGGCAGATAAATATTTAAATGCAACACATCACCAAAATGTTAACTGTCAGGAGCTTTCAGTAGTTTTTCCTACAATATTTGATACTTGCTCTGAAACACGATTAAACAGCCGTTCAAGTATTCACATAAATTCTACTAATTATCAGCATATTTGCAAGATCATGATTTTTTTTTCCAACACAGAGTAGAAGAAAAAAGAAAGTCCAGAAGTCAAATATAAACCGAGCCTCATTATCCACAAAAACCTTTTCATGCTGTAACTCATCAGGCTGTTGGAAATTATTTGATTTTATCCCATAAAATTCATCATAAACCCATTTTTTTTTTCATATTTAAAAAACCACGAAGAAGAATAAAGAGAAAGAGAAAGTTTGGTGAAATATTGACAGATAGGAAACATAATCTCAGTTGGAGTTTGATCCGAAATACATAATGCAAATACCAATGCAAATTAGTTTCATATCACACCGAACACACCACTGAAACTTGTTTTCTATCCCTGCTGCCTGCATCTTTGTTTTAAAACTGAGATCTGATTTCCAAATGTGAAAGACATATTTAAGATATTTGGCTGCCGCATGTAGTCGCTGTCTGTCAGATTCTCGCTGGGTTTGATTTCTTTTAATAACCGTAACATGCGAGGCATCAGCCCTTGTGGTAATCCTGGTAAACCACTCCAGAATAAGAAATGTGCCAGCCGATTTCCAGAAATGGAAACAAAAAAGAAATTTGCAGATTTCCACAACAGCAACGTGTCATTCAACAGTACAGGACTCCTTTTTATATTAGCTCTTCCATACCATCACATTTAACATTTTATTTCTTATTTTTTGTATTTATAATAAATGTCTCTCTACTCATTTCTATTCTGATCCCACCAGCCACTCTATTTATGCTGATGCATTACTGCATTTCCCTTCAGGACAGGCAGCAGAAAAATCTGCCCACTTATCTTCGTGTTGTTTGTGTTTGGTTTGTGCTGCGTTTATCTTGTTCTATTTGCATACTTGTGGTTTTCAAATGTATGATTATCTTTTAATATGAAACCATAAAAGATAAGCAATCCTTTTTTTTTTTTTTTACAGAAACTCATGCAGATCTAAAAGCAGAATTAAGAATAAAGACATTTTGTTGAAAGTCATACTGGAGGCATTAAAAAAATGATAAAAACGTTGAGAGTGTCAGACGCAGATGCTCCTCCCTGTTGCAGTGACACATGGTTGAGAAGTTTGCCAGAGTTTGCTTGTACTGTAGCTGGCTTAAATACTTTATATTCGTTGCTCTGTGTCCGTACGTGGGCGTGGAACAGCTGTGATGAGACGAGTCCGGGCCCCGAGTGACAGAGCCTGCAAAATGTGTGCACAGTTTTCACTCACGCCCCCTCATGGCTTTCCATTCCCTGCACAAGCTGGAAAAAAAAAAATAATGTCCATGTTCAGAAGAAGTCACTTAGTCTCTCACGGACACTTCAAATCGTTTCCTTAAAAAAAAAAGCATTTATTTTGCAAGGTTTTTATGCAGCAATATGCCAAACGTTGAGAAGTTGAGTTACTCCCCTTCTGATCCTGAATAAGTGATGATTTTCTGTGTTTTTGCCCAAATCAACTTCTGGCACTTAGACAAGAGCAGGAAGTCTGTAGGAAGTGACTAATTAAAGCTAAAGAGAAAGAAATGAGCGTCTTAACAGCGATGAGAGTCCAGTTCAGTCTAACGTTTATTGTTCTCCGTTTACCATTTTTCATTAAAATAGCCTATGCATGTTTTTAAGGCAAACCATCATGTTTCTCTTTGTTGCGAGCAGGTATAATAAGTTACAGTAAGTTACATCATTTAATTTTTGTCAGTATATTCATCCTCAGCCCCCCTGTGGCTCTTTTTTTTTTATAACCAGTGGAACAATAGACCGGGTACGAACCCTCCAACCGAAGGAGGAAATAGGACATTCCTCCTGCCGGCTCGGGCCACAAAGGAAATGGAATAATATACTTCAGAAATAACAAGAGCAGGTCGTCACGGTGATGGCTCTTATTGGATGTGGTAATGCTGGAGTAGTGAGGAGAGAAGCCAGAAATACCTTTTTGTCTTCGTGCTTTAAAGAACAATCACGTTTACTGCTTACTGACTCGTCTGATAAACCGTCTGTCATTAAAAATGTCAGAAGAAATTCATATATATATATATATATATATTTTAAATTACATATTCAGACTTCATAGCAAAGAGAGTAACATATCTGATCAACATATCTGATGCAGTAAACCGCCTTGATTTTAATAAGATCTGATGTGTTTCATCTTATCAGAAAGACTACAAACCATAAAAATCAACATAATCATTATTTCACATCAGATGAACTTCAAAGTCTAAAAGAAATAATTTAATATTACACTCAATTGAAATGTGTAGCTTTGTTATAGCACTAAAAAACCCGACTATCCGCATCAAAAACATCAATATCATCTGATTAGGGATGCAAAATGGTGTTGTGAACTTCCACTAATATTCTCCCAGAAAACTAATATGCCCATAATTTCAGACTCACTTTTCATATGGCGGCTATGTGGCGCAGTG